>JAOTAY010000003.1:18116279-18128052 GCA_025629805.1 Erythroxylum baracoense | reverse complement strand
TTAATTAATTAAAATATTGATTAATTAATTAAAATATAATTATTAATTAATTAAAATATTGTTTGTTTTAGGTTTTAAACATTACATGAGGCTATTTTTGTCTTTTCTTGATCTTGTCTGTCGGACAAGAATTTCTGTACCTCAGTTTTGGAAGGAACAAAAATTTCTGTCCTTGTCCTCTAAAGACGGAACAAAAATAAGTGAGGATAGCAAGCAAACAGGACGAAGGACAGAACTTTTGCGTCCTTGTCCACTGTCCTCACCCCTGAGGATACTAACCAAACCCAGGGTAAAAGACGAAAAGATGTAACTTCTTCCCTCGTTGCCATGGCGAGTCGTAACCCTCAATATAAATTGTATAGCTTACACCAAATTAAATTCTCCGATATAATTACTCTGTTCCAACTTTTTCACATAAATATATGAATGAAATTTAATAAAATATAATATAATACAATAATTAGTATAGAAGATCTAATTCCCAACTTACACATGACAGATCTCTTTTTGTAAGTTCATGATTTTGTAGTCAATTTATTAGTTATAATTTTACATATAATATTATTATTTAAATTAGTAAAAGTATTTTTTAATCTTTATACATTTTATTAATTTATCTTACTGTTTAATTACTAGAATAAAATTCTTAGAATAATTGATTTACAATTAAAATTATGATATTTAATTTATATTTATATATTATTCCTAAATTATTTTTATTTATAGTTTCATTAAGATAATATGTTGATGAAATGATAAATCAAGTATGTGTGTGCTTATTATAAAATAAGTTCATTGAATTGATATGATTATGAGAATTCCAAATGATATTACTTATGTGTCCTTGAATTTTCTTATTATGATGATTATATAATTGATCTATAAACTTGAGATTCTAGAGTGCCTTATATGAGCATTGCTGTATTTTAATGTTGTTTATGACCTATTCTAATTAGGATAGTTCATTCTATAATACCTAGATACAGTATGAATTATATAAAGATAGTTGAATATAGTTGAGTAAGTTAATAAATGATTCATTACTCTAAAGTAAATGGAGAGGATGTTTCAGTGTTTTTGATTAGTAACGAACTAAAGAATTCTCTAACCAGATTAAATTGATATTTGAAAAATACTAATTAATAAGAGCGAACATGATTGAATTTAAAGGAGCAGCCACTGTATCCATACTTTGTGTCTAATAAGAACATTAGATGATAGAATGACTAAATTATACATCATAACCATGTATAGACAAGTTAAGTCAAACTACTTTGACGTTCCTAATATTTGAATGGTCATGATGTATTGATAGACGTCAATCTGATATATGATTATAAATTGTTTAAATGGAGAATTAAAAACAAATTAAGAGGATTTTTAATTTATCTAATTCTAATTATGAATTATAATTATAATTTATAATCATTGACAACATAACATGAACCTAGTGAGTCACATATAAAGAACAGTTAAAAAGAGATAAATCAATTTAAATTAATTTAGACTTAATTGTGAAGTTTATAAAACTTTAAAGATTGAATATAAGAAATTTGATTTTATTAAAGTTAAATTTAAAATTAGAGTTTAAGTTTAATTATAGTTAGAATATTTAATTTTAATAAAAATAAATCTTAGTACTTTTTTCTATTTATAGGAAATAAGCATAAGGGAGTTAGAACCAATGTTATAAATATTGTACTAGTACTATTATCGAATTTGGTCATAGTATAGTACTAAACCAGTACCGGTCAATATTGGGTAACATTTTGGATAATTTTTAAATTTATAAAATAGTCCATAAATTTTTAAAATTACAAAATAGTCCCTCAATATATTATATTTATAGTTTATAAATTTACAGTAAACTTGTCTCAAAAAATCATAACAATAGAAAATTGAAATAACAACAATCTATTTATTTATATTAATATTAGTTTTCATACATCTCACATATAAATAATAAATACAATTAATATGAAAAACATCATTTAATTATCATACAAATATAAAATTAAAGAAAATACAAATTACTTAAAATGTTATAATTTCGTCATATGATAAATAAAAATTACATAAAATTATCAAATAAAAAGAATAATAAATATTCATGACTCTAAGAATAATAAATATTCATGATTCTCTAAGTATTACAATTTCAACAAGAGTTTATATTGGGGAAAAAAACTAACTAGAAGTGAAACATGAAACAACAACATTTACACTTATATTTTTATCACATATATAGAATTTAACATATATATCAAATAGAAGTGAAATTAAAAGAAGAAGAGAAATAGAAACTGCTCAAATTGCATTGACCTCAAATCTTATTTAGTATAAAATCCTTATCATTGAGAGGTGCCTCATCATCATTATTATTCAAATTCATTACGCCAAATGATATGTTTACACTTTTTTATCCAATATTATCTTCCAAGTGACTCTCATATATCAAACCCAGTTCTCATAAACCTAATCTATTAAAAGATTGATATGGTCAAGGCAAATTAGATCTACAGAACTACTTTTATTAAGAGTCATAGTAAATAAATAAAATTAAAAATTTTAAGAAATTACATCAAATTTCATAACGAAAATAACATATCTTTCCTGAAGCTTTAAATTGTATTGAACAAAGACCAAGTCGTTCACTTTTTTGTGCTCCAATTTGTTCCTTTTCTTGGAATGGATGAATTCAAATATGCTCAAATTCCTTTTACATCATGTTATAATCACACATTGACTCAGATTTTGAGTTGCAAGCCTTTGCAATTCTGGAACACAACTTCTGAATAAGTCCTGCTAAGAAATTGTAAGACAAAAAAAGTAGTATTATAAACAAAATAAACTGATTATTAATTTTTAACAAGTAAGAAAAGTGAAAATATATATCAGGATTAAGTTTGTCTCTTTGACTAATAGCAATGGACATCAAAAGTCACCATAAGAATCCTTATAACTCTAATTTATGATCTTAGGAGATCTTACATCATCTCATGAGCAACAATAATTGTAATAGTTTATAACATTCCCCTGTTAACTTCAGTTTTCTTGATATTATGATTAAAAATGGCCCAACTGCAAACAATAAAGAGTAAAATTACCCTTCCCATCTCTCATTGATGACTACAAGATAAGGTATGTACAAAGAAGACCTATTTTCATATTGGCTTTAATTGCTTCCTTTACACTCTTTATGACATCATAAAAATATGCTCTTGTTGCCTTCTCATCATTATCAACCAGACAAAGTACCCTCACCAAAAGCTCATAAACTCGGATGACAAATTGATATTGAGATCAAAATTCATGGTCTTTAAGTATATTTTAGAAACCTCTAATCCAACATTAGACCTGGCATGTTGAGATGCAACTCACTTATCACTTGTAAACATTTGTCTCAACTCTTTCTTCATCATAATAAATCATTAAAGTGATTAGAAATTAGTTGCAAATCTTGTAATAGTCGGACGACATAAATTTGTACCATTAGTGAAATTTTTTATCATTAAATTCGTGACCCATGTACAATTGTAAATGAACTTGTTCACCTCTTCTGCTTTCTACAAAATCTCATCAATAATAAGAAAATATATAACATCTCTTATATTTTCCAATATCAACTTAATGCAATATGTAACACAAGGAGTCTAATAAAAATAATTATACTTGCTTTTTAATGTTCTTCCAGCTACTTTATTAGTATAATCATTGTTAGTAATGAATTGAATAATAATTTTTAGCCCAACTTCATCCCCAACTTCATCAAATATCTGAAACAGAGTATCAACATTCTTAACAAGACTAGAATCATCAATAGACTTTAAAAATATTGTCCCTTTTATAAAATAAACCAAAAAGTTATAATAGGCTTATATCTTCTATTTTTCCAACCATTACGCATGATTAAACATCTATAAGTAGCCTAAGTCATTCTTCCTTCATCCAAATAACTTTTTATTTCATAAATAGAGTTGCTTAAAAGTTTATCTTTGTAGTTTTTAATTAAAGTTTAAAGGAGCTTTGTATCCTAGATCGTAAGAGGTAATAACATCTACTATAGGCAAATAATAATAAGATAAACAATACTAAATGTTATCCTTGAATCATGCTACCATCTAGCCATTACCATGTCTACATTATGAGTTGTTTATCTTGATTATGAGGCACTATAGATTAAATTTAAGCTACAAGAGTTTTTTGTGGTGCAAAAAAAATAGACACATGTCTTGTTCTTTTCATAACATTAGATGCAACAATTCTTTCTTGTTGGTTAGGAATACCACCACCTTTAACATCCTCACTAGCATCTTGAACACCAACAAAAGAACTTCCATCACCAATTTTGTAGTTCAATCGTTGTCTTCTATCTTTCTAATGTTGATACTTATGAAGCAAAGTCCTTATTTTCTATTTCATATCATTACTCACTTTCTTACAAGGCTTCACTTCACCTTTGATCTTAGGCAAATTTTAATCTAGTGATTCCCCACCTTTTAAATGTTTGTTACAGTTCAAACAAATGGTATGATTCTTCATTCCAAGAACCAATCTAGCATGAACCCAAGATAGATCACCAAATCTTGCTAAACATGAAGCAACTGAATTATCAGGAGTACTTAAACTTCCTTTCATTTATTTGTTAAATAAATAACGACATATATCAAAATTAAATTAATAATGTAAAGGAAACAATTTGAATGTGAAATATACATGTTAAAAAGTAAAATGGATCATTATAAAATCCAAACTATAACAGTCTAATACCCCATAGTCAATAGAGTTAATAATTAAATAGATACCATTCATAGAATGACTTATGTCTCTAAAGACATAAAATAGATAACTCTATAATAAAATGTCTCCAAGCATCACAAAAAGCAAAAAATGTAGATAACTTCATGGTAACAATAAAGGTTTTTTTTTTTCCAAAAAGAGAATTATAACAATAAATCAAACAAAAGTTGTGATTTAAATTTACCTTCTTATTTCCACATCTACAAGATATGAATATTAAGATTTGTTTAAATATTTGCAATTTCACATCATGAATTTGAAGATTTGTTTAATTTTTGGGCTAACAAATTGAGTATACTCATAACAAATCTTAGAAATCATTTAATGTAATCATGAAAAGATTAAGTTAATTTAGGTTTAATATAAGGTTAATTACAAAAAATTTCAAACTTTGCTCAATTTTGCAATTATAGCCCGAACTTTAAAAATTGGTAATTAAATAGTCAAACTTTCTATTTTTAAATTTTAGCTTGATGTTAATGTCTCGAATAAATTTGTTGACGTGGATTGCCACGTGTTCCAAAAATCCTAAACATTTATACATGTCAGACCAAATTAAACTAACTAATGAAGATTAACCAAAATACGTCGTTTAATTAAACTTTTTTTTAACCATGGGTAAAACCTTATAAGGGATGAGTATCATGTTTTATTAATTTATTAAAAAAGAACAAAGTGTAAGAGATTGGCTTTCACAATATTACTATAACTAAAAGCCAACCAATAAAAGACGAAACAAAATGGTAAAAGAAACGTTGAAAAAGTATATGCACTAATGCCACTATGATTATGAATTATCTAACTCTAACTCGAATCAAAGGTTAAGATATTTTATCTAGATTTGTAATTCCCCGCAAGCCACGTGGGAACTACTTCAGTTCTTTAGAAACTAGCAACCTCTCTAAGAAGCAACCCAAGTTTGCCATAGAGTCTACCGTCAGGTTAGCCTCCTTAAAACACCGATTAATCTCTTTCAGAAAAGTATAATGATGTACCTCCCAAATGAGGGGCCTAATTGGCCACGGAATCTGAGAATGATGATTAAGCATATCCACAATTACTTTAGAGTCAAGTTACACCAGTAATTAGGAATCTTCTACTATCTCTGCACATAATTCCAAACTTTGTAGTGAAGCTCGAATCTTAGCCTGAACACTTGTGATGTCATCAAAGGCCGAAGAATATGTTAAAATGGGATCACCTACTGAATCTCTTAAAATGCCCCTGCATCTACTCTGCCAGGGTTGCCTTTAGATGCTCCATCAGTGTTGATCTTATAAAAACCAGCTATTTGAGGGATCCACTTAAACTAACTGATTAAATATAACTTAAACTCTTGTCATTTTTGGGAATGAAATCCCTATATCAAAGACATAGCCCTTCGTTCTTGCATAGACCTTTTGGGCATCTCTCTCAACACCATAGCCACTTTAGTACATTTGAAGACTAATACCTGTATATTGATAGTGCCAGATTTTAACTCTTTTAAGGTGTCCTTCAATCTCCGTTTCACGTAATTCTACACAACATCCGATAAAGGTAGGCATGTTTCGTTAATGTTATTTTCCATGTACGAGCTACTTTCTTCCTAAAGATGGTCAACTTTGCTTTGTTTATTGATGTGTAGGCTTCAGATTGGTTTGTGAGATTGTGTAATAGCCTAGACCACCTACTCACAGATATTGTCCACTTTGGACCTTGGCCCAGTCAAGCCCTCACGGTTTTGCTTTTCTTGCACTCAAGAAAATGCGTCTATGAGAGAGAGGTATCCGTACCTTTATAAGGTGTACTTCGTTCCCCTCTCTAACTAATATGAGATTTCATAATCCACCCCCTTTAAGGCTCAGTGTCCTCGCTGACATACCGATTCGGGTACTGGTTCTGATACCATTTGTAACTGCCCAGACTATCTGCCCACAGATATTGTCACTTTGGGCCTTGGCCCAACCAAGCCCTCACAATTTTTCTTTTCCTGCACTCTGAAAAATATGTCTATGAGGGAGAGGTATCCGCACCCTTATAAGGCGTACTTCGTTCCCCTCTCCAACTGATATGGGATCTCATAGATTGAGTAACTTTCCCTATGGCTTCAAGCGATTTTCCTATAAAAATTTGAAGAGGAGACATACAAAAAGATTTGGTCTTTGTACTTGGAATCATCAAATTTCAATTGTTTTACCTTTTTGACAACTTAACTCGTCAACCCTTTTATCTTTCTCTCCCTTTTCCTAGTTTACGTAGGAATTCAAATTTATGGGTTGAAGAGACATTCACAATATATTAAGTTTTTAAGAATTAAGGATGGTAAGAAGTTTGCATGATAAGAGAGCTTTGACATTCTATGCCTAAAAGATATGTGTGAGAACGAAAGGCTGCATCTTTGATTTAGGGATTCCACTCCTAAAAACAACGTAAATTTAGTTATATTTAACAAGTTAATTTAATTAAACATCGTAGTTTAGTTAATCTTCATTAGTTAGTTTAATTTGGTTTGATGAATATAAGTGTTTAGGGTTTTTGGAATATGTAGCAAGCCATGTTTGCAAACTTAACAGACGGGTTAGAATTGAAATTTTTTTTTGAGTATTTAGTTGTTACTTTTAAAGTTCGGGCTATAATTACAAAATTGAGCAAAGTTTGAGATTTTTTGGTTATTAACCTTTAATATAATTAAAGAAAAATTAAATTACCTTTTAGTATTTATATTTAATATAATTATAGAAAATTTAAATTACCTTATATTTAATTATTAATTTCTATATAATTAATAATAAGAATGATTAATTATTAATGTATTATCCAATCCAAAGTACATGTAATCAAAATTTGTAAATAATTGAATTAATTGATTGATGCTTGGGAAATTGATCAAACACAGTTTACAAATCATAATCTTTTTCTTTTATTTTGTTAATTGAAATTATTGAATCCTGAAACAGAAATGAGAAAACCCAAAACTTTATCTAATAAAAAGTCAAAATTGAATAATCCTTGTATTAATGCTAATTAATCAACCATGAATAGTAGACGTAACTAACCAACCCATCCCAATTCTGAATTGCCACACCCATAACATCAGCAGCACACCCTCATAGACACAGTCAAACAGTCTATCCATAATTCCATATTCCACAAGCCAAACCACACCTACACTAATGCCCAAGGCCACACCAACCATATGCACCAAACTAGACCACAAACACTGACACCAATCATACGCACCAGACCAAACCGCCACACATTAACATTAGTAGCACACCATCATAGACACAGTCCATATTCCACAAGCCAAGCCACATAACCCAAAACACAATTACACAAGGCCACACTAGCATAGCCATACACACCAGACCAAACATCACACCACCACAACCATAATACACTACTTTAGTGTTACAAACTCAACACATCACACTATGCACATCACAAAAATTCTATATAAGTTCCCAATAACGAGTAGTGCCTAATAGGTCAACGAAGGAGGAAAGCTGGCAAAGTGGTGAACATGACAGAGAAACAAAGCATGTGAATAATTGCATGATGGCAATGATTTGAAAACTGAAGACTATCGATAGATGACGACAATTTAAAGAACTAAAGAATGAAGAGCCCAAGGTAAAGAGGAGAGAAAATATGAAGGAAAATATGGGGACTGGGAGTTTGGGACGTGAGAGGGGAGGCTAGGGTTAGATACCTAGTTTATATGAAGTTTTATTTTTTTCCATTGTAGTCCCATATTTTTTAGAATTTCTAAAATAGAACTGGTATTCACTGGTATTTGAATACGAACTGGTACTAGATGAAAAGGTTAGTATTGATCAATACCTTAGGCAAGTATGGTACTAATTAATAGCGTACCACTTTTTGGCCAGTATGATACAATATCCATTTCTTTGGCTGGCACTCTTCTTTATTCCTTTCAAAAGTTTATTTTTTCTTTTCTACTTTGCAGAAATCATTAGAGGGTGGATATTTAGACTTCTTGAAGTTGACACCTCAGAAAAGCCTTCGACAGGAATTTGAATGAGATACAATTCGATTACTTTTATGATTCATTTTTTTCAAGTTATTCAATTATTGAGATCCAATTAAGAAATTGTAAAATTTTGATTTTATGCTGCATCAACAATTCAATTATTGTTGGTTTCCCAACATTGATATCAGAGTCTCCTTTAATTGTTTAACTTAGATTAATTGATCGATTGTTATTGATTTGATGAAAAAAATTAAGGCTTGCAACCTTGTTTTAATAAAATAGGGTTTGAAAACTAGACAATCCCTACCTAATTTTTTTTCAATTTTATGTGTTTTAAGCTTTAAATTTTAATTAAATTGATTTAATTAAAATAAATTGGTTTAAATTCATAATAAATTTAGAAAAGTGTTTTTAAATGTTTGAAAATTATTTTCAAAGGATTATTTTTATTAGGAATATCTTTGAATTTAGTTTAATTTTTCAAAGATTTGAATTGTTAAATAAATTATTTATCAAATTAATAATTAGAATCAAGTAAAATTTTTAAAGAATTTCTTTCATAATTTGATTATGTTAGAAAATATTAATATTTTGATATCTTAATACCCCCTAACAGGATATACGGATGCACACAAAACAAACCTAGAGAATCCAACAAATTCTCAAAGATAGAACAAACATACATCACAATTCATATAGTTGCCCGTGTTAACAGATATACAAGTCACAAATTACACGTATCAATTCCATACATTGAAAATCTCATCATAAGTCATGGTTATTATAGGCCATTTACATATTGAAATCTTTATAAATCTTATAAGCAGTTACTACAAAATTCCTTCTTAATATTTATGATTACAACACAATGTTTAGATATAAAAATCTTCCAAAATGTTACATGTCCTTTTTTGGCCATTACGGTTGTCCCAACCTTAACCCTGTGTATCATGACCTACATGAAGGAAAAACCACCGTGTTAAGCATATAGCTTTATGGGGAATAATGATGCAAGATGGTGACTACTCATAGCAGTTGCCTAACATCCACATGCACTTAATTCATAACATTTAAGTGATGAAAAATACATTATAAAATAAAAGTCATGAAATATCTTAATACATATAACAATATTTGAAATGAAATTCAGAGATTATTCAGAATATAATTTTGCATAAGAGTAAAACAAATATCAGACCATCTATAAAATTTCTTGCTAATTTCTTTAGATATGGGTAGTAGGAACATAACAGAAGTTACCTATGATTGGTATCTACAAAAGTGGCAATAGCCTCTAAAATAGAAGAGACTTAAGTCTCTAAAACAGAAGACACCTTAGGGGTCTCAGAACAAAAGTAGTTGTAGACCCTTCTAGGCATGACTATTTACCCACAACTAAGACTTGGCAAGTTAAATCCAATCATCAGAGTGTTATAATTACATTTCAGAGTCACATTTAAGTGTAACAATTCATAACATACAAACTCATTCCTATTCAATAATACGTCAGTGAAAGCATTAAAGTATATACATATTACATGTAAGTTGAATTTCATATTTCCCTTATAACTGGGTTTGCTAAGTTTTAGTGACATTAAAAAGGTTTAGATGAGATGCGGTAAACATCAAAAATGGAAACAATGTCCTGATTGTGATAAAAGACAAGTTCACAATCATGACACCTATGTTATTGTGACATAAGCATTTGACATTGTATCACGATTGTGACACCTCTATCATGGTCGTGACAGACACTCACCATTCATACCTCTACTTGTTCTATGTTATGCATATAGCAAATGTTTAACTCAGGTTTTAAGGTATTCTAGACATTTATTCCTATATGTATCAATTTTCTAATGGCATAAATTCATGCAATTTGGTTCGGTATTCTGGGAGTTATACCTAAAACACTAAAGGTTGTTTGAAAACAGGTACAGCAGCCAGAACTCAACTTTAAGCCATAATTAAAAAATTCTTAGAGGCAGAACAAAATTTCAGTTTCATGAAAGTCTTAGATCTATGCCTCTAGTTAACTTCCAATTGGAATTATGCAATTTAAAGGTCTAAATGCCAAGATATGGTCAAATTACATAAGTCTGTTTAGTGGAACCTATCCATCCATCGAGGTATAAATCAACTAACTTTAGTCTTATTATATAAGAGCAACGCAAAAATACATCCAATTTGATTATGTAATCCTTCCTTTGTTAGTTACCCTCACATCATGCTCATAAATATGAGTAAACATATCAAAAATCCCATACCTCCTGAAGGAGTGATCAAAACTTTTTGTTCACTCCACTTGCTTCCCTTTGCCTTTGCCTTTGGTCTCCTCCTCCTCTACACATAACACACCCATTCAAAACTCATCTTAAACAATTACATACAAATAGAAAAACCCCAGATAAAGAGAAAACTTTTAACTTTTACCTTGATTTCCACCTAAGGTTAGCTTGATTCCTTCCATGCGAAATGGTGTGATGAAGAAGATGGAATGGAGAGAAAATGAGAAGTAGCAGATTTAACGTTTAAAACCCTAAATGCACATCCCTTTCTCCTTTCTTACATGCCCATTTCATGACACACATGCCTCAATCCTATTGGACACACATGTTTTAATCTTATTGTTCACACATGCTTTAATCTTATTAGTCACCCATGCTTTAATATGTGTTGACTTTAGGAAAATTACACATTTAGTCTTTTTTCTTCCTTTAATTCCCACATTGGAATATAATCTCATCAATTAATTTCATTCTTATCCATATTTCACATCTAAGTATGTATGTCCATGTCGAAATGAATAAATTATCCATTTACCTATATCTTTTATATTCAGTACCATTATATCTCTTATTATGCTTAGATCCATTTACTTCTTGATGTTCGCTACTTAATACACCCTAGAAATGCTATATGTAACACCCCATTATCCTAGGGTACGCACCGGGACGCCCGTAGGTCATTCCGATACATATCCTAAGATAAGGGAGC
>JAOTAY010000003.1:18089464-18116179 GCA_025629805.1 Erythroxylum baracoense | reverse complement strand
AATCATCTTCAAAACACAACCATAAATACAACTCATACATCAAATGCATAATTAAGAACTCACAATAAACACCTAAAAGATTTTAGTGAATAATCACAATAGAACAAAAGAACAAAAGAATAATCACAATAACTCACAATAGAACAAATGAATAATACCGATTCAATGAATAATTGTTCTTTGAGGGTGATGAGTAGAACACAAAACCCAAACAAGTTATCTACAAGAGGATTTTGGATTGGTGTTGACGACTTGAACGAGAATGGAGTAGACTTTTATGTTTTTGTCTTTGAAAACCTAATACAAAACAACATCGTTTTTCTAGTTTAGGTAAACGATGTCAATTATTGTTTGCTGTAGTTGTTTGGTAATAATATTAATTAATTTTCTACGATTTATTGTATTTAGTCGACAATCATCAGATGTGATAACTAATACATGGTTCGTCGCTAACGCCCGCCAGTTCATAAATAATTTTTAATAAATTTATTTTCCTATTCCAAATAAAACATAATTTGAATTAAAAATTAAACTATTCATTTGAAAACTATTTGGAAATTAATTTGTTGACGATTCAAATCAAATAAAATTGACTTACAATTTTTAGACAATTATACATTTTCATTAATATAATTTGAAGAAATTAAACAATTTAATTATTTTAATTAATCAAAATAATAATAATAATATAAGAAGACATTGTAATATAATTACAAAACTATTTCTAACAAATTATATTTAAAGATTAGTCATTCCCAAAAATTAAACAAATAAAAAACAATTGCATATATAAATGAGAAGATTAATTTTTCATTTTGTTATTGGTAATAGGAAAAACTCATATATGTTATTCAATTAAGAAAAATAAAGTAGTAAAGAAAATGCTTGGGTTTTGGCGACATTTTCTAGCATTCGTAGCGAAATTATACTTTTAGGCTACGAAAATTGCCACTGTCAACAATTTTTGCGACAATTTAACAAATTGATAGCAAAAGGTTGTACATTTTACGACGCTATAGGTGTTTTGTAGCCAAAGCATGGCATTTTACGATGAATCTTAGTTTCGTTGCAAAATGTGGGAGAACAGAATAATATAACTACGTCGTTTTTTGCATTTTTCTAAATGTATCGATGACGGTTATCATATATCGTAGCTAAAGGTTTGACATTTTATGAAGAATCTTGTTTTCGTCACTAAATGTTGCAACGATTAAAAAAAATTTAGGTGGGACGTCGTTTGTCATCAATCAAACCCGCAGCCTTCCCCCAACTCCCTCTCCGTTGTTTCTTCGTAAATTTCTCTCAAAATTAATTGATTTTCAATCCTCCTTCTGCCATTCTTAGTGATTTTCTATTCTTATCTTCTCCCCATCTATCGTCTCATGGAGTTGAGCTCAACCTGGTAAGTTTTTCTTTGATTTATTGTGGGTTTGTTTTTTAATGTGTTAATGATACCGAATCTAAAATTGTTGTGGTTTCTTCGATTTCATGAGTTATTTGCATGGATTGAACAACTATGTTGTTGGGTTTGTGTTGAAATGTGTTAATGATGGTGAAGAAAGGGAACAGAATGAATTGATGGTTGAAGTTGGGTTTGTTTTATGTTCTGGTTACAAGGTGTTCGATGAAAGTCCCGTTCCAACGTTCTATTTCATTTTTTATCCGAAATTGAACTTGTTTTCAAATGTAATCTGTTGTCAACATGCACGATGATGATGATGATGATAAACATAGAAAAGAAAGTGACAAATTATTGAAAGAGAAATGTACAATCTACATTATGCAAGTTTACAATTGTTAGTAAAAACATAAGCTGTATGTTGTTAGTCGTGTAAGTTGTAACCGACAACCTTGCATGAGTTTGTCAATAATTGTACACGTAAGTATACCAAAGGTTAATTTTGATTGACAATAAGTTGTATTTTTTCTTTTATATAAAGGCATAAGCATAACAATTATGAGGGCATTTTTTAGTATGGATTCTCCTAACTAGATAACCTTATTTTTATATGCCTACTACTTCTCATTATTCCTATCGTCAAGAACAAGATATTGTCTACGAATGTGCTCTCCAAAGACATATTCCAAGCTTTAAAAATCACCTGTCTAGTTCCAACATTTCCAAATCAAAAAGATTAACTTCTTATAGAGAACAATAAATGGTTGGGTTCTTTTAATTAAATTATCATACAATTTGATTGTCAAAACTACCAAATTTAAGAAATTGGTCTATACTAAATGAATTTCTTAGAAATATGTATTAATGATCAATGCCTTTCTAATTCATTGTTTGTATTGTGTCAAATGTTAATAAGATTATTGCCTTATGTTGTTGATGTTTTAGTTATGTTAATTTACGATGACAATAAGCATATTTTTAATGTTTCACTTATGTTTTTGCGGATGTTGATTTTCAAAAGCTTGATTATGACGATTCCTATGTTGATTTTGTTGTTTGAAATGTTAAGAAGAGAATTGCCTTATGTTGTTGATGTTTTGCACTGGTTCATTATAATGGCACCTAGTAGAAATAAAGGTAAGAGGGTGGTAACAACAGATGAAGTTTCTCCTACAAAACAACCAAAAATTGCATCATCGAATGAGGAAAGTTAGCAATAACCTTTACCAACAGCATTTGGTAGTCATGAGGGATCTTTAGGTCTGTTATTGATAGCCAAACATATTTACATTTATGCTCTCATTACAAGTTTAGTGTGTTTTCTCATTATATTTTTCTTTTCAAGTTCTAATGATGGCATCAGAAAACGAGGTAGAGGTAAGAAAAAAGGAGCTGAGTTGTAACGAAAGAATGCTGCAATAACTACGAAGTTGTCAGTGACGATTGACCCCACGTAACGGCAAAATTCCACCGATCAAAGATTAGATGCTCTAACTTTTTTGGTGGAAAAATTGGTTGTAGGACAAATTGAACAGGTCAAAACATGTGGTATTTGCTCCATAATGGGTCATGCGACAGACATATGTCCAACTCTTCAAAAAGAACCTAATGAGCAAGTAAATGTTATAGGAGGATTTCTAGGACCACCACAAAGGAGATATGATCCTTACTCAAATCACTACAATCCAAACTAGCGAGATTACCTAAATTTCAGTTATGGCAATAAACCACCTAAATTTTAGCCACATCCATCTCAAATGAGACCACCAATTCCACCACCTCAAGCATCATCATCTTTTAAGCTAGTTATGTCCTTGGAAGATATTATGAAAAGCTTGGCTACTAATACTCAAACTTTTTAACAAGAAATGCAGGCCAATATCCAAAATCTAGAAAAGCAAGTATCCCAATTAGCCATAGCCATGAGCAAAATGGAAGCTAGGAAGGGCAAGGCCTAGGTAGAAATTAATCCAAGGGAAAACACTAGTGTCATAACACTTCGAAATGGAAAGGAGTTGCAAAGCCATATACCTAAGGAGCAAGCAACTAAAGAGCCTTCAGTTGAAGAGAACAAAACTCCTTCAAATGAATCAAAAAAGAAGGTAAGTAATGAGTTGGTCAGGGATGTCAATGGGTCAGGCCAGGTCGGCCAATCATTTATTTTTTAAAATAAAAATTTCCAAAACAACATCGTTTTGGAGGTAATGGTAGGGCTACGGGCCGGGCCAGTTTTGACATTCCTAGAGTTGGTAAACACTAAACCTAAAATTGTGATTCCCCCACATTTTCCTAACAGGTTGGAAAAACTAAAGAAAGAAGAGAAGGAAAAGGGAATGTTGGAGACTTTTAACAAAGTTGAAATCATCATCCCTCAACTGGATGCTATTGATCAAATACCAAGGTATACGTGATTTCTAATGGACACAAATTCCTTTAAGTAGAAGTTTGTTTTATTGAATTTCAAATCAATTCATTTTTATTTTTAATATTATGTTTTACCATAATTTCCAAACCCCTTTTTATTTACTTAATTATTTAAAAGAGATAAATCGCCATCCCCTGAGGAGACAACCTTACCCCACTATGTTACGTTAATATTTTGAGTAGGTTAATTATTTTTGGTTGATTTGACAGCACAAGTGATAACTTTGATTACTTCCTTATCCTTACAAGTGTTACCATCATTATTCATAATGGAGCTAATTATATTACGATTCATACGAGGTAAAAGAGAATTATAGAAAATTTTGGTATTCTTATCTCCATCCTTAAGCCAAAGAGAATTCTTGCCTTTTACTTTAGTAGGGAATTATAAAAAGACAATGTATATAAGTAACCATTGAGAGCTAACTATTCTTAAGTCCTCAATGAAAAGTTTAAGGGGTCCCTGTAACATTAAGCTTACCAATATTGTATCGTCTACTTGGTAACTTTGATAAGTGTATTAGAGTCAAGAAAAAGACTTATATTAAAAGCCTTAAATTCTTTTTTAATAGATTTTAGATTATCCATCAGCTAAAAAGCTTTGTAACGTATAACCTCCTTTTGTATAACTGTTCTCACTACCCCCTTAAAGCCATTTTCCTTTAACAAGTAACTATTAAAGCAAAAGGGAGTTTTAATAAGAGGGAGGGAGCCAAATTGGAGTACCTCAATAGGCAAATGATCAGAATATAAGAAAGCATCAAAGTGAGCAAAACTAGCAAGAAATTAACTTAATCGTAAACTAATCACTAAAGCTTTATTGAGCTTTTCTCCTAATTAACCATTTACCGTGTTCCCATGTGAAAAGTTATCCGATATAATTTAGATCTAAAACAATCAAGTTAAGGTCTCTAATGAGAGATTTTCATGTCTACCTAACTCCTTCAACCTCATGAAAGTGAAAAATACAATTCAAATCCCTAATCAACAACCTAGGGACTTATATACCAATAAAAAGTAACCTCAAGACATTCCATAATAAAGATCTCTGGAATGCCAAATTAGCTGCATAGATGATAGAGACTAATATGGGAGTGGAGGACCAAGATAAAGAACATGAAAGTTGAATCACCTTATTAAATATGAATAAGCAAAAGACCTGAATAAAATTAGGTTTGTAATCCACCACTATTTGCTTATTATAATGATGAGATTGATTTAAAAGAAAACTCCACTTATTGCCTAAAAAAAGCAAGCTATCATTAATCTTGTTTCCTTTTATTTTATTCTCCAAAGCACCCAACATAATTGGGTTTTTTTAATATTAGATCGTTAACTATTTGTTGATTGAGGACTGTTAAGTCCTCTTGTGTTTTAAAATATGAAAAGCCATCAAGTTAAGAAAGCTGGGAAGTTCCTAATTGAAGCTGTTAGGCTTTCTTCCTAACTTCATCTTAGCGGTTACATAAACTACCAATATGAATCCTTCATTTGTTGTGTTAGATTTGATTATAGGTTCTAAGGATTGAGGAAGAGATTCCTTTTGAAAATTTTGTTCTACCTCAACTAACAAAGGGTGATCAATTGATTTAAGCATATTTTCCATATATAATTTTCCAAGGATCATAGTATGATTGTTTATAGCAGATGAAGAATTTGAGAATCTAATCCCTAGGTGGAGAAGATGAGAACCTACTACCAACTATTTCTTTTCTTAAGAATTAAGAGTTTTCTTTCCTTTAGAAATAGTATAATTAGAATCTACTTGAGCCTGCTCAAAAGTACATTCTTCCTCAGAATGAGCTTATTTATGCTCGTGTTCCTATCAATTCTACATATTCTCCATTTATATTTTTTCCCAATAGTCTTCCAATGGTTTTTCTCTTTAAAAGGTTTCCAAGTGTAGGAAAGTAGTATTTCAGACGCAACTAACTCTCTACACTTCGAAAGCCTTATAACAGAGAACGTGTCTGGAAGAGTAAAATTCCTTTTCAATTTTATACATATTATTATATAACTAATCCTATAATGCTAGGTGGTTTAAGAATCAAGATAGAGTAGTCTCCCTGAAGCTCTAGATAAACTTATTCCAAGGTTTAGAAATAGGAAGGTAAACTATTAAAACAGAGGGAACCACAACAATTAAGGAGTTTATTAGGTTATAGAATAGTGATGAAAGGTCCCTATCGCTAAGGGAAAAAGAAGAATTAGAGCTCTTTAAAGGAAGTGAGAGATTGGGAGCAACATGTGAGGAAAAGAGAGAGGAGGGGCCACCTTTGAAATATCACTGAAAGGAAGATCAAAAACTAGAGACATCCCTACCAAGGAGGCAAACCCAATAGGGTGAGATGTAAAAAGATTCCCATCTTAAAATTAATTAAAAATGATAATTTAAAAAGATAATGGTGTGCTAAGAAAACACACAATATCTCGCTCTAATACTGAAGCTTGGCTAATACTGCTACTAAACTTACATGGCTCACTTATATTCTTAAAGATCTTCGCATCTCTCTCTTATCTCTGTCAATCCTCTATTGTGATAATATCAGTGCTCTATATATGACAATCAGTCCTATCTTTCATGCTTGGAGCAAACACATCGAGTTGGATTACCATTTTGTACGCGAATGAGTTGCAATTGGATTACTTGTCACTAAACATGCGTCCTCTGATAAACAAGTTGCTGATATATTACTAAACTAGTGTCCAAGGCTGCCCTCACATATTTTTGCAACAAATTGTGCCTTCAATCTCGGCTCAGTTTGCGGGGGGATATTGACAATCTACAGCCTCCGTGGAGTGATAAGGATGATATTATGAGCAAATCATGGAGTAATAAGGATGATCATAAGAAGTCCCATAAATCATGGAGTGATAACATTAATCGTACTCACAAAATTATCAAAGGAGATATGGTTGGTGACAACGACTTCCAAAGATTAACAAATTCCTACTAAAGTGGTAGTTCATTAGATGTGGTAGTTTATTAGATAAAGGAAACTCCACCTGTTTCCTTCCTTATCTTGTACAAGTGCTATATATGTATTAATCGTTTAGGCTTGTGCAAGATTCTTTTTTTATTGCTACTTTACTTTTTCTCTTTTCTCTTTTCTCTTTTCTCTTACTGCACCTATGCCTTTTCTCTTTTCTTTTTACTACACCTCTGGTTTTCTCTGGGCAGCTATAGTTAGATAGATCACATGAAGTTTTATTTTTTTCATTTTAGTTATATTTTGCAAATTAGAACCAGTATTTATGAATATTTTAGGTACTGATTGGTACTAGCTGAAAGGCCGATATAGTACTAATCAATACTATATCGTTTTTTAGTCGTTACAACACATATTAGATGATACGGTGCGATATCTATTTCTTTACAGTGGACTCTTATTTTATTATGATTGGTCAGTGGTTGAATTTGGGGTGACTGAAACGTGAGTTGGAACTTTCCCCTCAAATCCTCTGGCCCCTTAATCCCACCTAAATAGATGGCTAGGATGATTTGGGATAGGGTTGGGACAGGGTTAAGGAGCCAGAGGATCAGGTCTCCGGAACTTTGGAGTACAAAGTGAAAATAGGGCGGTTACAGAGATTTATGATTACGTCTATTTTGGACTACTCTGCTACTAAGGATTTAATTTCGTGAATCATGATTAAGTTATGTACCGTATACAATTAACCCTTTTTTCAAGATATTCCATTCAATAATTGTATATCCTGCTTTTTTATCCGTAAATATTATATATATATATATAATTTTATTTTATCTTATGTATCGTTTCTTTGATTAGTAGCATGGGGATTTTTCTACCTGTCACTCAATTTTCCAAATGTATTGAAAATATTTTTTATTTTTTTCAAAATATATTTTTTTAAAATGTAAAATTAAAAACGTAAACATTTGGAAACTTGTTATCCTTTTCCCAACGCTTCAGTGAATTAAAAGATATTCGTAAAACTCATTAATTGCAAACACTTTCTATTTTAATCACTAGAAGATGCTTTTCGACTTTGTTTTGATCTAATCTTGAAAAATATATTTGTTGAAAACACATTACATTCAAATCACCAAAAAACATGTTTCTCAAATTTGCTGTTGTATGATCTCAATATTGTTTTCCAATTTGAAATTTTAATATTATTTATTGTTTTAAATGGTAGTAATTTAAGATGTATTACATTGTTCATAAATATTAATTTTAACCAAACTGAGCATAGTTTTCTTTTTCTCTGATGTTCCTATAGAAAATATGAATTGAGGAAATGGAAAATTAAATTACAAAAAATGATTTCTATAGCGTCCTTTAGATTTTAATTTCAATTAGGACTAATAATATTGTATGATTGAAGATGCGGTCACTTAATAACGTAATTGTTTAGGAAAATCCAGCTAAAAACTGAAACCACCTAGGCCTAGGGCCTTTGGATTGGCCGGGCTTAAGTTGACGATATGGCTCATTTCAATGTTCTGGCTAGCATCAAATCAAATGGCTTCAATTCAGTTAACATCAACCGAAGTATCTTATATTACGTGCTCATGTTAAAGATTCAATTTCCTTCGAAGGCAACTTACTAACAGAAACCAGGATGGACTGTCGTTGGGTATAATCTGCAGTGGACGTGGAGCTCAAGACCATCCTGTACTGGAACTCTCCATTTAGGTATCCTATTCCTATGAATGGATAATGTTTTGGTGGGTTGAAGAAGGTATAACAATTTAAAATGCTTTTATATTGAGTACTAGAATATTAGTATTTTTGATGAGCTTATCTCTAGGCAAGCCTCTGGCTTTCACGTGAGGACTGAGGAGAGCATATTAGATTATTCAGGAATCAGTGCTTGAGCAACACCTCACATGTATTGAAGTTCCTCCTAGCACGATAACTTTAACAAATTGTATCACAAAGGACGTTAAAATAAGACAAATTAAGCAAAAGTAATCATTACCAGGCCTCAAGTAAGTATTGTGAATGAATCGATTCTTATTAACCCTTGCCCTGATTCACAAAAGAAAATTTTCATAATTATTATGGTTGGTACTGAAAAGAAAACAGGATGCTATCAACTTCCCATTGCTTTTCTAGCAGATCGGAGTTGGTGTTAAGAAGATTTGTCCACACTTAGACTCTACCTTACATTCACACAGGCTGCAAGGCAAACCTCTTTTTGGTGTAGAACAGTAGCTTGTTCAGTACATCAAGATTGGTGGCCAATGCATCACCACGTTGTATGTAATTCCATCCTACTCTTTAAAACACTGTTTATTCACTACAACAAGAACTTGACCATAGATTTTGTTTAAGCTAGATGGATCAAGTTTTGTGGCTACTTCTAGGATTCACATAAATTCTATTCAAACCACCTCAATTGCACAAGGCCAGTAGTGTGACACTGACGCAGCAACCAATAAGTCGTAGCCATGGGCATAAAAGATGATAACTTGGGAGTACTATTCAAGAAAAAGGGGACGCATATTTTCCACTTTCACCTTTAATATTTTGTTGGCTTGTTTGCTTTTAGAACTCTTTTCCTTGGTCGAAAAAGGATCTGTATAGGACAAGAACTTAGGATAGAGATGGACTATAGAAATGCAAAGGAAGCGTGATTCCCTGTATAGAATATATATATATATGCCTATGATTCAGGAGCAATGTAGACAATAGCCAAAAATATATAGAAAGAAGAAAAAAGAAAAAGCAGAGGAATTATTCAACGTAGAAACAGTAATTTGGTCAACTAAACAGCACGGGACTTCACATACTAAACCTATCTCCGATTGGAGATTGGCAGCCTGTCAGTCTGCATCACAGAGCTATGAAAACAGTACATAAAGTCACGATCAATTAGCCGCCACTCGATAGCTGTCGGTCCATACCAAAGCGGGGTTGTTGCGGTCAAGTTTGGAGCTTTTTCCACCAATAAAGAAGATAAAAGTCTTTTACCATTACATCCTCCTGTCTGTACAGCTACAATCCTTCCAAAGAGCTTTTGTACGTTTCCTAATTGACACCCTATCTAATTATTCGACCATCCTAAAATTTTCAGTCAAAAGTCCAAATGCATTTACCGGCCGCCCAGGCAAGGCTTCATATTCAACAATAAGACTTCATACAAATTCACAAGGCAAAACTAGTCAGAAACTGCAAGTAAGTCAAATTGACACGAGGAAAGTCAAATGGAAGCATAGATCAAAAAGAGTCAATTCAAGGCATTAATTAATTATGTACAAGTTAAATTTTGGTCATTTAGTGGCTACAACACGAGATTGGATCCACAGTAACAAATCAACCTTAAAAAGGTGAAAGTGGGGAATTTACTAGCAATTTTAGCTGATCTATAGCATGCTGTAACTGCCATTGAGCAATGGTTTTGTTCCAAGGCACAACAAAGCTATCAGGGAGGGAAAGTATTACGAAAGTTTGTGGCTTTAAAGGAGGTTGTTAATGTAAATGGCACGCGAGCTAGAACAATATTCATGAACATGACCGAACCAATCCAAAGTTGACAAAAGACCTGGACTTGAAGAGACCACCAAAAAGAAACCTAGTCGGTGAATCCTTAGGGACTGCTTTGGAACCGTCAGGAGTGTTTTTAACCTTAAGAATTGTCAGGCCAATAACTTTTCGGACGGAATCTATGGTTTCTGAATCAACATGGTACCCTGATGCATCACGAACATAAAACGTGTTCAGAGCCTTGCCTGCTCTGGTTCTCACTTCTGCTCTTGTGACAGAAAGACTGTTCTCTCTGAAGATGCGTGTAACATCAGATAACAAGCCTACCCTATCAGTCGTGCATAGCTCGAGCTTCAAACCCTGAATTTGACAGAAAATATTAATCACCTACGTAATGCTTAAAGCACATAACAGGGAACAAGGAGCATACAAAAGGCTTCGTATTAGATAACTAGAACAAGCTATTGATTCTGCGTTGTATTGATAACAAGAACTCTTTTAACAAAAGCAGGCCTCTCCTCCACTCTTTAGATAGTTCCTACTACAAGAACCATGCAACAACCTTGATCAAACAAACAATGCATAACGTAACATAGCATTAGACTCAACATACGGGGCAGTTAGCAAGCCATTGTGTCTCAAATATGCCAATTTGGTATTTTAAAACTAACCTTATCTAAAACTAACTACAGCCTTATAACCACTTTTAAAAGGACGAGCGACTAAGATTACACAATAATCTCCAATTTTGTTAAAATTACCAAAGTAAAGAGAGGGAATCACAAGTTTTAAATGATTCACTCACCTCAGATACCCTTCTCTCGATTGCTGCTTCAAGGCATTGTATCACCCGTTGTTTCTCTGCATCCGAGTTCACGGGGGATCCATCAATATGCCTGATGTAATATTCCTACAATAGCATCAACGAATCCTTCAATAAGTTTTAAACTCGATAATAATCATCTCCAAATACCAAACAGGTGGACTGAAAATACCTGATAAGCCTCTGGGCCCTCAGCATCAACGTTAGCATGAAAAACAACATAATCCATGTCTGTCAAAGTACAAAGTGTATCAAAAAGAAGTTTTGACCTATCTTTACTCCTTATGGTTACCACAGAGTAGTCCTTATCATACAAATTAACCACGCTAACATCAGGCCTTTGCTTGTCATCCAAAACATCATCATCTAAACGTTCATAATCCCTATCAGCAAACATCATTTGGTGGAGTCTTCTATCTGTATGAGTTAATCCATGAGATACCACCGTTTTGGCTCCCCTGGAATGGTTACTACCCCGAAGTACAGTACGGAGAAGTTCCTTAATCGTGGAAAGTCTCTCTGGATCAGTAATTGCAGATCCTGTGTCCTCATCTTTTACTTGCATCACAGCTGCAGCCCGTGTATTATGTGTCCAGACTTCTGCATTCATTACATTGCATTTTAGGTGAGTTAGTACAGCACTGACTTCAGAAAGCAGGCCTGGTCGATCACTTCCTGTTAACTCAATTACAGTATGGTCCATTGAGGGCTTAACCCCGACAGATCTCATAGAAGATGCAAAGCAGGACTCTGACCCCAAAGACTGGAGAAAGAAATAATAATCAGACTTGCAGTATAAAGGATGGAAAGATAAGACAAATAACAACAAACTTTTTCTATGAGCATAAATAAAAAAACTCAAAACTCACCTGTCGAATATAATCGAGAATTGTTTCATCAGTAATCTTATTTCCATCTTCATCTGTAACATTGAAAACTGGAAACAGAAAAGGTATAAGTTGAAAATCAGCTTCTTCAGGCCAGAAAGACAAACTAATTGGAAATCATTGGGTAAAATCTCACCATCCATGAACCATCCACCGTCAGAAGATATGTACGCTTTAGTTATGATAAGGTTACGATCAGTAAGGACTTGTACAACTTCAAGAAGTATCCCATGCTTATTTGCACTGTCCACCTGCATCGCAGAATCATAAAAAGGGATCACAAACCAATAGACAGGATAACAGATGGAGAGACAAACGATTGCAGAAAGATGGGTAGTGTACCCGAACCACAGTTGCGTTCTTGCAGGCTTCATTATCAATCACAACCCTGAAGAAATAAGGAAAAATGAAGGAAATGAATGACAATGATAAGCTGCATCTTTGAGATAGTTTCCGCTGAAACTGAAGAAGACAAGAATTTGCATACCTTGGTGGATTCAACCTGCGAAAGAGTTTCTCATACTCATCATCCATATTGCTCGAATAGCTGGCGCTGACCTCTACAGAAATAGAAGTCATTAGAGTGGCTTGTTGGGATAAATAAGTAAGCAAGTTCACCGAAGAAAACAAACAATTCCATAACCCGAAAAGGGTAAAGACAAATCTGAAGCAGTAATGGTTGAGGAAAATCTTAAATGACTTGTTCTTCTTTTCTTTTTATAAAAAAAGCAGCCAGAATCACAAGAAAATACGAGTCTTGACCACGACGAATGAACTTTAAGAAAAATGTCAAAGAACCATTGGATTTCAGGCCATTGAAAGCCGAGCAAAATCAGGCACAGAAAGAGAGAGAGAGAGAGAGAGAGAGAGAGAGAGGGAGAGGGGAGATCAAGCACAAAAAACAAAGCAGCTTGAGATGACAGAAGTTTTGATTACAATCAGTGAGAGCACTTAACTAAATCATAGAGACCACTTAACTAGCACAAATATTCTTAAACACCAAATCCTAGAAAAACTAAAACAAGAAAAAGAAAAAAGAAAAACAGAACTCACCAGATACTCATGACCACCCATCACCAAATGTCTAACATCAGAAAGTAACAAGACTAACACAAACCAAAAATCCGAAAGAGAAATGAACCAACCAAAACATAAAAAAGCTACCGAATCACGAACAAACTAGGACCAGAGAATGAATTGTTCATACCCATTCCAAAATTCCTTGATTGCTTATCAAGAACCGCTGAGCCAATAAAAAAGCACTCTTGCTTCTCTCAACACACACACAAACGCCCAAGAGACTCTATTCTCTATGCACACATATACATGCGATAATTCAAAGGGTAGAATCGCAAAAAATAGACTTTTAGCAACTCTCTTTTAGTCTGTCACAAGGCAAAAGGGAAAGAAGACTGTATTTATATACCAATACATAAGACTGTTAACTGGGAAATTTTCAACCAACACGGAAAGAAAATCAGAGTGCCCTTTTTATATTAATTCCCAGATCAGACACCTCTCCCGACACAATACTCCAAAAAAGAAAAAATACAATATACCCACAAATTCTCTTCTTCTCTGCTTAGAGATTGGATTTTGATTCTCACTCTGTAGTTGCTATTTCAGCGAAAGTTGCTACAATGTGCGTGAGAGGAGAAACAGAGAAAGGATCAGCTACCAGGCGCACTTCACCGAGACACGAAAAAAGTAGCTAAGGTTAAAGAGTAAATATGGAGGCGTTGTTTATAACGGTGCGGTTAAAACTGGAAAGGGAAGAATGAATCTTCCAAGGTTTGTGGAGGGGGCCCAGAACTTCTTGACGGATGGATGTCGCGTTACCCTGTTTTGCCACGTTCCCGTTTCGTTTCTACTTTTCTTTAAAACGCTTAGTATGATATGTGTAAGAGGTTGGCTAATTAATTGGGTGTTTTAGCTTTTAAGTGAACTGTTATTTAATAAAAGTTGTTATAAAAATTAAGAAACCAGCTCTGGTTGGAGAAATGTGCAAACTAATTGATATGTCCTTTGTTGTTTTTTTCCATGTAAAAAAGATTGTCATTAGATTATATTATGTTGATGGAAACAAAAGATTATAATCATCTTCGGCTATTAAACTAGAAGATATGATGGTAGCTTTTAATAATTATTATTGCTCTCCTAGGAGAATGCCCTTATAAATGTCTTAAACTAAATTACCTAATGCAGTTTTTTATTTCTGAAATGTATTTGTCAATTCAATATTGATTCCCAAAACATGTGGTTCGATTGGTAAGACCTTTAACGACCAAGTTATTCTGCAATTAGCTAGAAGCTAACTACAGTTAACGCTTTTGAAGATTATATTAAGGCCAAATCCAATTGGAGGGACTAATCACTAGCCTCAAACCGGTTTGGCCGCTTCCCAGTCCTTTTAATTTACTCCACTACTCAATATTAGGTTATTTTTTAATTGGATTATATGTTACGAAAGATGCACGTGAGATGTGGCAGATCCGTGAGCGGATAAACATGGGAACACAACATGACAGTCACGCCCGATACACGTGTCATTTATTAATTTCCTTTTTCTTCATTGTCTATTTTTGTAATAATATTTTGATTTCTTTGAATGTCCCTCGAAGTCGAAGGGCACCAAAGCGCATTTTAAGGTGGTGTGGTGCCAGGAAAAGGATAATGGTAAGGGGTTTGCGAACTGAGAATTGCAATTTCTCATTTCTAAGTTTGACAAATAATCCTTTTTTCCATTCTGACGCTTTTGGTCCCCACAAACCCAAAATGGTGAATTTAGCATTAAATTCTCTGGTTTGTGTCGTAAGTCGTAACATTCCAACGTTTGGGCCCACTTTAATGGTTATATTAAGCAAAACCTTGAAATGAATAATCTTCTAATAAAATTTTTGTAAAGATACCTCATTTCGTTTGACAAAAGATTTTATGTTTATATAATGGTTTTCTATAAGTTGATACATTTTAATTTCTTCAGCATTCAATATTTGAAAATTCAAGAAGATGATTAAAAATGAATTTACATTTAAATATTTACACATTAATAATTGACTTTTTGCATTATAAAATAATATTATATGATCTTGACTTATGCAAAAATAATTTTTTTGATTTTAATAAATTAATATGATAATACCTTTATGCTGGTTTGTGCCCTACAATTAATTAATTGGTTGTAGTTTAGTAACAAAATTATTTAAAGAAATTTTTATTTTATACGTATTCTAGTATATGATAAAGTCTATAGATAAAAACAAAACAAGAACTACAAGTTCAATAAATAAAAGAATAATTTGCAAGTGGACTCATACTTCTACAGAAAAATGGTAGGAATATTTATTCAATCCTCTTAATAGCCTTATATAGGCTTACAAAGAAACCCACATTTTCTTAAATCCATAGTCCCATTAACAATAAAATGATTCCACTAAAAATTAGGAAAACATATATATGTATATATAACTCTAGAAATTAAGAAAAATATCTACAACTCAAAAATGGTAATGACCCCCCATATGCTTAGTTCTTGCATAGAATACTGGATTTTTTGCTAGATGAATTGTTGACTAATTGTCACAGTACAATGAGATTACATAATCTATAATCTGATGTAAATCCTTCATCACCTGTATAAGCCATGTACTTTCTTGACTTGCAACTATTGCTGCTTGGTATTTTGCTTCCGTTGTTGATAAAGACACAATTGGATGTCCCGAGAAATTGCTCCTTCTCCTAGCTTAAACACATAGCCAATAATTGAACAATGAGTATTATGATCTTCTGCATAGTCAGCATCACAAGTTATACAAAGACCATAATCAATTGTACTTTTCATATATCTCAACATTCTTCAAACAACTTCCATATAAAACTTCTTAGGATTTTGCATGTAACGACTTATAACACTAATTGCAAAGAAAGATCTAGTGTAGTTAAAGTTAAGCAGATTAGACTAGCTACCAACTGTAGGTACATCGTCGCAACTTCCAAATCGTTCCCTTCTTCCCTTCATGCGCACACATTTTTGCATTTGGTTATATCGGTGTTGAGATTGGCTTACATTGCAACAGTCCAAACCTCTTTAACAAATTTTTGGAATACTTTTGCTAATAAAGAAGAATTCCTTCTTTTTCAATACGATTAGTCTCTAGACTAAGAAAATGCTTGAGTTGTCTAAGTTCTTTCATGTGAAAACAAACTAATAAATCCTCCTTTGTTAGAAGAATTTCTTCTTCATTATCACCACTTATGACTAAATCATCAACATAGACCAGCACAATAGCTAGCCTTCCACCATTGAATGTGATAAATAGACTTAAATTTGCATGTGTAATAAGATAACCAAAAAAATTCAGCAATCTTACTATACTGAGCCCTTGGTGATTGCTTTAATCTATAAAGTGCCTTTCGTATCTTGCAAACATATTCATGGTTTTTTGGTTCTGAAACCTAATTGGTTTAACCATGTAAATCTCTCAATCCAGCTCCCCATGTAAAAATGCATTCTTAACATCCATTTGCCATAAATTCCAATCTTTGCTAGCAGCAACTGCAAACAAAACACATATTGTCGTAAGCTAGACTACATGTTTCATCATAGTCTAGTACATATTTTCATGTGAACCGTCGAGCTACCATGTGTGCTTTAGACCCCTTAATTGATCCATCTATGCAGCGCTTTGTTTTGTAGACCCTTTGCACAAAATAGGCTTTACATCTTTTAGCTTTGGCACTAGCTCTTAAGTTTGATTTTGTTCTAATGCTGCAATTTCTTATTCCATTACTTTAGTCCACAATAAATTTTGAGCAAATTCTTCAAAGGTTTCTGATTCTTTTGCAAATTCATCTTCAATTGTTGTTGTATTGACATATTTGGGATTTGTCCTCTGAATCCTTGCTAAACCTTTTAAGCTGAGATTGACGGGCTAGTATTTCTGCTTCATTTGTTCTAGCTTTTTCACATGGTTATTGGTACATACCAGTTTGCTAAGAATTATTAATTACTCCTTACTTGACATCACCATTTTCACTTAATTGAAAATGAGCATTTTACAACACATTTTCAATTCAATTTGGTTTGGTAATATGTCCTTTTCTGAAGACTACCATAAAGATGCTTCATCAAATACAACATGCCATGATGTATAACACCTTCTAGTTATAGGTTTACATAATTTTCGCCCTTTTCTTTGACTATCATAACCCACAATGATACATCTAACAACTTTTTTGTCAATCTTGCTATGCAAATGATTTGGGATAAACATATAGCACGCACGTAACAATACTCAAAAGTAGCTAATATTAGCTTTCATATTCCATAACTTTTCAAAAGGTAAGAGAAAATTTAACCTTTGTTGAGGAAGTCTGCTAATCACAAATATTTCCATCCGCATTGCTTCTACCCAAAAACTTTCCTGATACATTCTTCATATGGAGTATACTATGAAAAATTTCAGCAAGGTTCTTATTCTTCCTATCTACAATGTCATCTTGTTGTGGCATGTTGGCACAAGTATATTAATGATGAATTCCACACTCCCTTAGATAATGAGAAAACTTAATTGAGTTATATTCCTCTCCATTATTTGTTCTTAAACAAGAAGTTTTCTTACCCACTTCTCGCTCAACTATTTCTTTGAACTTTTTAAACTTTGAAAAAGAATAAGATTTTTCTTTCAAAAAGAAAACCTACCACATGCTTGGAAAAATCATCAATAAAAGTCACCATGTATTTCACTCCACCAATTGATAGTTGTTTAATAGGTCCAAACACATCAGAGTGCACCAATTGTAACGGTTTATCAGCTTTAAATTTTGAATCTTCAAATGGAAATTGATGTGCTTTACCATATTGACATCCTGCACAAATGGTTTCTATTCTTACTTCAAGTTAAGGAAGGCCCTTGAGCATTGAGTTTTTCATCATCACATTTAGCTTGGAATAGCTCATGTGACCCAATCGTATGTGCCCTAAATCTGTTGTCTCATTCTTTCTCGTTTTGTCTACATATGTAGACTTTACAAACATCACGTAAACTAACTCTGATCTTCGCCTCTTCATTATTGGCTCATCTAAGATCTTGAGATCATAATATACCTTCACATCATATGGACCAAACAGAACAAAGTGGCTCGATGATGTTAATTGAGATATGGAAAGCAAATTTTTCTTCATACCTAGAACATTGTAAACATTTTAAAGGGACATCTGGTTGGCACTTTGTTGAGGAGAAAATATTGTCTTACCAATATGAGCTATTGGTAACCTTGAATCATTGGATGTCACCACAACGCGACTTCCTTTATACTCTGTCAAGTTTTGTAATGTTTGTTTATCACTCATCATATGATTTGCATAACCCAAATCATCAATTTAGTCATTCTCACAATTAATTAATCTAGATATTGTTGCTGTAAGCGCTAACTCCTCCTCTTCTATAGCAAAGAGTGCTTCAGCATCCTAATCATCTTCACTTTTCTCCTTTGCATTGGAAGTAGCAACATTGCTTTCCACAAACTTTTTCTTGGACTAGTATTCTTTCACTATATGACCATTTTTCCTACAATTGTAACATTTCCCTTCAAATCTTCTATTATTGTTGTGAGTTTTTGAAGCTCCCATCGAGCGAGGACTTCCATCTCCTTGATGACTTTTCACTTTGTCGTTATTGCTTTTTAGATCCACAAGTAATATATTGTTTGGAGTTCCCTTTGCTTTTATTAATTGATGCAAAGCACTTCTTCTTCACTCTTCAATGAGACTCTAAATATTTGCTTAGCCATAGCTTCTTGACCAGCAAGCAAATTTTCAAACTCAATAAGGAATGATTGATTTGTCCATCCTTGTACTGCAGCAACAAATCCTTTGTATTTAGGTCCAAAACTATGACTAGTTATTCTTTTTATCTTGGTTTCTCCAATTGGAGTTTTTAGATCTAACTCTAAAATTTCACGGCATATTGATTTTATTTTATGGAAGTACTGGGCAATTATCATATCACATTGAGCTGTTGATAATAGCTCATTCTCTAAAAGTTGTAGATTTGCATCATTTTTCTTTGAGAAAAGTGTAGTAAGTGTATCCAAAGTTTTGGTTGGCATTTTGGCATTCTGAATATGCTTCAACACATCTTCGTCAATTGTCGTCTTAACAGCAAACATTACCTTGCCTACTTTAACCTTCCACCTTCACAACGTTCCATTGCCATCCTTTGTCCTTGTTTGTGTAACATCAGTTTCGTTGACAATCTCCCAAATATATTGGCCTTGTAAATAAGCCATTATACATGTTGTCCACATATTGTAGTTCTGGTTATTGAGCTTCCTTATCCCTCCAACTACTTGAAGATCATTCATTATGTAGGCTTTGATACCAAATGTTAAAAACAAAATAAGAACTACATACTCAATAAATAAAAGAATAATTTGAGAGTGAATTGATAAGTTTGCATAAAAATGGTACGAATATTTATTCAATCCACTTAATAGCCTAATATAGGCTTACAAAGAAACCCACGTTTTCTTAAACCCATATAGTCCCACTAACAGTAAAAAGATTCCACTAAAAATTAAGAAAACATATATTTAACTCTAGAAATCAAGAAAATATCTGCAACTTAAAAATTATAAAATATCAACTTAAAGTTATAAAACAACTATACTACAGACTTGGTCTAAAACCAATAGAGCTGATAATGTATTACTTTAACAAAATACATTATAAATTAAATTATCATGAGGTTGTAATTATGATATTTATATTGCATCTATATATTATCCCTAAATTGATATATTAAAATTCGACATTAATAAAGTGCAAAAAGACTAGTACATGTTATGTTTTTTTCTTTATGAAGAAAATAGTCGATCTCGTATATTAAAGTATAAAGATACTTAAACAAATGTGTGAGTGTTTATTAGAGAACAAGTTCATTGAACTAACCTTATATAAGAATCCCATTTGGAACATTACTTGTATGTCTATGAAAATTTTTATTGTGATGATTGTATAAGTGATCATTAGATTTGAGATCTACAAAGTAACTTATAGAGGGACTGTTAAATTTTTATATTATTTATGACCCCACTCTAGTCAAGGGTAACTCAGTCGGTAGTCATTAGATATAACATAAACTATATGAAGGTAGTAAAGTAATAAATATAAGACTAATCACTATAAAGTGATTAAGGAGAATGTTCCGATGTTCTCAATTAGTATTGATTCGAGAAATCCTTCACTATAGTGGAATAATACTTTGAAAATAGTTTTTAAATGTTCTTAATTGAATCAATTAGTAATGGTGAAGAACTAGTACAATTGGACTTAAATAGAGTAGCCATTAATTTCATACATCATCATAGCACCAAGTCTGAAATCGAGCAGTAAAGCGGGGTCTGGGGAGGTCTGATAGTATGCAATCTTACTCTTACAGAATAGAGAGGCTATTTCTAGTAGACTCACATGCAAATGTGACAATGAAAAAAGAAATGATGCAGGTTAAAAGAGTACACAAAGTCTAATAAAAAAATTATATTATAAAATGATTGAATTATACAGAAAAATTATGCATGAAAATGTTAGTCAAAACTAGTTTGACATTCCTAAATATTTAGGTGAGCATAATGTTCTGCTAGATGTTAATCTTGATCTATGAATGTAAATTATTTAATTAGAGAATTAAAGATAAATTAAAGAAGTTTAATTTATCTAATCATGAATATGATTTAATGTTATAATTTATATCCATTGTCAATATATTTAGGAGCTTAATAGATCACACCCAAAGAATGAGTTGAAGAGAACAAAAATATTTTAATTATAATTAATTATAATTATAATTAAAGTTTATGAGTTAAGAAACGTTATGATTAAATATGAGATATTTTATAAATAAGAACTAATATGAGATATTAGATTTTATATGGGCCTAACTAAATTATAAGTTTAAATAAAATTAGAATTTTATTTGAATTAAATTGCTAAAAGTTCAAAGTCCTATTATAAATAGGCTTAGATTTTGAGAGAGTTAGCACGTATTGCTACCCTTTTCTACAACATTTGTAGAGTTCACTCAACATGTTTTACATATACCATTTAAATACCAGACATTTGTGTGTTTATTTTGGTTAAGATGAGCTGATATCAAAATTGGTTCGAAAAAATAACAAGAAAATGATCAAGTTTTATAATAAGGTATGAATTATTTATGCTATAGAATTTTAAGTGAGCTTGACTTAAAAAATCAAAATAGAAAGATTTTGTTATTATTTTGTAGTTTTGGTGGGTTGATTTTAACTCAACAAGTTTGCTGAAACTAATAAGTTGAAAAATGTTAAGTTTGTAAGAATATTATTACTTGTGTTTAATAAAATTGGTTATGAGTACTTATCATGTGATGTCTCCTTTTTATAAATAATTTTTTAATGTATAATTAGACTTTTGACTATTTTTAGTACAACTGAATATAACCTTTACTAGTTAAATTAACTGGAATTTGATTAAGATTCTACTTCCTCACGTGCTAAAATTTTTTGTCAATTGAATTTATTAGTTTTTGGCTAATTAAACCTCTTACACAACTTGAAACACGTAATATAAAAAATTGGTGGATCTATTAGGCCTAATCCATAAATTCGTTAGAAGCGCATCATATTCAAACTCTAATTTTTCTTATTATATCTAAAAGTTTGTGAAATTCTCAGATTATATTAAATATGATAAATGGACTTAGTACATCATATTTAATTGATTTGATAAAATATAATTAAATTATTTTATCAATAAAAACTCTTTTTTCTTTGAAAATAAAAGATTTGCTTGTCACAAGTAACTTTGAGTGTAATTGAAATCTCTTTTCTTTCTTAAATTTTGTAAATTAAAGTTTCAGTTTTGTTGAAAATTAAAAAAAAATCATTTACTTGTTTCAAATTTAACCTGATAGGTTAAAAAAAAAAGTGAACATCAAAATGTACCTTCATCAAATTTAGATGTATCTACGATGCACTTAGTAGGGTATCATTTTGAACTACACAAAATACGAATAGTTTGTTAGTCCACATATTCTCATTATAACTTGATTTTTGTACTCAATGTAAAACCTGCAATTTGTCTTGTCTATATATATCATTTGTGTATATATACCAATCGAAATATAAATAACATTAGGTTTCTTTACCATTCAATAAACATTTTATGATATTAAGAACCAAAAGTTCCATTAGAAATAACGCCTTACATTATTTTCAGAATGTGAGAATTTTCATTTACTCTATTACTAAAACACACATGTTTAAATAACAAGAAACAACAGCCAAATCAATTTTTTTTGGATAATTTTCAATATTGTCTCTTAAATTTCTTTGAAACCTAATACAAATCTAGTATGGAGAACATAAATCATCACTTTTTTTTTGTTTATATAGTTTAATGGGCTATATTGTTGGCTTGTGTCATATTTAACCTAATCACTTTTATTTGTAGTACATGCCCCTTCAATTATTTTATTTTACTTATTTTGTATTTTTTCTCATTCAATTACTTGTTTATTTTATTTACTTAATTGTTTTCTTTCTTATTTGTTTATTTGTTTACTTACTTTCATCTTTATTTTGAATTTTATTTATTTATTTTTTTATGAGTTATTTAATTATATATTTAGATATTGTTTACTTCAAACTATTTTCAAAAACTATTTTTCCTGTGGTTTTATCGAAAATAACCTCTCTACTAACTAAGAATAAAGCTGCATATTTCTAAACCTCTCCAAATCCTGCTTCTCTTTAAAATTTCTACTAGAACGTAGGAGTAGTAGTTGTTGTTATTATTGTTGGCTTTGTTGATGACTCCTATCTGTTTCCCATAGATTCAAATTATAGATTTAAAATATACAACCAGACAAGGTAGTTTCTTCTAAAATGCTAAAATAACCTCAGTTTATGATGTTATTGCTCACATAATAGCATCAACATAAATAATAAAATAAGTCTAGGAAAACCTTACAATGACTCTTGCCAACAAATTAAGAATAAGGATCTATACACTTTTTACAACTTTTGCAACATGAAAGACTCCAAATTAGTAGCATAATACTTGGAGAAATTTGAACTATTGCAAATGAACTTGCTATAGCTGGATCACCTCTTAGAGATTATGAGATGGTAACTAAAATTCTTACTAGTCTTATATATCTACCATACATGCTCGTGATACCCTAGTAACATATGAAGAATTACTTGACAAGCTCATTAATCATGAAACCTTCCTTAATCATAAAATTTGTATAAAAGAACTAATTCACAAAAGAGTCCAATACAATTAAAGTTCCAATAGCACTAACCATCATATCAACAATAACAATAGATCCAAAAATTGGAACTACACTTGCAATAATAACGAAAACAAGAGATACTCCTTCCACAATGGTTGATAACATAATAACTATAATCAATAAAGGCATTATAATATAAGAAATCATGGTTTTAATTAGCATTCATTCATATTAAACCAAAATAGAGGAAGCATTTAATTTCAAATTTAAGAAAAATTTGATCACTCTGCCAAAGTAGGTAAGTCAAGAATGATTTGTTAACCTCAAGCTTATTTCTCAACATAAACTCTTTATTTAATAAAAATTTGCTTATAAATACTAGTTTCTCTCGTCATATTCCAGTTGATCTACAAAACTTGTCTGTTCATTATGAGTACAGTAGAGTTGATGACATCCTTGTTGGCAATGGAAGTAACATCCCTATCACAAATACAATTTCATTTATGTATAATACTCCTCTCTTATTTACATTTAACAATATTCTTTGTGCCCCTCACATCACAAGAAATTTGTTATTTGTCTCATAAATTTTTATAACCAATTATGCATCAATTGAGTTCTTTTCATCTTATTTTAAGGTTAAGGACTTTAGCATGAGGGAAACAATTATTTGTGGCTAAAGCAAGGGAATATATATGAGTGGCTAACTACAAACTAAACATCTTCTCCTATCTTCCAAATGCATCATCCATCAACCAGCAATAATCTAACCAGGCCCTCCATAACTCTTTGGCATCAATGCTAGGTCATCCAAACAAAAGAACATTAAATTTCATTGTTTCATCTTATTATGTACCAATTTCTCAAAAGATAATTTTCAGTTAATGCAATTCATATTCTTGCAATAAGATACATAACTTGTCATTTGACATATTTACGTTCTAAATTTAAAAACCACATAAGCTTATATACATAAATATATAGGTTCCCACTCCTATAAAATCTTTTGATCATTTTAGATATTTCTCATTTTTGCGCTCCTATAAAATCTTTTGATCATTTTAGATATTTGTCATTTTTGTTGATTATTTTACCAAATACAAATGATTTTATCCTTTGGAAAAAAATCTAATGTCACTAATATTTTTAAACAATTCACAACTCTTATTAAGAAATATTTTCATCTTCCAATTATTACATAATATTTAGATGGAGGGAGAGAGTATTGAAGCCTAAATCACTTTCTTTATCAACATGACATTCAACATCTTTACTCTCTACCTTACATACCTTAACGCATTTCCACTATCAAAAGAAGACACTAGCCAAATTCTGGTAAACTACTATTATTCTCATGTATTAAGCTTCATTCCACTAAAGTTTTGGATTTCACCTTGTCAAATTGATGTTTGTCTCATCAATCACATGTCAAATCCTCTTCTTAAAAAAAACTCCCTTTAAAGTTATATGTCATGAGAAGCCAAACTATCACAAATTGAAAGTATTTAGTTGTTTATGCTCCCTTGACTTAAATCATACACACTATAAACTAGAATTTAAATCCTAACGTTATGATTTTTGGCTACTTTACCTCTCATCACTCTTACAAATGGTTTGACCCAATCATATTTTGTGTATATCTTTCTCTTTATGTAGTCTTTATAAAAAATTCCTTTCTATTTTAATCAATGACCTTACAAGTAGGTAAAGTCGCTTTAATCACTACTCTGCTTGAATTTCACGTTAATGAGCCCTACTTTTGCTTCCAATAAACTAAAATTGCACTCTTAGAAACTTATCTTTTTAATACTATAATCCCTGTAGTCCTTATACAACTCTTTTTCTCTGATACTCTAAGTACCTCTACCACTTTAAGTTCCCTATCTTTGGCCTCAGATAATGCAACCTATTAATTGTTTCCATCCACACAAGCAAGTTCTCCATCTCTACACCTTGGTATTACTACTTGATTATTTTTAATCTAATAAACCCTTTACTTACTCATGTTACGACCCGGAACTATATCGGGCATATAAAAACTGCCGTGTAGACGAGCTAAGAATACTCACGGTACCCTTATCCCAACTATACAACGCTAACTAAATATCTAAAAAAAACATTTGGACAGCACAAAAGGTTCACACATAAGGTCATTTACATACCACAAGACAATCAAAAGTTAATTTACAAAATTTTAAAGCATATCAACATAATCATGAGCCATTATATAACAAATGTACAAAATAGAGACTACCCATATGCGGTAATGCCCCAAAAATGTCAAAAGACCACACGAACCACTTAAAGCTTCAAGCTTACCAAATTTAATCTGCATGGTTGGGAAGCGGAGGGGTGAGTACACTAAGTACTCAGAGAGCAGGAAAGACATATATCAGAGATAGAACTTGGTACACACCTAGGGACAATTTTACACATCTAACATACACACAACTACCTATGAAGTGAATATGCATGACATAGAAACACATAGACCTAGTCTATGACTCATGCCATACTGGTTAGGAACCACATAAACCTAGCATATTAATCATTCTTTCAGTGAACATAGGTTCCAGTTTCAGTACACAAGAGCAAAAAAAGCATTACATGTAAAAACCAAAGCTCGTCAGTAAAATGAATCTCAGAATAAGCCAAAATAGTTATGTGTGTCATCATTAGTCGACCAAACTAGTGTGCACAACTACCGATCCCAGTGTTGACTCGACTTTCATCTGTGGTGAGTTTAGACTATGATCTACAAGAGCCTCATGACCTTAAGTGATGACCTCGTCGGTGACTAGACCTCTAGATTGCAACCACCTGCGAGTCCTGTAGAATGGTATCGTTACAAGGACTCAACTTTTATATACCAGCGTCAAGAATATGAGGGTCGCTTAATCTATTGTGCCTAGCACACGATTGGCCAATCGTTTCCTCACCAATCATAAAAAATCATATACAAATATTAAGTATAAAAATCAAGCAAGGTACCATGCCTTTATTTACCAGTCCCACAGATAAAATGGAACCTTGTCATGGCTCTAAGCCAAAAGAGAACGCATACATACAGCATACATGACTGGATTATGCATATGTAAGTTTCAAAACGTTATTTCATACAGTGAAAGTCATCTTTTGCACTCCAAATGCAAAGTTATTAAAAAATGTAGTTTCAAAAAATCAAACATTGTCCTTTACACTTCAATTGTAAGTTTGTTGAAAACAATATCATTCTTCAAAATATGAAATAAAAACATCGGTTTCACTTTAAGTGCAAAGAGTTATTCAAACAATGTCATTTATTAAATACATAAATATACTTGCATCTATTTAAGAATCAATTCTACTATACATTACCCAGGTTCAAAATTCATATACAAGTCATCATGCATGTCTTGGGATGTCCTAATCCCATTTGAGAGATATGTTTTCCCCAACTCACCTCAAAAGA
>JAOTAY010000003.1:18047862-18063052 GCA_025629805.1 Erythroxylum baracoense | reverse complement strand
CAAGTCAAATGATCACTTATACAATCATCACAATGAGAATTCCATAGACATACAAGTAATGTTCCAAATGGATTTCTTATTTCGGGTCTGTTCAGTGAACTTGTTCTCTAATAAATATCCACATGTTTGCTTAAGTATCTCTATAATTTAGCCTATGAGATCAACTACTTCCTTCATAAGGAAAAACATAATGTGTGTTAGTGTTTTTATGTTTTATTAATGTCCAATCTTAATAAAACAATGATTAGGAACAATTTAAGGATAATACATAAATGTAATATGAATCTCATAATTATATCTGCAATGTACAATTATCTCATGGACTTTATCATATACATATAAACATGTATAAGATAAATAACGCCTTTAAATTATTTTATCACTAAGATACAACCAAAGTGATTGACTGTAGGGTATAAACCAACTCTCGGTGGTTGGTAAAGCTCTAGAAAGATAGGAGGATATACCTCATAAGAAACCTGGAGGTACTGAACAACAAGCCCCCTCTTTGGTAGCACAAGAGAACATTTTTTTCTACCTTAAAAACTTTTATATTGGTTTAGTAGATAGAAAATGAACAAAAGGAGCAGATTGAGGATGTGGTAATTACTAGAAAGATGGTAGAGGAAATGAATAGTGGAATAGGTGATGAGATGTTATTTGGTTATATTAATTAGATCTATCTCTTTTATTTTGACTATATCTTGGTGCTTAAATGGTAAAATTAATATGTATTTTGTTTTATGAGGTGACAAGTGGAGATTGCATCAAATTAGAATACTATTAGTCGAAGTTGTGAATTTTGAAAATTCAAGTTGATTGATTACTACAGTAGATAAGGCAAGATCTTGCATAATGCCAAATGCACTCCAAAAGTTCGAATTCAATTAGAAATCTTATTTTCAACCTTATTATTGAGGGATTTGGATTTTTTTTAGATAACGATTTTGGCAAGAAATGAGAAGGCTAGGTTTTAAATAGGAACAAAGGAGAAAAACGTGTCTAACACTTCTACACATCATTTTATTTTGTTTTCTTGTATTTTTCTATTCATCTTTCATCTTTGCTTCTATTTTTGGTGTTAGAACAAAAGTCGTATACGACTAAATGCAAATATTCTTATTCAAGGGAATTCAAAACCCTAATTATAACCATGTATGGTTTTGTCCTAAACTTTGATTCATGTTTTAATTTTAGAAACTTTTTTTTGTTCTTAAATTTTATGAATAACTATTATTAATTGATCTGACAAATTAATTTGATGTTTATTATTCTATAGTTATCCATGAATTCAATGACCCATAATTGTCATGAAGGATTGGTAAAAGTAGTAAATAGATTATTTATAAATTTGCATGTTTAACTTATGAGAAACAAGAAAACTAAATTGAATAGTTTTAATTATCTCAATTATTTAAATTAGGGTTTAGTCTTTTTTACTGAGCTTATTGCTATTATTTAATTGATATAGAATGTTATCATACCCAATTAATTTTGATAAGTTTTGGTATGAATGTTGAGTTTAAATCAATTAATTTAGAAATTTTGAGACTTATTATGACTATTTTAATAGGTTTTAGACTATCTGCTTAAATTGTGAAAGTTATTCTTTTTAAACCAATAATCAAAATTACAATTGGATGTGATATTTCCTTTGAATCAAAGTTAAGTACCATTAAATTTCTCACTTTTATACTTAGTTGATCTATTTTAATTCCTTAATAAATTTAGATTTTTTAGGGGTCGTTTGGTTTCACTTCTATTTTGTCTGTTGTGATTTTTATTTTTTGTTTTTCTTTCAAATAAAAACAAAAACTTGTTTGATTGTTAATATCAATGTAGTTATATTTTTATTATATTGATGATAATTACATATTAGATAAAACTTAAAGATAAATTATTTTTAATTAAATAAATTTATTTTAATCTCTTATATAATATTTATTAATAAATTATCAATGCAATTATTTTATTTTTTAAATAAATAGTTTAAAAATTAAATTTTATTTTAAATATATTTTAATTATTTAATCAAAATTTATTTGAAATTTATATAGTTTGAAATATTTTTAATTTAATTTAATTTATTGATAATTATTTAATTAATTTAATTTAATTATAAAAATTAAATTAAATTATTCATAATTTTTATTAATTAATAATTTAAATTAATCAAATATTAAATTAAATTATTCATAATTATTATTAATAATTAATATATAAAATAATTAGATAATATATATTTAGTTGATACTAAACTAGATTATATAAAAAACAAAAAAATACTTTTTGTGAGAAAAGTGGAAGAAATCAAAACAAAAAACAGAAACCAAAAGCCTAAAACCCAAACAAATAGGGTTTTTTTAAAATTTGAAAACAAAACCAGAAAGCCAAAAACAGAAACAAACAGGCCCTTAGTTAATTAATCGTAATCCCCATTGTGTTTTATCAATTGAAATTAAGAAACTAAATTTTAGTTCTCTTGGGATTCGACCCAATTCCACGACTACTACAAAAAATCTAGTGAATCAAAATTAATTTTGAGGGCTTCGACAACTTGATCAATAGGAAACAATTATACCTCGATTAAATTTATAGAGAAGGGAAGTAGATTTTAGGTAGTATCTAACGGAAATTCAATAAGAGTAGGAAAAAAGAGCTCTTCCAACAAAACCCACTCTTAATAAATATAAAAGTTTGAAACATTGGGAGACTAAATAATCCCTTTAAAAAATAAGTATTAGTAGATCTCTTATCTGACAATATGTTTTTAGTTATGGGAGTGCTTAAAACTATGCTTACCTGAGAGAATTTTGTGCAAATTGGATGGTCAGTGATGGCATAAATGATCATAGTAGATATACATCATTTCTAACAGATAAGACCATATGGGAGAATCATCTAAAGATAGTATAGTTCTTCACAGATATGGATGTATTATTCCTAGTTAAGCGTAATCTCTTATTTTATTAGCTATGATGTAGCCAAATACTATAAGATAGAGACCTATTTGGATGAGAGTGTCATCAAATTGGCTAGTGTGATGTAATCTAATAAGGATAGAAATAATCTAGTTAGTTCAAGTCAATTAGAATTTTGAATTGTGAAGCTAGAGGTGCCTATAATAGCTTATTTGAGCCTTACTGCTAGAGAGGAGAGATTAAGGGGAGGAGAACACATTGAGAGAGAGAAAGAGAGCATTCATTTGTATATTTTTGGGAAAGAGAGCATTCATTTGTATACTTTTGGGGAAATGATAACGGTTGATTTTTTACTGTAGCTCATGTGTGTTTATTGTTGCCTATAATTATTTAATACTTTCATATTATTCTTACTTAAGTGTGACATTTGAGAACAAGATTTTGTTGGTCAATGATCATGTGCGAACGTTAAGTCTTACTTAAGCAGTTCTAAGTGAGATTGTCGTTCAAAAGAGTAGGCGTAACTTCGGTATAAGTTCGATATCTAAGAAAACTTCTGTAACAATTGTTATCAAAGTCACGTTTCAATATGGTAGGAGCCAGCAATTTGACAAAGCATGTCAATAGAATAGAGGCACTCATAGGGCCAATTCCTTAAGAGAAGAAAGAGGTCACTTCCTACTCATCTTAGTTTGAGAATTTAAAGGTGCAATACAACAGTTGCAATATCAAATAGCATACTTAATAAATGAAAGAGAGGATTCTATATTAGAGATCATGATTCTAAGGCATATCGTTACAACACATGATGATGGGTATACTGAAAGCACTTTGGTGAAGGTGCTAGACCCTAAGTTTTCGATGGCAAGCAAGTGCCAAAAAGCTCGAAAATTTCTTATGGGATATAGAGCAATACTTTACAGTGATAAAGGTGTTCAATTCGAAGAAGGTTTCAATCATGGCTATATATATAGTGAAGGATGCAAAGCTGTGGTGGAGAACGTGAACCTTCAACATCATCAGTGTGGGTAGATCTCCCATTGACACTTAGGAGAAGAAGAAGAAGGAACTAACAGACCAGTTCCTCTCCAACAACAATTCATAGCTCACATAGGAATCTTTGAAGAGGTTAAAACAAGGCGACTCGGTGTGAGAGTATGTAAGTAAGTTCACATTTTTTATTTTAGATGTGCAAAATATATCTAAGGAAGATAAGTTGTTCAACTTCATAAGTAGCTTGCAAGGCTGGGCACAAATGAAGCTTCAAAGGCAGAAAATGAAAGACCTCCCAAATGTGATAATGATTGTAGATGCCTTAATGGATCTCCAAATGCCACCACTAACTCAAACTAGCAGTAAGGCAAAGAAGAATGGTGAGACACATTATGAATTGGAGAAAGGCAAGGAGAAGATAGGTAAATTTTCTCAATGTAAGTCTAAGAAATAAATAAAATGAGATATTGCTTGTCTCATTTATGAAGGGTCACACTTTGCTTGAATGCCTAAGATTGAAGGTAGGTAAGGTGCAAATAAATTCCATGGTCGTAAAGGATCTAAAAGAAGGATGTGAAGACTTGACGGAAAAAGTCTATCTCAATAATTATGCTATATTGGGCCAAATGCACCTTATGAAGGAGCATTTAAATAAAAGCAAGTACAAACTTGACTGAGAAGGGAAATGGTACTTGGGAGATGTGTCAATGACTAAGGAGTCTTTAAGGAAACCACATTCAGAGGAGTGCGCAAGGATTATTTCGACAAGAGTATCGAGTTCATCTGGTGGGGTGGTTTGTTAGACCTCTAAGTCCTAATAGCGGAGTCATGAAGCCATTGGCAAGCCTTGACCAATGTTTGACACTTGAGATGGAAGAACAAGACAAAGACTTACGAGTATGCAAGGAAAACAAAAATTGTCGATGAGTTGGCATGCATTAGTGCACATTAGCAAAAATCTTCAACGAGATACAAGATTCAGATATGAGACCAAAAGATACCTTAAAATGGACCTTAGGTTGAAGATTAGCTAGATCATATACATGAGAGATACATTTGAGAGCCTTAAAGACCTAATGAGTACTCAAATAGACAGATCATAACTAATAGACTTAACTTAGGTAAACAATGGATAGGACTAGTGTTATGAAAGGCTTTGAACTTGAATGACTTATTATTAATGGATATAAATCAAAAAGACATCTTAGATGATGTGGCAGAAAAGATCATAGTAGATATACATCAGCTTTAAAAGATAAAGATCATATGGGAGAATCGTCTAAAAATAGTATAGTTCTTTATAGATATGGATGTATCATTCCTAGTTAAATCCTATTAGATAGTATGTAAATAAATCATATCAGATAGAGACCTATTTGGATGAGAGTTTCATCCAATTGGTTAATGTGATATAATTTAAGAAGAATAGAAGTGATCTACTTAGTTCAATTCAATTAAATTTGAATCGTAAAGTCAGAAGTGCCTATAAATAGCTAATTTAAGTCTTGCTCCTTGAGACTAAAGATAGAGGGAAAGGGAACACATTGAGAGAAAGAGAGAGCATTCCCAAGGGAAAGGGAACACATTGAGAAAGAAATAGTATTCCCTTGTATACTTTTAGGGAAGTAACAAAGGTTGATTTTTACGTAGCTCTTGTGTGTTTATTATTGTCTATAATTATTTAATACTTTCGTAGTATTCTTATTCAAGTACAAAAGAGCAAGCACAACTTCAATATAAATTCAGTTCCTAGAAAAACCTTTATAATATAAACCTTCAAATGGTCAAGGAAATTAATGATGTTTAACAACAAAAGTAGACTGCTTAAGAATAGGTTGAGAATGAAGGACTGATGGTTCGAAAATTTTGACCCCTTTCGCGTTTTGTGTAAACATGTAAATAAGAGTAGCAATCATTTATTTTTTGAATGTGAACATACCAAAGCGGTGTGGAGCAGAATTTTGAACCTGATTAGAATCCCAAATTACTCCTTTGAATAGAATGAAGCTTTGAATAATATCATGCGGTACTCTAAATCATAACAGCGAGATAGTCTTATTATTAAGACATCGTTTTAGATGGTGATTTACTATATATGGAGGGAGAGGAGCATAAGAATATACAAGAAAGAGGGGCAACATAAGTATGAACTAGCCGATATAATAATAAACTTGATTGGAGAGACAATGATAGCAAAAGAGAAGCAAAACAACATCAGCCATCGATTTAATTGTTTTGAGATGTATCAAGTGTACTTTTCTATAAGTGTAATTGTTGGTGTTTAATTTTTTTTGGATATCCTTATAAAGGATTATATATAAGTTTCAGCTTTAGTAATATATTTCAATTTTAAATTTTCAAAACAGACCCTTGGAGGAGCATGACCAATATAACCTCCACACAAGCTACTAGTCTTATCGAGTAGTCTGTCTATAATAGTTAAACTCTTTACCTTGAGATAAAAGTGTAAAAGCTTTTATGCTTTAGTATTCTTGTAATGGTGTATATAATCCTCCTTTCGTACTTTTGATACGGTTTAATGAAGTTTATTTTCAAAAAAATACAAAACTTTCTGCTCTACTCAAAACCTAAATGTACATGTTGGAGTTGCGTTTGGTCTGATCAAATAATGAATTCAAATAGCTAAGATAAATTGGTGGAGTGGCAGAAAGATGGAGGAATAGCAGAGAAAACCATCTATAACTAAAAGTTTGAAGAGGCCCATGAAGAAGATCCGAGTCATTCACCAAAAGCTTTGGCGTAATCTCTTCATAAAGAAATAGTTGTCATTATAATTCTTAGTTGATACTCAGCTAAGTTGAAGTTGTGAGAAAAAGCAGGAAGCTCCACTTTTCTCTCTACAACCCTAAGCAAGAAGTGGAACACTCACGTCGAAGGCAGACGTTACTGAGAGTTGAACTTTAAGCCACATCCAAATCCACAAATGGGTCCCAACCCAAGCTGTGTGAGTCTCTTCTTTTTTTCATAAAAGGCACAGCTGTGCTGCAGATGAACAAAATCGAGATTAACACTAACTCACTCTCATAACAATGGGGAAAAAAAAAAAAGAGTAACGAAGTACGAAGTTACTTCAGAATTCCATGTCTGAAACTCCCAACAAAAATGAACCTCGCTCAGCAGAACAAAGCATGGGCATGTATTCTGATCCCCTCACATGGACACTAAAGCAAGCTGTAACAACAGTTTAATTGAGAAAAGTATGGTTAATTGGTCTATTGCATCAATATTTTCATGCATAAATGGATATTAAAAGAACACGAAATTAACATCAGACGCACAACATATTCATAAGATCATCTCTCCCCCTTTAACATGCTTCATTACAACTAATATGACGTCTCCCTTTTCCACTTTTTCATCCGCTTCTTGTTTTCTACTTCATGTTTTTGACGTATCAATTTAATGCAATCATTACAATGCTCTTTTGTATCAAAGAACTTAACTAATTATGTTACAATGCATGAAAATGTCAGTGAGCTACAGTTAGTCTAACCATGTCAATCAGTAAACGAGAGCACAGCAAATCATGTTAGTAACTTAACCCATATAGAAGTCAAGAAGTTACCATTCTCTATTTTCATCACACTTTGGAGCATCGTTTCCATCTTTATTTTCATGTCAGAACTATCATCAATATGTGGGACAATAAGGGTCAGCTCCCTGTAGATATCACGAACAAACCTGCATATCTTTTGTGCAAAATCAAGCTCCCCATCTGATATTCTACCAATTGCCAACCTCATCAGTTCTCCAGTCACATCTGCAAGCTGTACAAATGTACTAAGCACATCCCCTTTAACACATCTGAATCACCCATTCCGCCACCCCAAAAATAAATAAAAAAGACAGTTTTCACATAAGCTCTATAGGAATTCTTTACACTTTTGGTTTCCTTGTAATGAAGGAACTGTCGTTCACAGACTACCGAGCATGCTGGCATCTATTGATCTCCATTATTACGGCGCACTAGCTACATTTACAGATTCCAAACAATATGATTCTAGCACAAACTTTAGTAACTGTGATATAAATGTATGCACACCAAGTAATGTGACGATGTTCCCCACATTTATATTTTGCAAGGGAAAAGGAGCTATGAGTTGGTATTTAGGCAATTACCCCCAGTATAATTCAGGCAACTGTGACACATTGGTATTCACAATATGATTGCAATGTTATATTTCATAGTTACTTGCAAAAGCAAGTTGTCTAAGTCAGTATTAGTCAGGCAGTTACCCCCAGTATATAGTCAAGGATATTTATTTGCAACGGCTCACGAGATGGATCACTGAGTGGTTGGAGTGTAGCATTTATCTCATCCAAATGCAAAAGACTCCCAGTCCTGCAGAATTTACAGAATGTAGCAGCTTCAATGTATTCTTGCACCTGCAAAAATACAAACTTTATATCAACAATGTTCATATACTCGGAGGCATTAAAAGTAAAGAAGATATGATGCCACACCCCTGGAGAGTATGCCCGTCTTAGCTTCCAAAAATCAGTACCCTGCAGTTCTTTCACTAATCGGGACATATACTGATCCGTCACAGCTGCCAAATCCTTTTCTGCCTTGTCAAGAACTTCCTCCCTATTATACTTGCTCATTCTGGAAATGACAACACAATATTTCAGTAACTATTGGAAAGATCAGGAAGGTAACTCTTAAAGAGAAGCCCTACATGTATCATGCAGAACTAAATAGATCATCCACAAAACAGAAATGTCAGAGACACCATAATGTTGTGCTAAAATCCAACTAAAACTTCTTATAAGTACAAGAAGCTGAGAAAGGTCTAAAAAAATGCAGCATATAACATTATAGGGATGAAATGAACCATAAAGTAAAAATATATTTCAACTGTAATAGTTACCTATGGACTTGAAATATGACTTTTTTGCTGTTCATGGTAATATCGCGACTTGCTTTTACCACTCGCTCTCGTTTCTCATTCTGCATACATAGACAAGATGTTTACAAAGGGCACTCAACAGTATTAATAAATAAAACAAAAATCATGCCAAAAGCTGACACAATAGTGTGTGTATCAGTCACAGAAGCCAATTTTTGCAAAGCATCTTACACTGTAAGAAATTTGACAACAAAAAATACACTAAAGATGGCATCTAACAGAAACAAGGTATGGTGTCCACTTCACTGCATTGTTATCACAAATCCATCCGAATTGTATCTTCTGGATCAACATCACAGTCACTGATACGTATTTGAAAATATAGCTAAGGTATAGACATATAAGTTCATCATCACATGGTGAGGGTGATTGGTGAAGTGATTCACTTTATCGTGCAACTCTGTACAGTCCATGAACTCAAGGATAATCAAGAATTCTTGGCCTTAAAAATCTGAATCAATTCAAATCATGATGACATCTCTCTCTTCCACAAATAAATGCAGCTTCATCATCATTCATGTGACTGCAGAAAACACTTAGAGAGAATCATTTTAAGCGAACTTCCAATGATGAGGAGACTTGCATACTGGAAAAGTGAAATACGGCGTATTATCTCTCCAGTCTTTTATAACCTAAGTAAAAATCTGTACTTCAAAATCCCTAACTTAAAAGCTTAGCTTAATCCTTTTGCCAAAGTCACCTGTTTCTTCCTTTTCTTTTATGGGTTTCAGAAGTTCCACTTCTCAAGCTCAAGCAATCACCTTTAAGTTGCCTAAAACAATCCTTAAAACTCTCTAAACAAAAATACAGAACGAAATCACCCAATACAGTAAATAGTTAAGAGGCAAACCATAAATAGTGTAAGGAACCAAGAGATGAGTTCTTACAAGGTCGTTAAGATAATCAGCGTAATTGGAGAAGGTGTCCTTCATGGAAGGCTCAATGCTCGTCCTCAAACTCTTCGCCGCGCAATGCAGTGCACTCCCTGCAACTGACCCTTCGATTCTTGTGAGTGAAACTTAAAGATACAGCCCCAGTAGACAGATAGATAACGAAAGAGAGAAGAGAGAAATCAATTTACAGTGACGAAGGCGGTGGCTTTTGGGATTGGAAGCCATGAGAGAAAGGGGGAGCCTTTGAAGCGTGTAAGCGTAGTAGAACATCAAACATCTATCGCGTGTCCCACTGACAGACACCAGAGCTTGGATACGATAATCAAATTTTACCTATATTTATATAGAATTTATATAAACATATGAATAAAATTAAATAATACAGAATTGAAAAACTCAATAATTATATTTGATTAAAAGTTTATCAATAAAAAAACAAAATAATATTTTATTTATTTTTTAAAAAGAAGATTTATAATAAAATAAAATAAGATAACATAAAAAAAGTTTTATATTATTTCTAAGCCTATTCTAAATAATAAAAATAAAAAACTTCCGATTTAAAATTTTAAAATAAAATATAGAATGATAAATAATTTCATAAAATATCATATATAAATCTTTCATTCAAATAATATTTCATTATATTATATTATAAATTTTTTTAACTCTCATCTAATAACAATTTTTTAATATATTATATTTTATTATAAACTATTTCAATTTATTTTATTCCATTTTTAACTAAGCCTGAGCGGTAAGGATGCTCTAATCCCCTATGCTTCCTGTTGAGCACCTTCTCCATAACGTCAGAGTCGTACGCCCATTTGGAAAATGGAGCTGGTATTTGGGCTTTCGACCTTTTTGTGGACTTCCAAGATATGGGTTTAAAAGTGCAGAGCTTGAGTGGCCTGGCGTTAGATATCAACTTAAAAGTAACATGTGCCAATTGCCATCTTGTAGATAAGTTGTTGTCTTTCCCAGACGAAAGAGTCAAATACAGTGGGATTTAGATTTTACAAGTCTGAAAGGAAAGCCCGTTGTTTTTTATTTGTGTTTTCATGGCTAAAGACCAGACCTTTTTAATTCAGACACCTGTCAGTTGATGTGGTTGTTCACGTAACTAGAAATAAAGAGACACACAAAGGAGGCAGAGATTGAAAGAAGAAACAATGGTGACGTTATTGGTGGCCACCACCAGCGATCCCGCCTCCATCAACCCCGCATCCTCGCTTTTGGCCATGCCCGGTTGGATCCTCGATGGGCAATCCCTTCCGGTCAGCCTCCAACTTTGGTTGTTCCAAATGTATCTGCAACTTGCATGGGTTATATGTGATCCTAAATCGAGATGAACTTTTGTTATTACTGTAGGAAATGAGAAGCTACAGAAACCAACAAGTAAGGTTATTGCAACACGACAAGAGCATTGTTGAAGAAGACGATTTGGACCTCCGTTGGGAGGAGGCCAGCGGTGAGGCGGTTGAGGAGGTCATCTTCTTCAGCAAGCATACCGCCGTCTCGAATCGTCCAGCTCTTACCATTCATCCAATCGGTACTTCTCTAGTTGAATTGACTGGTGCTGTTGTTAGTTATTTATTTGTTTATTTCACCATCGGAAAGCATAAATATTCACATAAATTGCTTGCCGCATGCACATATTAGGATTCAAGTTCTAGTAAATGGAGAGCTACTTCTGCTTTCGATGTTTTGATCATATGTGTGTGGTTTGGTCTGAATGTAGGAGTTCCTCATTTACGGGGAGAGGATGTTCCGCCACAGGGCGGCAAGCCAGGATGGGCAGCGCCACCTGATCCCAGGATGGGGCCGTGGCTCAGGCTTTTGAAAACAATTGCTCAATCCCACAATTTAGTTCCCGAATTCGAGGTCTTGCTTCTTATAATCTAAGGATTGAATCATAGAACTGAACACACAGACACACTTTCACATGCTGCATGTGATTTGTCTTTGTAGATAACCTTGGAGGCCACTCATCATGGACCAGTGACCTGCAAGCCAACTATGTTCATAGAAATTGGTAAGTGCTGTCCCATTTTCATTACTCCTCGTTTTGAAAAGTTAGATGTTGCATTTGCATAGCGTTTCTGTAGTTATGAAGATCCTATAACTCGTAGGATATTCAGTTTGGAGTTTGGCTAATTGCTTGCATGGTTATATACTTGTTGATGTTTTATAATGAAACTATGCTGGTTTGATTCACCAAGGATAACATCCACAAACTAAAAAAGGAAAAAGGAAACTCAACAAGATGTCTACTATGAAAAAAATGATCTTCTGAAAAGTTCTGCAGACTAAATCAATTGGTTCTACATTTTGTTGTTTTCTTTGGGTGGATCTAGGTAGCACGGAAGAGTACTGGAAGAGACAGGATGCTGCTCAAGTCATTGCTCAAGTTGAGTAAACAATTACAAATTATGTTCCTATTGCTTTGATTTCGAGTATCATCAGGTTTATTGGAAGAAGTACTGTTATATCTTTTGTTTTCCTTTCATTCTAATTTATTAATTCATGAATAACTCCATTAGATGTCATTGTGGCAATTCACATATCCTGAATGTCTTTCTTTGCAATCAAGTTTTACATGCCTATGTTTTTCAATTAGAAACACTAAATTTCTTTTCATAAAAAAAATTAATAATGCTGTCTTGCAATGCAATTATATTACATGTCGAAATCATTTGAATGGTGCTATTAGGTTGCAAGATGTGAAAGCTCTTATCTATTAATTGGTTTCTTTGTGATTGAAGTTAGTTTGGGAAGGACTTGGGCTTGGAGGTGGTGCTGCTATAGGAAATTGGAGCAGGTAATGCAATGTATTTGAGAACCTAACTAATAAATCTTTCTTGTTTAATTTGATAGTCTTGACACTATATTTTGTTATCTTATGCCACGTGTTGGTAGACCAGGACGTTGTCTTATCAAAAATTCTATAATATGCTTTTGCGTTTTGACATGATAAATAATAGTTGCTGTGAGTTTACAGTGCACGTTCAACTGCCAGACCTTCTCTCCTCCTCTCTTCTCCTTCTTCTTGTGAATGTATTCATCAGCAGTGTGCATAAACTGATATTGATGCAAATAGTTACCAGCATATGTATTGTCTGATATTGGACATCAGTCTATCAGAACCCTCAGTTCTTATAATGCTATCATAACCTTGATTTGTCATTTGCTGGAATTTAGTGAAAACGACAAGAAAAAAGTTCTTCTTGGCATAGGTGGTGGACATTATGCACCTCGGCACATGGATATAGTTGTGTAAGTTATTATGATCTTTTGGCTTCTTTTCAATTTATCTTGAAATTGCTAGTTAAATTTTGAATCTCAACTTGCAAAATTTTGCAGTTTCTTTCCCTACTCTGCAGTGTTGATATGCTAAAATTTGGTCTGCTTGAGTGAAACCTTATTTCTTCGAAGTCTGAACACAACTGCAATATTTCTCTGTGTTGATATGTCTATTTTGAATTCTTTTAAATCGCACTTTGTCTTGAACATAAAGCATTCTCCTCATTCAGTTCATTGAGAAAATTGAGTTGGCACTTCACCATATGTCTTCAGTTTCTATTTCCTTCTTTTCTGAGCTTTATTTTGCGGAGCATCATTTGTCAAGAATTTGTAGGTCTACAATGGAGGAAAGATATGCATCAACCTTGTTTTCTTATTCCCGATTAAGAAATTCTTAGGAGTCATACATCTTCTTGTAACTGCATTGTGAACTATTTTACGATATGTATAGGAAAGATGGTGTATGGGTAGCACACCTACTTTCAGGGTACTCCTTACCCATGGAAGATCCAAGTCAGAAACCAAATGCAAAAGATATAGCTGGGACATGGAGAGAGGCGATTAAAGCTGCATATGAGGCTACTAGAATAGCATTTCCTGGTGCAGAAATTTTGGCTCACCTTGATCACAAGTAAGTTCAATGGCAATAACCCTTTGTACAAACTCCATAGGAGTAGTGACATGATCAATGAAAGTTATATGTGGAGCTACCTTAGGCTTATAATCAGCATTTGAGAATTTTACTTGTCTTTGTTTTAGCTTTTAAAACTTAGACCAAATACAATCTTAACTTCTGCTAGTTCCTATTAGAGAAAATGAGTGAGTAATCTCGTACATTCTTTACCTTTGTTCTAACACCTGGAAATAAGTTTTAGCGCTTCTTATTATTGCTTAACTAGCTTGACATTGATTACTACTTGCAGGAGTTTTAAGAGCTGGCAGAAAAATGCAATCACAGGGTTTCTTGGAGAGTTAAACATCAAAGTTGCGAAGCCTAATGATTTTTATTGATTGTATGGTTCGAACTATAGTTTGGTATTATGTGGATATCAAGATCTACAAATTTAGCTTAAAGTCAAGAATTCACAAGTATAAATCGATTTTTAGACTTTAAAATGAGTTGTGATAAGTCTAGCAATGGGTATTAATGTACGTGCAGACCTGTAGTATTCCTCGGGCGAATTGCTTATTGACTTGGCGAGCATTGATGTGAAATAGCATCAGAAGATGTTCTGACATGGTCACTCTGAAACTAAAACCAATTTTCAGGAGAGAAAACTAGAGAGAAAATAGATTCGCGCCGTTTTTTTTCACTTTACCCCCTCCACTGGTTTTCCTTAATTACATAGGTTGTATGGCGATCGTGAGTTTCAAACAACTCCCAAATGTGTCTATTTCTGGGTGGTCTTGTGACGGGTAGGCATGTCAACGGGAGCGGCGGCTATTGCCGACCTAGGCCTGTTGAAAAATTGCGTCTGGCTATTTCGGCCCTGGCCCACGCGGGTCACAGAAGGCCGGCCTGTGGCCTGGCCCATGCAGGCCAAAATGGCCCGTGGGGTATTTCCGGCCAGTCGAAGGGCGGCCTGCAGAGAGGCCCATGGCCCGGTTCGTCTAGCCCGCTCGGGCCACGGGCCGCCGGCGGGCCGTTTTTGGCCTGAAATTTTAATAAATTTTTTAAAATAAATTTAAAAAATTGTTGTTTTATTTTTTAAAATTAATAAATTGTAAACTTTTTATTTTATTTTTCATATTTACAACATATGTATGTTATGCATATATGTATTTATGCTTTTTAAAACTTTTGATTTTATTTTTCATATTTACATAATATATACATTATGTATATATATATTTATATTAATCTTAAAACGAATTAATCACTTTACTAATCCTAATGTAGCAATTTCAAAATAATATATAAGTAATTTAGTTATAAAAATAAGTAATTACAGTTTATTACATTGAAAATAGCTATTATTTTATTAAAATTAGAATTCATTTTATAAATTCTTTTGTGTTTTGATTTGTTTTTATAAAATATTTATTTCATTAAGTCAAAAATAGTTTTTTTGCTTTGTTTCTATAATCATTTTATTCTAATTAATCTAAATTTATATAAATTAGATTCATAATTTTTTTCCTATCTAAA
>JAOTAY010000003.1:18011884-18026588 GCA_025629805.1 Erythroxylum baracoense | reverse complement strand
TTTTTCTTAGGATCTCTTATCTCCGCCGCGTACTTGCCCCACGGCCGCCTCCTCACTCCCATGTACCGCCTCCCGCTCCGCGGCGGCGGGGAATGAGATCCAACCGTCGCAGTTGTGATCGTTGAATCAACTTGTGGACCAGTAGACGACGTTGACTCACTGAAGTCTCCGCACGGCGTAGTTTCGACAGCATTATTGGTTGGTGAAAAGAGATCGCTCAGGTTGATCTCCGCCAGGTCATCTTCGAGAAGGAACCGGCGGATGGACTCTAGAAGAGCGAAGTCGGACTGGGATGGACTTTGTCTGTACATTTTCTCGCGATACTTTAAAGTTCGTAAAGAGCTATGTAGTACTGTAGACTGATGCTTTCTGGTCTGTTGATCTCAAAGAGACTGGAAAGTATTTATAGGCTGGGAAGCTACAATAAGCTTTGGACTGAAAGCAGTTTATTTATTAATATCTTGGAAGCATCTTTCGGGATATGGTTTTAGGCACATGTTTCTTATGCTTCTTACAATGTATGTATATATATACGCGTATATTAGAAGTTTCTTGTTTACTTTCAATCAAAGTCATATCGATGCCCAAGCACAAAATGTATAGTTCTATCTAATGCTCAAAACGGCCTTATTTTGGCCATTAAACGTTAGTTTAGAGACTATTCAATTATGTCCCACTGTTAAAATAACATCATTTTGGGTATTAAACATGATTATTTTGAATAGAATATTCGGATATAATTTATCACTCTTCTTTCTCTATTATCATGAGTCGATAAGAGCAATGTTTTAAAAACTATAGTGGACATCAAATCGATCAAAGCAAAGGTTTAAAGTATAGAGGTTCAGCCTGTATTAAACGACTATAAAACTGGTATATAACAAATAAAAATAATTCTAACTTTATTCTAGCTTCTTTTTTAATGTTATTTAAATATACTATTTATAGTTTAAATATTATTTTAACACATTCTTAAATTATTTTAAACAAATTTACTTATATATACTAATTAATAGTTTAATTTATTTAAAAATTGATGATATAAATAATAATTAGTTTTTAACAATAATAATTTAAAAACTTCAATTAAAATGTAAGGAAATAAATAAAGATACTAAAATTTGAAAAATATAATATATTAGTGAGATTAAATAAATTTAGTATTTTTAAATATTAAAATAGTAATATATTTTTAAAATAATATTTTAATTAAAATATAAAAACAAATATATAATTTAAAAATTAAAAATCAAAAATGAAAAATTATCAATTAAATTGTACGAAAGACTAACAAAAAGACAAATTTTGAAAATGTCAAAACATTGACATTTGACACGGACAACATGGGTCGGTGTGCATGGACAGAGAAGAGGGAAACAGGATCTGATCCTCTGACCTCCCTATTCTGACCCAACCCTGTGCCAGAGCATCCAAGCCATCTATTTTATGTGGGACCCACAAAATTGGATGGCTTGGATGCTTTGACACAGGGTTGGGCCAGAATAGGGGGGCCAGAGGATTTGAGGGCGAAATATGCTTACGTGCATTTTAGATTTTGCATTAGTTCCTAATCGACTTGCTAATGTAAGCATAGGATTCAGACTCATTTTATTCTTTGTCAATTATAGGCCTTCTTCACTTGTTATCTTCTTTACATTAAACTTTATGGTCACTGATTTGCCGAATTGTCTCTCATTTACCAATGCCTTGTTAGAGATAGCTGTACAAATATGTTTCAGATAGCTGTATGAATCTGTTTATAGTTGTGTGCAGGATCAATTGAAATAAAAGCTGACATTTTCATCTGGACTTGTTTCTATTCTGCTGATTTTGTCTTGTTATTATTTTCGTTTTCCCTAGAGTGGCTTCATTGGTGCTCATTGATGCCTCTTTAATAGACAAATGTCAAAGTGGTATGTATGAAGATATTATCAAGATAGAAAAGAGTCCAGAGTTTTCCATTTTCCATCCTTTGACATCTGAATGTGAAACATGAAATTTGGTAAGGAATGTGATGGTAGTATTATTTCTATTATTTAATTTTTACTGGATACCGAGTTAATCTTTGGTACCTGAAGTTAACATTCCTGTAACTTTGAGCATTGTTGAACCTTTGGATAGTTCCAGTGACTATAGCCTCTTTGTTAGTATCATCTTTGGTGTTTTATACATTGTTGATACTTTGGATAGTCCCGGTGACTATGGCCTCTTTGGTGGTATCATCCTTGGTGTCTTATATGTTGTTGATGTTAGAGCCTTAATCTGGTCAAGTTTGTATGCAGAAGTTTTGTTCATTTTTCAGTTAAATAAACTTGCAGGACATGTTGCTTAAGATGGCAGGGAAATTGATTATGAAGAACCTCATTACTAACTTTTTTTGGTTTTATTCATTTTCTTAAATTGTTGTAGGAAAATAGATCTTTTCATGCTTTCAAGATGCAAGTTTCAAAATGGGAACTAAGGTTTTTCGCGGTTTACATATTGTGAATGATGCATCTTGCAGATAGTGAACGGTTTTTTTCCCATGGAACTATGGGCCAGAGGCCTGAGTCTAAACCTATTGAATGCAATGAAAATGGTCCTCAATCCAGAAAACTTGAACCTCAAAATGGGATTGTGAAGGAGAATCAAGATGGAATCATTTACAATTTCAAGGATAAGCAAAGTGATGTTGATCAGTTACAATCTGTCTTGAATGACAAAAATGCTTGGAGAGACTCAAAGATTAAATATTCCATGAGAGAGAATAATTTGGTGGATGATGAAAAAGTGATCAGAGATTTTGTGGCACCAATGCCAACTACTCATCCTTGTTCTGAATTGCAGTCATTTGGGAAGGATTCAGGTCTACATATGGACAAACGACTTATTGAACATGAGTTGCCGGAGTTGAAGGTTTGTTATGAAGAGAATACTGACCATGTCATTAAGGACATCTGCGTTGATGAGGGAGTTCCTTCCCAGGATAAATTTTTGTTTGACACAGATGTTGTTGAGAAAAGTGTGTGCGCTATCCTGCGTCCTGGAAAAGACGTAGATGCTGGGATGTCACATGAAAGTCATGGCACTGAGGAGTCATTACCTGATTGGGAGAAACGTGCAGCAGCAAAAGAAAACGGGTATCTACATCTGCCAGTTGCAGATGCTTGTAAATCATCTGAAGAGAAGGGCTCTATAAATCAACTTTCCCGTAAACTCGAGCCTGAAAGTTTAATATTAAGAGAGGGAGTAAGAGATGATTCCATGGAGAAGCTCACAAATCTCACGTTCAAGAGGGCCTTTTCACTTAAGGACTTACTTTCAATTGCACAGTTCGGTGAAGAACTTTCCCGTTCCAAGTCATCCAAAAGCAGCACGGTTGAAATTGAAGAGCTGCAGTCTGTTCAGGTAAGAATATTTAAATTCAAAAGTAGATTTTTGAGATCAAAAGGCTTCTACTTATAGTAAATAGACATCTAGTTTGAGTTATGACCTCTCTCTTCAAACTATGTGATGCATTTGACTTATATATTTCTGTTTTGTCATAAAATTTAACTGGTGGGTTGGCAAATTGTATAGTGGGGGTATGAACTTTATAATCATTGTGCTGTGTCATTAATAACCTTATGCAAACTAGTATCGAGACATGATTTGCAATAAAAATTGTTTTATCTACCTTTCTGTTGAAATAGCTTTTTCGCAAAGTCAAGAACTAAGGAATGTGTTAGTAGAATAACTTGATACCATGATTGGGAACATATCTACTTTTAGCTTCCATGTAGGAAAATTCATAGTGCAACTTTTTATCGGAAAGTTACATGGGTCTTGTTTTCAGATTAGTGGATATATGCATGATGGGGAAGGGGTAAGTTGGAACAGGAGGCGGGTTAAAAAAATCTTTAGAGTGTAATGCGGGTTATAATGTTTTGAAATGCCTGACAGGAGATGCCTAGTGGAAATGTTCTCGTGCCACCGTCCTCTGCCCATGAAAAGTACGAAAATGACGGAGTGGGGAGGATCCCAATTCAAGTGGTTTCTACAGCTGCAGATACTGATTACAGTCAGGAAGCATTCTTGACAACACCATCGGTTGGTACTGCAACTGATAAATCTCACCTTAGCCAAGATAGAACAACTTTGGATGCTGCTATGGAATCTACAGACACTGATGGCAAGAGTAGAAAATCGACAAGCCATGCTCTGAAGTCTGTGACTGAAGAATCACCCAGTAGAATGCTGGATGAAGTACCTTGTGATAGTAAGTTGGGGACTAGAAGCGTTACCCATGACTTTGGCTCTTTTGCACCCAGAGCAAGCTCAAGTGAGGGTTGTCTACAAAATGTTGACTATGATCATCCCCAGATTCAATATTCATCATATTCATCCAGGCTTGAAGATTCAAATGCCAAGCCACTTTCAAGTGTATTTCAATACAATGTTGGGGAGTCGAGTTTTTCTGCAGCATGCCCTCCATCAGGCTTAATTACCTACTCGGGACCAATTGTAGGTTCTGGCAGCCTCTCTATTAGATCAGATAGCAGCACCACCAGCGCCCGCTCCTTTGCTTTCCCAATGTAATTGACCAACAGATAATTTGTTTCTTCTTCTTTACGTATGGTCCTTGAATGTGTATCTAATGCTTTCGTCTTGCTTTATATCTCGCAATAGATTGCAGACTGAATGGAATAGCAGTCCTGTAAGGATGGCCAAAGCAAACCGTCGACAATTACAGAAGCATAGGAGATGGAGGGATAGCATTCTTTGCTGTAGATTCTGACATTTCTACTCAGTTCGTATGTTAAAATTATAAGATGCTTACAAGATATATTTTTTTCACTCTTTTGGTTGCATCACTTATATATATATATATATATCTGTGTGTGTGTGTGCGCGTGTGTATATCTGTGCATGTGTGTGTGTGTCTTATACCTGGTTTAGAGTATATGTGGAGTAGGTTACACCATTATGATACCGAGTTTGGTCTTACGTACGATTCGAGATGTCTTTAAATTGGATGAATTTGTATCTTCTGGCAACTTGGATGGAGTTAAGACTAGGAGCAAGACCATTAGGTGGCATAACTGCACTGTTAAATCCCCCAGCACATCGGGTGGATGTATTGGGGCCCGAAAATCCAAGGTCCTTGTATGAAACGTAGTAATCACGTCTTAAAAAGTTAAAAAGGGACAATACAAAAGATAATAAAATTAAAAACAATGGGTCGAATTGACTTTTATGGTATATTCCCACCAACTGGAAGTGTTTTTTTTTAAATAGAGGCTCTTAGAACTTGAAGTCAAGCCTCGCTACAGTAGGTGAGTGAACTGCGAAGCCTCCTCGAAAGGTATACTGAGGACTTCTTTGTATTTGTTTTGGAACTCTTAGTTCTGTTCTTGGTTTATGTTCTCCCACTCAGTCCCTCTTTTCATTTGTTGCCAGCCTCTCTCTTGGTTGATCGGTATGTAAGGTCCACTTCATACCATTGATAGTAAGTGCTCGAATTAGGCTCATATAATATTATGAATACTGTATTGGTATTGGTATTGGTATTGGATTTAGTTCCGGTATAGTACTATACCAATACTAGTTAATACCGGGTATTGATTCAGGTAATTTTTTAAATATATAAAATAGTTCTTGAATTTTTTTAAAATTGCAAAATAATCCTTCAATATATTTTACTATATAATTTATAATTTTACATCAAACTTTGTCTTCAAAAATAATAATAATAGAAATTTAAAATAGCAATTTATTTATTTTTATTGACATTATTTTTTTACATATTTTACATATAAATAATAACCAAAGTTAATATAAAAACTTTCATTACTCATTACACAAATACAAAATTAAAAACAATATAAAGGATTTAAAAATATTACAATTTCATCATATAATAAATAATAATTATATCAAAACATCAAATAAAAAGAATAATAAATATCCATGACTTTCTAACAATTACAATTTACAACAAGAGTTTATGTTGAAGAACTAACTAGAAGCGAAACCTGAAACGAAAATATTTATAATTATATTGTATATATAGAATTTAACATATATATCAAATATAAGTGAAATTAAAAGAAGAGGAGAAACAAAAATCTAAAACTTCATTCATTCGAATACCCGTTAAAACTGGATTGACTCTAATTCTCATTTGGTACGAAATTCTCATTACTAAGCGAAGCCTCATTATCAACATCATTTAAATTCATTGCACCAAATGACATGTCAATACTTTTCCATCCAAGATTATCTTCCAAGTCACTTTCATATATTAAACTCGATTTCTCAAAAATTCAATATATCAAAAGATTAATATTATCAATGTAAATTGGATCTACTGAATTACTTATTTTATTAAGAGTTCTAATAAACAATAAAATTAAATTATTAAAATTATAAGAAATTATATCTAACTTAATAATAATAACATATTTTTCTCGAAGTTTTAAGTTGTATCGAACAAAAACCAAGTCATTCAATCTTTTATGCTACAATATATTTCTTTTCATGCTTTTACGGTTCGAGGAACCAAAGTGGGAAAACCCTATACGCGACCCTAAAACGCTAAAGAGCTATATAAGAATGTGAAATACAACAAAAAAATATAGTAACCACAAATCAAAAGTGAATCAAAGTAGAGAGATTAATAAAAGCATCAGGAAATTCCAACATTGCAAATCAAAGAGTCATAAGAGTTTTTATTCTTTTTCTTTAGTTCTTTTATTATTTTGATGTTTAATTGGAATTGCCTAATGTTTAATACGTCTATAGATTTGTAAACCCATATTAGGCATTATTTTGGAATTATTTTGTGAACTTTAATTAGTGTTGATTTCAATACATATTTGGATATTTGTGATAATTGTCATACATAAACTTGACAATAAATTGAGAGAGTGAGTTAAAGAAATTAATTTTAGGTTGTACAATGGGAGTTGACAATTTAATAGACCTACAATTATCAAATTATTGATCAATCAAAGAGAGATCTTGGTTGTAAAATTAATTAGCTAATAGATTGTTTTAGATCAAATTGAATAAGTTAGGAATAGTTTTGTGAATCGAGAGATTGCAAATATAGAATTATTGAATTCAGTTAGGGTTAACTGATTAGATCTAGAGAGATAATAATCATAACATTAGGAAATCTAGGATCAAACATAAATTAAATCAACAAGATTAAAATAAACAAAATAAGGAAAGAATTGTTCCTAAGTATTCAATCTGATCAAACCTTAATTTTTATTAGCAACTCACTGTTTATTTAATTACTTTTTTCATTTATTTAATTGTTTTATTTTTTGTTATTTAATTTTAATTCAATCAATTTTCGAATACCTTATATAAAGTTAGATTCAAATTGTTTCGGTGATTATAATCCTCGGGGAATGATAACCGTTTATACTATAAGATACGATCTGTATACTTGTGGATGTTGAGAGTTTTAATATATATAGAACTTGCTCACCAATAATGTTATTTCAAATTGATGTAATCATTCATCTAAACTATGGAGAAGCAAGTAAATATTGTATAATCATCTTATTTCAAAATTGTGAAGAATAACATTATCTTTCTAATTGGATCTCATAGCACATGTTTTAGTCATTTTTTTCCAAACATGTATTCTCAACTCTAAACATTAATCCCTTTAAGTTCAATTAAAAAAGAAGTACAATTATATAATAGAGAGTGAGATATTGAGAGAGACAACAACTAGGATAGAGAGAGCTTACTGTGATGTAGTATTATTGATTACTATACTAAATTAGAGTCAGAAAGAACTAGAAAGAGAATGAGAATGAGAGATATGTAGAGAGACTGAGAGAGAACACTATAGCATATAAGAGAACGAACTTTTCACAAAGAGTGGAGGAAGAGGACAATTTCATTTCATGTCATCGTTTATTGGTAATGAAATGATGTTGTTTCATCATTTCATGTACAGATGGGTTTGGGTTTTGGGTTGGGCCAGGTGATGGAGCTCGAACATAAACTCGATCATATTAAAGCCTAGTTAACTTAGGTTAAGCGCATTGACTTTAGGTAGGTTGAGTTAAGACCTAGCTATTTTACCAACTTTGGTCTTAGAAAGTGGACATAAGCGAGAATCTTTTACTGAATCCTTATAAATTGGTTTTCCTTTTTTTCCCTACACTCTTTAAATTATATTATGATGTGATTTTTTATTAAATTATCTTTTTATATTATCAAATATTGATATTTGATAAATTACAACTTTTAGATAGAAAATAGTTATTTAAATTCACCAACAACAATTGATTACCCCTCTTTGGTGTTATTAGTGACCAAAAGAGATCAAAGACAAAATTGGAACTAAAAAAATCATGCAGCTACTTATTTGAGTTGTTTCGGCCATGTAATGGAAAGAAAGAAGTTTCAAATTAAGAGATCAACCCATCCTTAAAAAGGCAATTTACCCAAATAAATGGGGTTGAAGTTCGCGCTTTGATGATGCCTTATAGGCATATAGGAATTTCTATAAGTTACCTATTGGTATGTCACCTTACTAGTTGGTATTTAAGAAACCATGCCACCTTCCAATTAAACTAGAAGATAAAGTTTATTGGGCTATTAAGAGTTTCAACATAAAGAAGGATGAAAGTAGAGAGCACAAGAAGTTACAATTATAAGATTAGAGAAAATTCACAACGATGCCTTTAAGATGGCAAGGATTTACTAGGAAAAGACAAAGGCCTTTAATGACCAGACGATTTCTAGGAAGGAGCTTAAACTTGGTCAAAAATTCCTCTTATACTAGTTATGCTTTCGTTTGTTTTCTAGTAATTGACATTCCCATTAGGTTGGACCTTTTGTTACTATTAATATTTTTGTAACGTCGAACATATTTAAGGTGAATTGTCATAGACTTTAACCTTTCTATGAAGGCTTTCAAGTGGAGAATATAAAAAAATATATATGTTGAGGATATGATTATATAAGTTCCAAAAGGAGGCATTTAGTCAAGCTAATGATAACAAAAAAGGTGCTTTTTAAGAGGAAACCCAAGATTTGAGCATGTAGGCCACCACCTTCCAATTCTAGTCAATTGTAGGGAAGTAAGTTCACTAAACTATTTATTTTTATTTCAATTACCTATTTTAGTGTATGTTAACTTTTAGCTATTATATTGAGGATATTTAAAGTTTTAGACGCGGGAGAGGAGTTGTTTTATAATGTGTTTCACTGGAAAGTTTTCATTTAATTTATTCCAAATGGATTAAATTGTTATTTATGCTATAACTTTAACTCAATTGAGCAGGTTTTGTATGGTTGAATTAACTTGAGGTATAAACATCAATGTTAACAGTGAGTTAAAAAGGGAAATGTAAAAATTAAAATTAGAAGCACCAAGTTCACATTTCTTTTGGGTGCCATTAAAGACCAACTAAGAGCAATCATATTGTTTCATTATTCAACTCTATAATACAATTGTCAAGGTAAACTGTGACATCCTATATAGGTATGAGTGTCAAATCTCATATTAAAAAAGAAAAAAAAGTGAAACGGTATACAAGTATGAAGGAAATGACTAATAATAAACTCGTAGCTAGCTAGTTTTAGTCATATGATTCTTTTATATTGGCATTAGCGGTTGCGATTGAGTTAGTATAGACTTAGAATGTTACAAAAATTTTACTTCAATGGTCAATACATCAAGCTAAGCTCAAAAGATGGTACATTTTATGTGAAGAATATCAACAAAGGAATAAGACAACACATTATAACAACTACATATACATTACATCACATTTAAAGTAAAGAAAATAATGAAAGAGAAAAAATATAGTTTTTGTAGCATTTAGTTGTCAAGTTCGATATTTTCAAGCTGGAGAGAATAAAAAGATTAGGTTAGTTTTCCTTATTAAGAAAAGAAACAATTTCTATTTTAATTTGGCTTGATTAATTTCGTAAGACATAACAAAAATCCTTATTAAATTAAATTATATTCGAATTAAGCTTTCATTACCTATTTTAATAAATCAAATTTGAATTTTAAAATATTATATAGTTATCATCAAAATCATTAATAACGCTATCAATCTCCTCCCTTTTTGATGATGACAGTTACTAAACAAAAATATTTAAAAATTCAAATGACCGCGAGGGGTTTCGAAAGATACCTATAATTTATAGGTCCTTACTAATAACCGTGATTTAGTAGGAGCCTCTTACTACCACTAAGTAGTAGGAGCCTATCCTATATGATATCGGAATAAGAGAATTTCAATGAAAAGGTTTTAGAAATATAAGTAAATACTCTCCCTACTCATATGCCAAGTATTTTAGCGAAGTCCAAAGTATACTCTCCCTACTCTCCCACTTTTTCATTATCAAAAAAAGATAAACAATCATGAACAAAAATTGCACAAATATAAGAGAAAAATATGCATTAACAAAAGTTGTCAGTGTATCAAAAGAAATAACCATAGTATGTTAATCATGTAAAATATTCCTTAAGGGTATTTAGAATAGTGTGCAGGAGGAGTTGCATGTCATTGAATTGGTTTTGCATCCTTGTTATCTGTTCATGCATTTGATCTTGATTGTATCGCATGTCCCTCAGTTGTTCAAGGATCATATCATTTGTATTCTAAAGTATAATAGGGGCTGATTTCTGTGGAGCAAGACCCAGGACATCTGCTACTCTTCTGTTTTCTTTTATACCTATAAATTATCTTTCAGCTTATATCTGAATTGATAGGGAATAGATGAATGAAACTTGGCAGGTTCATATCAATCCAGATTATCAAAAGAAACTCCATAATGAGCGAAAATCTTGGTGAGCAGCATCCCATAAGGCAGACTACCAATGGTTTCTTATGACTCTCTTTGTTCACCATAAATCGCAAAATCATTGTTGAAAGGTTCATCCGATTTCCCTTTGGTAGATTATAAACAACATATGTGTCCAATAAATTGCATCTTTCCACTGAACTACTCCTTGGAAAAATTGAAGTAGCAGATATCGATGTAAGGCATCGCAGTAGTAAGTCCAAATGGTTACACTAGGGTCTCCCTTCAAGAGTATTCTCTGTGTGTAGGGAAATAAAATTCATAACTTCTCCCAGATCAAGATCAGTAATGTCCCATTTATGACAGGGAAAGTCAGTTTTGGCTATGGGAGTTATATCCAGTATGTTTCCTAAGATTTCATCAGTGATTAAAATCTCACACTCATATACCCAAGAGACAATTGCTAACTTTTCATCAATTTCATCTGTTATTATATGTGTATAAAATGATATAACTAAATAATCACACATTGTCTCATTCAAACTTAAAAATTTTTGGCAACCAATAGCAAGAAAATAAAGAGAGATAGAAATACCAATATCATCGAACAGGAGAGGAGACAAAATGTGTCCAACAATCACCTTTTGCTTCTTGTCTCGCATTTTGTATCATGCTTCAGCTTCCATTGACTGGAACATCTTGATCGGTGCTGAAGACTCTCCTTTCTTATGTTTCTTTATTTTAACTTCTTTGCCTTCAAAATTTCTTTAAACAACGCTTCTTCATAAAATAGTTCATTTCAAATAATAGGGTCCTCAATATTCTCTTCAACCATAGACACTTTGCTTTTTCTTATTCCTTCCCTTTTTCTCTTTCGAGATTCTTCTTCTTCCCTTAGTTCAACATCAGAGCTTTTTGCTTTTTCAAAAACTTTCTCAACCTACTTTGCAAAACTTCCTCTAGTTCGTGGACGCCTTATTAAACTAATCGGTTCTTCTTTTGAGCCATTATCATTAACGATCCAGTGTACTTCAAGCAATTTTTTACCCATGGAACCAGGTTAAGGAGTAGTCGATGGTGGTGGTGTGGAAGTTTTGGAAGAGAGAGTAGAAGGAGTAAGCAAACTGAGAATAGGCAGTGAAGGATAATGGAATCTTACCTTTCTCGTTATCTCCCCCTCACTAGAAGATTCTTCTTGTTCTTGTTCTTCTGCTGCTGCTTCTTTTTCTTTTTCTATTGAGCTAGGGTTTGAGTCATCAGAACTTTCGTCACCTGAGTCAGAAACATATTACTACTTGATTGTTAGTTCATTGTGTCCGAAAGATGAATCAGAATCTGATTCTTCAGGAAGAGACAACATCGCCAAAATCTTTCTGTTTCTCTCATATGGAGTCTCCTGATAGAAACAGGTTCAATGGGGATGTTTAATGATCCTACTATTGGTGACAGAGAAGAAGATTCAGCAACAAAAGTTTCAAACTCTTATTTATGGCAGAGAGTTTTGCGATGGCTAGTTATGGGAGTCAAAGTTTTCTTTTGTCCCTTGGACTTTGTTTGTGCCATTTCAAGTAAGCTAGTGAGATTTAAAGAAACAGAGATTTTGAGTGCAAAGAGGAAAAAATGCTTATGATAACGATGAAGATAAGTAGAGGGAAAAACTTTTTCTAGATATACTAAATGGTTCTTGAGCATGGATTTCGTGTAAAGATGAACAATCATACATGCTATTAGAGAAGGTGTGATCGTCTATGTATCTTCTATCAGTCGTGTATAGAAAGTTGTCAGAACAGTGCACCCGTTTTAAAAAACAAAACGACACTATTTAATAACTACCTTCTTAAGACACGTGTATTGTACCCTATTAAACTAAGAGGAGCCTTTTAAACTGAGAGTAGCCTACTAAAGAACATATTAGAAGGAATCTATTAATATCTACAAAAAAAAAGAAGTAGCATAGAATCTTCTTACAGAGTTAACGATCAAATAAGCTGCACATACTAATCTCTTTTCTTAACAGACAAAATTTGTCTTCAGAAAGTGGCTTAGTGAAGATATCAACTACTTGATTTTCAGTTTTATCGTGCAAAAGATCAATGGTTTCTTTTAAAACATGATCTCTAAGAAAATGATGTTTGATTTCTATATGCTTAGTTTTATAATGATGCACAAGATTTTTAGAAAGATTGATTGCATTTTTTCTATAACATAGTATAGGAATATGATCAAAGTTTAGAGAAAAATCCTAGAGTTGATGTTTCATCCATAAGATTTGAGCACAACAGTTGGCAGCTGCTATATATTCCACTTCAGTTGTCGAAAGCACTGTGCTATTTTGTTTCTTGCAAGACTAAGAAACTAGACATCCTCTAAGAAATTGACAGTGATCACTTGTGCTTTTCCTATCAATTTTATCACTTGTATAATCTACATCACAATAGCCAACTATGTTAAATGAATCAATTTTTGGATACCATAGTCCAAAATCCATAGTTTCGAGAAGATAGCGAAAGATCCTCTTGACTGCTTGAAGATGACTTTCTTTTGGATTTGATTGAAAGAATGCCTAAAGACACACACTAAGCATAATATCTGGTCTCAAGCTTATAAGATATAGAAGTGATCCAATCTTTCCTCTGTACTTTGTTTCATCCATAGCCTTCCTTTCTTTATCCTTATCAAGTTTAGTTCCAGTGCTCATAGGAGTACCCATCAGTTTGGCATTTTCAAAATGATATTTCTTGATGAGTTCCTTTATGTATTTGTCTTAACTAATGAAGATTTCTTTTTCTGTTTTCCTAATTTGCAACCCAAGAAAAAAAGATAGTTCTCCCATCATACTCGTTTCAAACTCCCCTTGTATTAAGTCTGAGAATTCTTCACAGAAGGATGAATTAATGGTACTAAATATTATGTCATCAATATATATTTGCATTATGAGTAAATCATTCTCCTTTTCTTAATAAGTAAGGTTTTATCTACCTTTCCTCTTTCTAATTTATTCTCCAGTAGAAAGTTACTTAACCTTTTATACCAGCTCAAGGAGCCTGTTTTAGACCATACAGAGCTTTAGTTAACTTCATCACGTAATCAGGATGGTTTTCATTCAAAAAACCTGGAGGTTGCGTAACAAACACTTCTTCATTAATATATCCATTTAAGAAGACACTTTTGACACCCATTTGGAATAATTTAAATTTTCTATAACATGCAAAAGCAAGTAAAATTCTAATCTACTCTAATATAGCAACAGGTGCATAAGTCTAATCAAAATCAATACCTTCTTGTTGATTATAACCTTAAGCTACAAGTCTGGCTTTGTTTCTTACCATCTTATCATTTTCATCAAGTTTGTTTTGAAATACCCAATGAGTTCCAATGACTGACTTGTTTTGTGGACGAGGTACTAGATTCCAAAGTTTGTTCTTGTCAAACTGATTTAGTTCTTCTTTCATAGTTGAAACATAATTTTCATTAATAAGAGCCTTTTAAACAATTTTGGGTTCTAATTATGAAATGAGGGCAACATAACTGCTTTTTGAAAGATGATCTAATTCTTAAACTCTCAGAAGGTCTCCTAGAATATACTTAAGTGTCTGTTTGGTTGAATGTTAATTAATGGAATAGAACGAAACGGTTTATAATGGAATGGAATGTAATATAGTGAACAATTGTTTGGGAGGGATGGAAAGGTTCATAATGTAATGTAATGAAATGTTGTTTGGAAGATGGATGGAATGTAATGTATAATAAATGACTATTGTAACCCTAATATTAAAATAGTTGTTACAAGAGGTTTAACTCTATGATTTTAAAACAAAAATTATGTCCAATTAAAAGTCACGGTTGTCACAACCGTGACAAATAATTTTTATTTTTTATTATTTTAAAATAATAAAAGTTTTATTATTTTATTATTAATTATATACAATTTATTATTAATTATATAAAAATATTA
>JAOTAY010000003.1:17999474-18011784 GCA_025629805.1 Erythroxylum baracoense | reverse complement strand
TTCCAATTCGACTTTTGTTAGTCGATGAAACCAACCAGTGAGTGAGTTAGAATTAGAGTTAGCCAGGAGGGTTAACAGAAAAAGGTCATAGTTTCCCGGTGTCACCGCCTACAACAGACCGTAGGTGAGTCCATCTACAATCTCTAGGATTTGAAAGTCTACGAAAATACAAAACGGAGTGAATTATGTTATACTTTACATACAATCAATTTTTTATTTAATTTTTTTATATAAATTATTTTAATAATTCTTGTTACTAAAAATTGGCTAATTTATTATTTAGATAATCAATTTTTATAAATTCATAAAATTTTATTAACAAAAATAAATAAATAAATTTTTATTTAATTATCCCGTTTTTTTAGAATCCCTCGTCAAATATTTTAAATCTTATATTTATCCGTATATATACACATAAATATGTTATCCACTTCAAACCAACGACGACGTCTAACCCAATCTCCTCTCCACTATCTACAGCACACTTGAAGCAGCCAACAGGGAGCAGAAAAAATGGAAGACGTCTGGAAGAGTGCTCGGCTCTTCGCCGAAGAAGCCGCCAAGAGATCCCAAGCCCTAACCTCCTCCAGCAAGATCGCCGATCTCGTTGCCGAGACCACTAAAAAGTCCAAAGAACTCGCTCTCGAGGCCTCCAGGAAGGCTGATCAGCTCAAGGACGTGGCCCTCAAACAAGCTGATCATATCCCCATCAAGTCCTTCTCTGACATCATTCCGTCTCAGCTCTCGTCCCTCTCCATTGTTACCAATTCAGTTTCCTCTTCGTCTTCCTCGTCGGGCAACGACCAAGAGGAGCTTCGGAAGTTTGGGATCACCGACGATTTGAGAGATTTTGTTAAGGGACTCACTTGTACTACCTTTCAGCACTTTCCTATCCAAGGTTACCTGAGCAATGTGGATGTGGTACGGTTTCTTTTTCTCTTTTCTTATGTTTTGTTTCTAAAATCAGAGCTTCGGTCAAAATTGTGTAGATGTAACTGAGCCGTCTGATGTGCCGACTACGGCGTCTAATGTACGGAAGGATCTCACTGAGTGGCAGGAGAGACATGCCACACTTGTTCTCTCCACTGTGAAGGTCAACTACTGAATTTCTTGTTCTTTCTCTGAAATTTTATGCATATTTTCATTTGAGCCCAACGCTAATACGTCATCATATTGTTGTTTGCGGTTTCAGAAATGCGATTTAAATTGTATGCTACTTATTATGTGATAGTTGAATGTTTCTTTCTGGTGTTTTTCTTTTCTTGATGCGTTAGGCAATCTCAAGATTAAGATATGAGTTATGTCCACGAGTGATGAAAGAAAGGAGGTTCTGGAGGATTTATTTTACACTCGTCAGCACCCATGTTGCTCCGTATGTATCTCTAATTATCTTTTGGATTCTCATTTTGATTTATGTAACTTGCAAAACGTTAACTACTATACAATAATACATCACCTGAATTTGTCATATCCTGTAATTGTTGTAGAGCTAATGAAAATCTTCAAAGAAAGCTCATTTAAACTGATTTGTACATCTTGGTTAAAATTCAGTTATGAAAGGGAGTACATGGAGGAGGTTATGCGCAAAGCCGAGGAGCAGATGAAAGATGATAAATGCAAAAATCCAGAGGCTTTGGAGATTTCTAAATTGCAACTAGCTGAAAAGAGCCTGAAAAGTAAGACCTCAACAGCTTCATCTGAGCAGGATCTGGATACATTTCTTTTGGGCGAACATGAAGATAGTGATGAAGGTGCAGGTATGGTGTATTTACCTGTTTTGGTTTGATGTGGAGAGAAAGGACCCTCATTATAACAACACACTGATTTGGAGAAATCTGTTGGTTATCAATAATTTTGCCGATGTATACAGAATGGAAAACCTTATGTGCTTCATATTTTATAAGCTTAATTAAATTGGAATTAATTTTGAAGTTTTTGCTTGAAGCTGATTCTATTCCTAAGAGAGGCATGGGTATATCCTAAGCAGTTTCTTGTCAGCTTCTCATCTTTGTTATCACGCGGCATCTTATTATTCAGTGTAAACCTCTATGTAATTCTGGGCAAGAAGTAATATTTCCTTCGCAAATCGTATTACTTGTGTGCAGGACATGTAATCTGGATTTTTATATGAACACAGTTGCCAATGTGGCATAGATAAGGAACATATTTGGTGGCTTTGAGCTCAATCATTAATAATTTTTATACTTGAAGTTTCCTTTTCTGCTGTTATTCAGTTTGCTAATTGTGCATAATGTCTCACAGATGATGCTGATGGGAGTTTTGACGACGATTTTGACAAGATTGATAATTCTGTAAGTCCCTCTCATGAACATCTTCTCCCTGTGGCACTGGTTACACATTTTCTTGTACTTGGCTATTCATATCATAGGAATTAATTAGGCAATTAACTCAAGTTTTTGGTGGAATTATATGGACTTTCTTTTTGCAATGTACATATATAAATTTGTTGGTGTTGATCAGCCAGAAATCGTTGAAACATTTGCAGGACATTGAAGATGAAAAGAATGTGAAGAAGTAAACTACTGGAGCAAATTAGTGCTGACGAAGAAATCAGTGTGATAATAACGAAATGCAGCATGTGAAGAATGGGAATAGGCTACAAAAAGGATAAGCTATATGGTGATGAATCTCGGAGAGAGTTAAATGGGAAAATCCGCAGATTGTGTTCTTTTGTTAACTTAATAGATGCCAATCAAATATGATATCCGATTGTTGAAAATTAAAGTAAGCTGAAATGTTTATTGACCTTGTACAAATTTCCCATTCAAAATTTTATGTTTGGTGGTGTAGATGAATTCTGTACGTGGAAGACTATATTATAGACTGATTAAACTAGTAGAGCAGTTTATAAGATATGGTACAAATGGGTTGGCCCTTGGCCGGCACAGAACACCGCAAGCTTTTGAGTACTGAAATTCCGGAGTAAAAACTGGTACAAATCTTAAAGGTGATACTCATTTTCTGTGATGAGTCCTTGATGGTATGGGAAAACATGCACAGCCTAGATGCTGTAATTGCGGACTTGAAAAGTTTTTTTCATCATGTTGAAGCCTCAAGGATCAGAAGGATTTAAATTCCTCAGGTGTGGATGCGGTCCACGAGGATAAAGCCCTGCCAGTTGGATTCTGGCAAAAACTACTTTTGGGATGTATTAGCCGAGCATTAGCCATGCTGTTTTCTTAGGCTCACCACGAAATAAGAAACTATCCAAATCTTAGAAACTGGTTACTCCTGGTGGTCAGCATCAAGTGGCACGCATACTCAAATGGGTCCAAAGTCCACTGATATCTTGAAAAATAACATTTCTTCTATTTTTGCCAACCTAGGCACAGAACTGGCCAACTTCCAATAGCAGCCTGGTTTTCCACATAGAAGAAACAATAGTAGAGCGTACTTCCAGCCCTTCTTGTTAACCTCCAAACCCGCCATTCTATCAATTCTCTTCTCAATCCACTCTCTTCGTCCGATGGCAAAGAAAGCACCTGTCGCAGTCTCTGCTCATCGCAAAGTTAAGATTTAGAAGAAACGTGTGGTAAGGATGCCCGGAGAAAAGTCAATAGTTTCCAATACATATGACTATGTGAACGCATTTTCGATACTTTATGCCTTTCCCTGCATGTACAGGCTCTATGTAGCATACTACTTTTCACATTCTTTGGTAGGAGGAAACCTTCTCTTTTCTCCATCGTGGTATTAATCACCTTAGATATGCTTAATATTCCTACTATGGTACGTGTCCAGTTTCTATGCACTATAATCTTCTTACACGCCACTCGAAACTACTAGTTGTGCAGTGTCTGTTCGTCAAATTTAAGGATCTTAGTGTTATCCCAAGATTACATATACTTGTATAATTATTAATTATTTTTATACTTTGCAAAAATGAATATAAAGATAATTAGTAACCAGAAATTGACAACGAATCAAACTGAAGTGGCATTATAAGATGATAGTTGCACTGTGTACAAGAGAGATGAATTAGGGTCACGTGGAAGAACAGTCACAATCTAAATTCGTTGAACCCTAAGAAGAGGACTTATGGTGCATGCAAGGAACAAATATTGATGAATTTATTGATGGCATTACTTTCTTCAATTGCGGTATTACCTTCTCCTTTCACTCTTAAATTATAGTACATTAAAGATTGATTGTTGAACCCACCATCCATTAGAAATAATAAATCCACAGTTCATGCATCATTATACCGTAATTATTTTTTGATGTACAAGGTCTTGATTCTTTTGAATTGACTCCCAATTAATTACCTAATATTTTAGGAAAATTGGAAACATCAAACTTTTTTTTTTAGGGAACGGACGATAGAATTTGCTCTATTGTGGCTGTAGTTACAACTTTTAATTTTGTACTTTCAAGTACTGTACCTGGTTCGTCTATATTTAAGAGATGGAGGGGACGAAGGTTGGCATCATAGAGGGTGAAGAGAAACCATATGGTAAAATAAAGTTAAGGTACATTAACATGGAGAAAGCAGAAAAATTGAGAAGTGTGATGGTTGCAAAGATAAAGATGGCTAGGCTACATTTTTGGGCTTGTAAAGTCGCAAGGTTCTTGTTTCTATTGGCTATTGCGGTGCAACTGAGAGCCCTGGGTGAGGCTGTGGTGAAATGGCCAAGAGCACCTGTTCCTGTTTCTTTCCCTCCAGAAAGTAAGTGAAAATGCTGTATGCAAAGGGCTAATAATTGTGTTCAAGTTGAAACGTATAATCTTAAGGTACGTACAAGATAAATTTCTCAAGCATTTCTCACAACCTGCAGGGATTTATGAGAATAATGGGTTTTTGCTTGTCTCGTCTAATGGAGGACTGAATCAAATGCGATCAGGAGTAAGTAGTTTGTTGATCTCTTTGGAACTTCATAGCAGGCATGAAAATGTTCTTCATTCTGCAGATATGTGACATGGTCGCCGTTGCAAGATATTTAAACGTCACGCTAATAGTTCCTGAACTGGACAACACCTCATTTTGGGATGATAGAAGGTATACAAAATCTACTTCACTGTTTAATTTGGACTAATATCCAGATCACGAGTGAATCTTGACAAGTAAAAAGAAAATAAAAACAAATAGCCGATTTGGTGATGATTAGTTTACCATGGTCTTTGCAGCCAATTTTCTGACATATTCAATGTGGATTACTTCATAAATTCCTTGAGAGATGAGGTTCGAATTCTGAAAGAATTGCCACCAGAACAGAAGCAAAGATTTGAGACAGAACCACTCTACTCAATGCCTCCTGTTAGTTGGTCCAATATGAGCTATTACTATAACATGGTTGGTGTTCTATTTATTTTCATATTAAATTCCTGTAAGGTGATGGAATTAGTTGACTTGTAAAATTTTTTAAAATGACATTTAAGTGTTAAACACACAACACTTGTTCCAATCTTGGATTTTCAGATTCTACCTCGAATAAAAACATATGGAGTGTTGCATCTGACCAAATCTGATGCTAGACTTGCTAATAATGGGATTCCTGAAGAGGTCCAAAGGCTACGGTGTAGAGTAAACTATGAAGCGCTGAGATTTTCTCCACCTATAGAAGCATTGGGCCAGAAGATCGTTAAAATTTTAAAGCAGAGAGGACCTTTCCTAGTTCTTCATCTTAGATATGAGATGGACATGTTAGCATTTTCTGGTTGTAACGAGGGTTGCAATGAGGAAGAAATCAAAGAGTTGACTGCAATGAGGTAACTAAAGGCGAATATGCTTTTACTATTTAGTTTGCATTGAAGGTTAATGACTAGGTAATTAATTCGATTAACAGGTATGCATACCCATGTTGGAAAGAGAAGGAAATAGACTCTGCCAAGAAAAGGAAAAAAGGGTTATGTCCCTTAACTCCTGAGGAAACAGCACTTGCATTGAGAGCATTGGACGTTGATCCAAAGATTCAATTGTACATTGCAGCAGGAGATATCTATGGGGGAGAACGGAGATTGGCAAGTCTGAGAAAGGCCTTTCCAAATTTGGTAACGTTCACCAAAGTTTACATTGCTAGTTTTCATGTGCCTTACTCTAATACTTGGCCTTACCAGGTTAAAAAGGAAACATTGCTGCCAGAAGCAGAGCTTGAGCCTTTCCAAAACTATTCCAATCGAATGGCGGCATTGGATTATCATGTGGCCATAGAAAGTAACATTTTTGTTCCCACTTATGGGGGAAACATGGCAAAAGTTGTTGAAGGGCATAGAAGGTGAGTCTAAACCCTATATATGTCATATTATATTATACCAAGTGAATTAATAATTATTTTTCTCCAGGTTCTTAGGACACAGGACAACTATACTTATAGACAGAAAGGCCCTTGTTCAGTTGACGGATGAATACAGAAATGGAACACTGGACTGGGACCAATTTTCCTTGGCGGTAAAGGCAGCTCATTCTAATAGATTTGGGAGGCCAACCACAAGAATTGAGATTCTAGGCAAACCAAAGGATGAGGACTACTTCTTTGCTAATCCACAAGAGTGCCTATCAATCCATGATATGTAACACAGATTAGATACACGTATAAAGCATATGTTAGAACCAGAAATCTCTACTTTCCTTTACATAATGTCTTTATTTCGTTTTTATGTCAATATCTAAATCAATTACGATTTTGAGAAAATACGACATGAAAACCAAGTCATATTACATGTTTTTAACTCAATTACGGAAATATCAAATATATAAAGTACTTGTACCGATTTATAAATCCAGCGTCTACTGTTTTATCACACTCAGTTCAAAACAAATATGAAGACTTGAATTAAGAAATGATGTTACTAATTCTTGATTAATAATCACTACAACAAACACGACATTTAGCGATGAAAATAGAAGTCGCTAAATAATAATAAATAGTCACAAATTCTAATTTGTGATAGAAAAATATCATCGCACAAATAGTCACTGAATCCCAGTAGTAAATAACATCCATGACGTTTTTCCTAAAGTCGTCGCCAAAAAGTATTTTCGACACAAATAATTCGTCGGTAAAGCGTATAATCGACGATAATAAGGAACGTCGTACATAGTTTTTTACGACGTTTCTTTTTCATAGATAAAAGGTTTTCCTTACTAAACATTATTCGTGGGTAATTATGTTTAGTGACGATCTTATTTTGGTAGCTGAATACTTTTAGCTACTAAGTTTCTGTTGTAGGGAAATGTTTTTAAAGACATTTCTGTAAATGTAGATAAAAACTTTTTGTGACGAATTAGACTTTAATAGCTAATAGGTTTTTGTTACGATTTTGTTTTAGTAGCAAAATACTTTTAGCTATTAATACTTTGCTGTAGCAAAATATTTTTAGCGACGTAGTTGTATACGAGTTAATGACTTTTTGTGACAAATATGGTTTGGTAGCTAATAGTATTTAGTCAGAAAATTTAATTTTGAATTTAATAATTATTATAATTGTTAAAAACAAATTTATTTTAATTTATTACAATTTTTAAGACTTTTTGAGACGAAGTTTTTTTGTAACTAACATTATTTAGCGACAAATTTTAATTTTGAATTTAATAATTATTATAATTGTTAAAAATGAATTTATTTTAATTTATTACAATTTTAAGACATTTGAAATATTAAAATTATTTATTTTATAATTAATGTTAGTGACATATTTTAAAATAATAATAAATTGAAATTAAACAAACATTAAAAATGGAATTTATTTCATTAAAAAAATAATTACAAGTCAAACAGAAACTAAGACTCCTCATCGTTTTCACTACTACTGACATATGCTGAGCCTAGTAATTGTTTTACCATCTTTTTATGCATGTTAACTTCTTTTAGTCCACGATTTAACTTGTCTTCTGTACATTGTAATTTTGTCTTCAGTGTCTAGTTCTCCTCTTGAAGCGTCGTGACATATACTAGTCATGATGAAGAGGCATCATCAGGGTTAGAGTCATACCCAAGACCTTTGATATGGCCCGATTATATACCAAGGACATTATTGCAAATGTCATCGACATTGGGCTCATTCCCTTTAGCCAATGACGTTTGCAACAACTCCTGCATCTTGTCCTACAATTTAAAGTAGAAAATTGAGTTAACTAAGAAATTATTACTTAATATTATATAGAAAAATAAATTGTAATATTAATTTATTTGTATTTACATAATTACTTTGTGCCTCTTCAAACGTCCAACCTTGACCTTCCTTGTAGTGTGTGTGCTTATACAGTATGATCCTATCACACTATTGACCTTGCAGCTGTGTTTGACTCTATAATATAAATTTAAAAATATATAACCAATTGGAATTTATTGGTTTTGAAAAATAGAATAATAAATTGAAAATGTTACATTTACAAATTCTTGTCGGACAACGACAAATGATTTGGAGCCAGTGTTATGAGGAGTCTTCATTTTTGTTCTGTTGACCTTGGCTTTCTCACATTTTTCCTAAATTAAGAGCAGTAGTTATGGGATGTTTAAACATAATTTACGGAAGGAAATATAGAAAGGAAAAAAACAAACCTAATCCTTTACTAAAGCCCAATAATCACACATTTCATTCTAATTTTTTTTAGTCACCCATTCCGGAACATGTCTCCTTGCCTCTTTATGGGAAGGGAAAGACTAATAATATTTATGAAGTCGATATCGATGATCCTTCACCTTTGTTTCAACGGTGAACTAACACTGCTTGAAACCTCAGGCATGGCGATATCAATGATATTGAGCTTCATTTATGAAAACACATATTAGATAATTTATTATTTTAGTTAAGTAAAATTACAATACATATAATGAAATGAATTAAAATATTACTGAAACTTTATTCAAAGTATTTTGCAACAAGTTGTCTTCCTTCAACTGCCTGACATGCTAAAGGCAAGGCAACTCATTCCTTACTACGACGCCCAACTCACTGACCAATTTTGCAGCTTGGATCTTATCCACTAGGTGCCATTGCATAGGGGTCAATTGTTACTAACAACTTGGTATTCATTGCAACATTTATCCGTTGCAACTCAGCTCCTTTTGTCTTACCTCTACCTCATTTTTTGAGGTCAGTATTGGAACCTGAAAAAAACATAATGATAAAAACACACCAAACATGTAATGAGAGTATAAATGTAAATATTTTTGGTTATCAATAACAAACCTAAAGATCCCTCATGACTACCAGACGATGTTAGTAAAGGTTGTTGTTGCTGACTTTCCTCAGTCGATGATGCAATTGCTAGTTGTTCTATGGGAGAAACTTCATCGCCCGTTATCACCCTCTTTCCTTTGTTTCGACCAGGTGCCATTATAATGAACCTGTGTAAAACATCAACAACATTAGATAATTATCTTCTTAACATTTCAAACAACAAAAACAATTTATTTACAAAAATTATCATTATTAAGAATTTGAAAATCATCAACATAAGTAAAAATATAACTGAAACATTAAAAATACGCTTATAGTTATCGTAAATTAACATAACTAAAACATCAACAACTTAAGACCTATAATTGTCTTATTAACATTTGAAACAATACAAACAATGAAACTTATAGTCAATCATCATGATCAAGATGAAGAAAATTATCATCATTAAGTACATTATCATTTGATTCTTCATCACTAATATATTCTAGCAAAGTATCGTCATTGTCATTGAAGTCATCTTGAGTATAGTCTTCATCTGTTTGTAAGAGAAGATAAGGTTAGACTTCATCTAGTTGAACTATATTGGGCTCGACATCTCTCTTAGAGAATGATGATATCTCTACATCTTCTACTGGAACGTCTTCATTATTGATCTCCGATCCAATATCTTGATAGACTTCATCAACATCTTCATCCAATTCACCGATATCCCTTTCACAAAAATCAAGGACATTCCTTTGTTGAAACTTTTGAACAACCTTCCAGTTGTTACCCAACACAGTATCGTTGACGTAGAAAACTTGTTTGGCTTGATTTGCAAGGATAAAAGGATCATTATCATACTATGTCTTACTAACATTTATGCTAGTAATATGCCCGTTCACTCTCATATCAGTTAGATCAAACCATTTGTATTTAAATAAAACAACCTTCTTATCCTTGATATAGTGCAACTCTTTAATTTCATATATGACACCGTAGAAGGCAATGATTTCGTCGTTATGACATCCTTCAACGACAATCCTACTATTTTGACTTCTAACTCAACTATCTCGATCTTATATGTGATATCACATCCCATTAACAATGCAACCTGCGTATTTCTTTCCACAAATATGAAGCTCACATGTCAAACTATATAATGCTATTGTCACTTCTTGCATGTTACAGTTATGTAACCATATCATCTGTACGACAAATTGAAAATAAATATGAAGATGAGACATATTCTCATGTTTTCATAGTATGTAATTAATATGAAACTTACTCAATTTCTAAACCATGATACAAATTTATGCCTATGTCTTTCTTTAACATTAACGATCCCTTTGCTGTGAATTATATCTTTGTGCTCTTTATTGGAAAAAAAACACAGTAAGATCTCAGAGTTAATGAAGGAAATTGTAATATGATTGTTTGAATGAAAAGGAATATACGTACTCCATGTATGTATCGACGTTCTTGCAATTATTCAAAATATACTAATGGGCAATTTCGAATTCTTCCTTACTTAACTCGAAATATTTACCCACTCCAAGTGACCTAACTTTTTGGGAGAAAATAGACAACCTACCATCGTTATTAAAATCAAAGTTACGTTCTGGTCTATTAAATCTTGTCTCCACATCAGTTAAGTACATTGACCAAAAAGTCAAGCATTCATTTTCTATATAAGCCTTTACAATAGATCCCTCTGGTCGAGTTCTATTATGTACATAATGCTTAAGAGAGCATAAAAACCTGAAAATAAACAGGTAAAAACTTAGGAATTGTTATAAATAAATAACATAGGAAAAACTTGTTGAATTTAATATGAATTACCTTTCAATCAGAAATATCCATCGAAATTGTACCGATCCACCAAGTTTTGCTTCATATGATAAGTGAATTGCCAGATAAACCATAACATAAAAAATGATGGGGGGAATAATAGTTCAAGCTTACATAAAATCAATGCTATGTCTTTCTCCAATTTATCAAACTCTTCAACTTTAAGTGTCTTACAATATAATTGCTTAAAAAACTCTCTCATTTGACCCAAAGTAACGGACACATCCTTCAGTAAACACCCACGTATCTCAACATGAAGTAGTCATTGCAAAAGTACATGACAATCATGACTTTTCAACCCTGACAGTTTTCCCTCTTTAACATTCACACAATGACCTATATTAGGTGCATACCCAGCAAGAAATTTGACCGATTGGAGGAACTGACAGAATGCTTGTTTATCAATTTTTTACATGTTGTAACAAACAGGGGGAATAAAATATGATCCATCATCTCTTCTTCTCAAATGCAAATCTTTTCTAATATTCATGTCTTCCAAGTCTAGTTTAGCCTTAATAGTGTCTTTGGATTTCCCATCAATTCCTATAACAGTCCCTAAAATGGCCTCACAAACGTTTTTCTCAATATGCATGACATCAAGATTATGCCTCAATAGTAATTCCTTCTAATATGGCAAGCTGAAAAATATGTTTTTTTTAGTTTAATTCAGTTCAATATCATTTCTCTTATGCTTTCTATTACTTGGGTGTTTGCCAGTTGTAATGTCACCCAAATGTGATAGCTGGTAAATAATGTCATCACTCAACAACTGCTTCGGAGTTTCACCCAACTCAACTGTGCCATTAAACTGTTTACTTCTTTGCCATCTATGCCCATGTTCCAAATAACGACGATGACCCATATAATATATTTAACTTAGTATCCTTGTTGAATATGTTTGATGATTACAGACAGGACAAGCCATATAACCTTTAGTGCTCCACCCCGATAAATTCCCATAAGCTGGGAAATCATTTATAGTCCACAATATAGCAGCATGCAATGTAAATGTGTTGCCTTCAACAACATCAAAAGTTTGTAATCCATATTTCTATAGATCGTTTAAGTTATCAATTAATGGTTGCAAGTAAACATCAATGTCCTTACCAGGAGTAGTAGGTCTTGAAATGAGCAAAGACAACAACGTAAAAGGATCCTTCATACACTTCCATGGAGGTAAATTATATGGGACTAGAATCATCGGCCACATGCTATATTAATTACTTATATTACTGAAAGGATTAAATCCATCTGATTCTAATCCAAGTCGAACATTACGACAATCTTGTCCAAACCATGGGAACTTTCTATCAAGCTCTTTCCATGCCATTGAGTC
>JAOTAY010000003.1:17989364-17999374 GCA_025629805.1 Erythroxylum baracoense | reverse complement strand
ATATTGATAAAATTATTTAAAATTTTTATAACAAATTTTTGCAATTTAGTAAATACTAATGATTAATTAATACTACTGTTTAACATTTAAAATTATGCTGTGAGTTTTTTTTGAATAATACGTTGTAAACATTCAAAACAAATCTCCAATAAAACATATCTTAAGTATGATAGACTATAAAAATGTTAATTTAATAATTTATAAAAATGTCAATCATTTGGCGATGATGTTTAGAAATCATCACCAAATAGTACACATGTAGTAACGAAATTGACATTTAGTGACGATAACAAAAATTTGTCGCTGAATGTATAAGCTTTTGCGACCAAATGAAACTTTCGTCACCAAATATTGACCTTTTTGTGACAGTTTTAGGAATTCGTTGCCAAATGTTTGACAAGTTATGGTGACATTTTCAAAAATCATCGTAATTTCATTATTTAGCGACGAATATGTGAAATTGTCACCCATTGTGCATCATTTCGTGACGATTTTTCTTAATCGTCATGAAATATTCAGTATTTGACGACGATTTTCCCTATACGTCACTAAAAGTTTTCACTTGTGCGACGTTTTTTGGTTACGTCGCTAAACGGTAAGTTTTAGTGATGAATTCTTTTAATCGTCGCAACATGTTGTCTTTTGCCGACGAATTTCGTTTCGTCTCGAATGAAATCGTCGAGAAAGGCTATGTATGTTGTAGAGAGTTAACTGAGAAAAGCAAGTGCAAGAAATGGATGAGAAAACAATATTGAATGGAGGGCGGGGGTTTTCCTTCGTGTATGTCCCTATTAAAGATGGTAATCTTATTGATTATTATTTATGAGACTGATGTCTCCTAAAGATATAGCATTGATGACATGAGAAAGATATGCAACTTTTGGCAATAGGGATTAGGATTTATATTCAAAAACCAAGGCTTCGTAATCTTAATTATTAGACCATTCCGTTAGTTTCTTGATAATTGAATTCAAATGTTTGTATATTTATTTAGAATGAGATTCTTCCATGGAAAGTAATGTGATATCTTAAGTACACGAGTCCGATTTGAGAAAATGAATCTTTAAGATTGGTCGAATAGAGAGCTTATTATTTCCAAGTAAAACTTCAGATCAGATTGTCATAAGGTAAAAACTTAAAATAATATGAAAATATTTAAATCCTACAAATCCTTTCTTGCTCATATATTAAACTCCCCTCGATGATTCTGTAGTAGTTTAAGCAGCAAAATCTGGCAGGCTCAGCAACTTGATGTTGCCATTGTTTAATGGTGTTAAATATAAGACATAGATTGACCCAGGAAAAAGAAGAATAATTAAATAAATAAATATCCATGTCCATCTCATGCTTTTCTATTATACCATTGCCGCACCACGTTACGCCTTGTTAACAATTGCACTTCTGATGCAGAAAAAGAACCAACGTGGGGCGATTATATTTGATGCCTTACACTAGTAGATCTTCGTTCCTTGATTTCTTGTTGGTGAGTCTTAGCCAACTTTCAGGGATTGTATTCACCGGATTCCGGCTAACAATCCGCCATCAGGGCCTCATATATATATATATATATATATAGACATATAAAACTCTTTCGTGTACTAGCTAGACACACTGCATGTAAGCCTCATTTGAGTATTCCTTCCAAGAAGGTATTTGCTTGCGTACCTATTTGACGCAGTTTCAAGCTGAAGATATTCATAAACCTTAATATAAGATACTTGGAAGTGGGTGGCCATGTATCAAAATAGAAATGTTGGTTTCAGAGAGTCGGAGTTTGTTGCTACAGAGGTGAAAGAACCGCCATGCAGTGAGGTCGAGTTCAAGTTGACTGGTAGTAATGGATGGATCATCAAAGCTGAGAAGTTGAAAAATATGCTCATTGGAGTAGTCAAACCAGAGAAGTTAAAGGTCTTGATGGGGGTGAGGTCTCCAAAGATAGCGAGGTTCAAGTTGGGGTTGCTGGTCAGTACCATGGTGCTTGTTCTCTGGGCTTGCACAATACCGCTCACAACACTAGACGAGACTCCGGGGAGGAGGTCACTCAGACATCGGACCTCTTTTCTTTTGTCACAAGAAAGTGAGTTCTACTTACACTTCCCTCTTTCTTTTCCATTCTTATACAAGTTCATACTATATTTTCTATGATGCATTCATCAACGTCACATATCCAAGATCTCATTCTATTTAGAACATAACAATACAAAGAAAATGACACACCTTCAACACTTGGCATATAGTCTTGAGCTCTCTTCATTTCCAGCACAACCTATCAAAGAAAACCAAGAACCCTTTGTACAATAGAGAGCTAATGGTAGAAGACCCAATAATGAGCTTTACACATCCACACACAATATATGTATAACAATCTCACCATATGTCATATATTATGACATGTTCTACCCTAAGGAGTAGAATAGGTTAATTGTGTCATTTTAAAGGATGATGTGAACTATAGTTTAATGGGCCAACATATTGTTATTAGGGTACTATCATGTGCCTCAAATGTAATTAGTAAATTATTAACCATCCTATTATAGTTATTAAACATACATTAGGCAATTCGACTAATGGTTATGCATATGGAATTAATGTTATGATTATATTAGTCCACATATATTTCTAACATTTTCTCACTTGGACAATATAATCAACCACCATATCAATCTCCATCATCCAAAAGTAGTCAAATAAATCATATGCAATATCATATCGACAAGATATATATACTACACATGATTTGGCCATGGAGATGTTCAAATACCATAATAACCATTAAAACAACGTGCATGCAGTACAATAACTGAGACTTTGCATTTGTCTCCTTTTATACCTGTCATTTCGTCAAACTACATATATACATCAACACATGTATTTCAGTATTAACAAAAATGACTCCAAAATCATTATGCATGTTTCATATGTAAAAGTCATAAGCAATTATTACAAAGTGCTAACATGTTCAATACAAAATAGCAAACTCCTACTAATCTTATCAAGCTAGACTCCTAACAATCTTATGCGGGAGACGCGTTCTGCAAACACATATATAGGTAAGCCTTTTGTGGGTAGATCTGCTAATAGGTTAGCTGTAGGCGTATACTCAAAGTAATGAGGGATTCAATCACTTTCTCTTTAACAAAATAGTATTTTATATCAATATGCTTTGAGCGAGAAGTACTTATAGTATTATTAGAGAAAGCTACAGGTGCGGAATTATCACAATACAATTTCAGCGGACTTGAAATAGAGTCTAAAATACCTAATGCTGAAATAAAATTTTACAACCATATTACTTGATAAGCTGCCTCATAGCACGCCATATACTCTGGCTCTATGATAGAGGATGCTGTGAGTGTATATTTGACACTTTTCCACGATACAACTCCTCTATCCATTATAAAGATGTAGCCTGAAGTGGACTTTTTATCATCCATATATCCTGCATAATTAGCATCACTAAACCCAACTACATCAAGAGTGTCAATTCGCCGATAAGTCAGCATATGATCTTTGCTACCCTGAAGATACCTCATGACTTTCTTAGCCGCTTTCCAATGGCTAAGACTAGGATCACTTAAGTATCTTCCTAACATGCCTACAATAAAAGCAATATCAGGGCATCTGCATACTTGAGCATACATCAGACTACCTACAAGTGACGTATAAGGAATGACTTTTATAAGAACGGCAGGTCTACGCTTTCTTTGTGATCTCCTGACAACAACTTCATCATCCCCAGTATCAATGACTTCATCTTGTGCTTGATTCTGAGGTTCATCATGAGATTCTATTGGAATCTGTTCAATCACAGGGTCATTAGTAGGAGCGAAAGCGACGAGTGCAGGGACTATAATGTGTTCTTCCTTGAATTTAATACTCTTGACCCTTGACTTGAACTAAATTCATCTTCAAAATAAACATCTCTATCTGATTCTAGAATTCTGGTCGTGTGAGATGGGCAGTAAAATCTAGAACCCCTTGATCTGACGGTGTAGCCTACAAAGTAGTCACCAATAGTTTTTGAATCAAGTTTCTTAGATTGCAGATTATAGGGCCTCACTTCTGTTTTGCATCCCCAAACATGAAAATGGCGCAAGCTTAGTTTCTTACTTGACTATAACTTCTATGGAGTCTTTGGGACTGATTTACTAGGTACTTGATTCAAGATATAAGCAACTATCTTCAATGCCTCACCCCACAAAAATTCAGGCAAACTAGAATGAATCAACAAACACAGTAACATATCAAGAATTGTGCAGTTTCTTCTTTCAGCGATTCCATTCTACTGAGGTGTTACTGGCATTGTATATTTTGCTTTAATACCACATTCTTGCAAGTATCTAACAAAAGGCTCTGGATTCCTTCCACTCTCATCATAATGCCCATAATACTCTCCACCTCTGTTAGAATTAACTATCTCGATTTTCTTCCCCTTTTGAAGCTCAACATTTGTCTTGAAAATCTTAAATACTTCCAAAGATTCAGATTTTTCACGAATGAGCTCCACATGATGATACCTAGAAAAATCATCAATAAAAGTGATGAAGTATTTATAACCACCCATAGCAAGTGGAATAAGTGGTCCATATATATCAGTATGAATCAACTCCAACAATTTTGAGCTCCTCTCTGTTTTGCTTTTTCTAACCTTGACAGTTAACTTTCCTTTAAAACAATCAACACAGGCAGTGAAATATGAAAAATCAAGATCCTGAAGTACACCATCTTTTACTAACCTCTCCATTCTGTCTCTAGAAATTTGGCCTGAACGTTTGTGCCATAACATAGAAGATCTCAAATCCAATTTCATACGTTTGGAACCAACAACAATATTAAGAGAAGAGGAAGAAGTAACAGAAACAAATGTCATTCAACTCAAGTTTGTATAAATTTTTATATAAAATTCCATTTCCCACCAAAAAAAAGTCAAGATACAAAGTTAGTTTTCCAGTTCCAAAAAGAAGACTATAACTTACTCTATCCAAAATGGATAAAAAAATCAAATTCCTCCTAATAGAGGGTAAATAAGTGACATCATGTAACACCCAAAGATGCCCTGTATTTAACTGTAGTTCAACTGTCCTAAAAAATTTAACTTTGACTTTGGTATCATCTCCCATGTATACATATTGCTTAGAACTAGTCGACCTTCTTCGACTTGTCAGTTTCTGCAAGAAATTCGTAACATAAATTGTTGCTCCAGTATCTAATCACCAAGTATTTAAGGGTACATCAATAACATTGGACTCTAAACAAACCATCACAAGATAATTACCTTTCTTCTCTAAATGAGCTTTGAGTTTTCGAAAATCAGCTTTCTTATGCCCAAAACTCTAACAAAAGTTGCACTTCCCTTTAAAAAACTTGTTCTTCTGACTAACAAAAGATGTACCCGCCTTTCCACTTCCTTTAGGACCAACAACTTTCTTCTTGAAAAGCTTTTGGTCACTTAAGCTATTAAAAGTAAACTTTCTCTTTTGAGAACTGCTATGGTTTGTCATCATAGAGATGCTTCTTGCCCTTCCCTTTTTCATGTCATCCTCTTCCTTGACAAGAATAGCAGTCATCTCCTCAATAGTCTATTACTCTTTCTGAGCATTATAGCTTGATCTGATCGAATCAAATTTAGAAGAAAGAGTTCCCATAACAAACTATGCCATGTAATCCTCACCAAGGTCCATATCTATAACCTTAAGCTTATGGGAGCAACCCATGAGATTGTCGATGTGAGCCCTAATGTCACTTGCACCATCATAAATGGTGTGATGAAGCGTGTTTAAGTACTCATTCTTCTCATTCTTTGAGAACTTTATGTAATTTTTCTTAATGGTAGCAAGAAAATCCTTTGCATTATCAGCCTTGGGAATACTATCACCAATGGATTCATCCATGTGATACCTCACTCCTCATAGGATTTCCTTTCCTTCTCAGTAGCATCATCAGCAGGTTTTAGTGGTGGATCAATTCTCAAGGCCAAGTCCATTAGCATGATAGTCAAATTCATCATGAGAAATTCAACTCATTGCTTATGGTTCGTTCCATTCAACATTAGGATAGCAGAGACTCTTGGATTACTTAAAGTTGAATGAGAACCAAGAACAATAACTATGATATGCATGTTAAAGCATAATCATGCAATTCGTGCTCTTTTTCTCAAAATTAATTATATCATTCATGCTAGAGTTCCTTAAACAAATATAGAACTCATTCACAGGTAAGAACAATTTATTAAAATATTACAACCAAATCATCAATATATTATCGAAAGGATAGAAAAATTGTGTGGTTCATAATATTTCAATAAAATTTCTTCACCATATTAAGCATCATACTAAGTAGTAATTATCGACAAGATAATTAATTAACCATACAGATCTTAACGTTATTTTAGAGGAAAAAACAAAATTTTAAATATACGTTAATATTTAAAAAATTCCGTATCATAAATAGTTTCATATGCTCAATTCTACGACAGGTAAAAATAAACATTCATTATTGTCAACAAAAAACATGTTTATGCCGTAATAAGATTAAAACAATTAGAATTATCAAATAAAAATTACTAATTAATCTTGTGCACAAACATATGGGAAAAATAGAATAAAAATGGAGCAAAAAATAGAAAAATTGGTCCAAAAATGACCTTGCACGTGCTCCTACGAGCGTACAGAAATTTTTTTTTAAAAATAAAAATAAATAATAAATAATAAATAAGGTAAGGTGCGCGAGTCCCTAACCTGTTGTCGTCGTCCTAACCTATTGTCAGGTCAACCCACGGACCCGCAGTTCGACCCACCTATAACTCCCTCTATTGACATCTGTTTTCGATGATATTTTAGGCGTTTTCTCCCATATCCATTTCAGCCAAAAGTACTCCAAATTCAAAAACGTGAAACCCATTTCAGCCATGGGAGAAAATATGAAGTTTTTCAAAAACTCATCCAAAAACCGTGATTCTTTGTCCAAAACAAAGATAAAATGCAACAAAAACCAACAATCTTTTTTGAACCAATAACACATCATTTCGAAGTTGTTTACACGAAAATCGATTTGAACCGAAAACGTTTTTGTACAACCAAAAAAACCGAGCCCTAAAATCAAATGACAAAGCTCTGATACCAATTGTTATATTTTCTCTAATGCATTCATCAACGTCACACACCCAAGATCTCATTCTATTTAGAGCATAACAACACAAAGAAAATGACATACTTTCAACACTTGGCATGTAGTCTTGAGCTCTCTCCATTTCCAGCACAACCTATCAAAGAAAACCAATAACTCTTTGTGCAATAGAGGGCTAACGGTAGAAGACCCAATAATGAGCTTTACACATCCACACACACTATATGTGTAACAATCTCGCCATATGTCATATATTATGATATGTTCTACCCTAAGGGATAGAATAGGTTAATTGTGTCATTTTAAAAGATGATGTGAACTATAGTTTAATGGGCTAACATATAGTTATTAGGATACTATCATGGGCCTCAAATGTAATTAATAAATTATTAACTATCCTAATATGGTTATTACACACACATTAGGCAATTCGATAAATGATTATGCATATGAAATTAATGTTATGATTATATTAGTCAACGTATATTTCTAACAGTTCACATATAGGAAGAAGCGTTATTATGATATTTGGTTCTTTTTCTTTTCAATATTTAGCATTGTAATTCGTCTCCAGGGGTGTATAAGAACAGAGGATACTTGATGATTTCATCCAACGGAGGATTGAACCAAATGCGATCTGGTGTAAGTAGTAAAAAAATGCTCATCTTTCTGTGATCATAAATATGTAATATGCAGCCTTGGAGCAATTACTAATTCAATCTAATCATCAGATTTCTGACATGGTCACTCTTGCAAGATTTTTAAATGTCACTCTTATTGTTCCTCAAATGGATAACACTTCATTTTGGAATGATCGCAGGTAAGTCTACGTTTCGTCTTTATAAATTTTCTACTCTGATTAAACCTCTTGAAAGGAAGAAATCTGATTCATTAGGCGTCCTCTTTTCTTGGCAGTGAGTTCCAAGACATTTTTGATGTGGACTATTTCATAAAATCTTTGAGGAATGAAGTTCGGATTATCAAAGAGCTGCCTCCCCAGCAGAAGAGAAGGCTTGAGACAATTCCATTATACTCCATGTCACCTGTTAGTTGGTCTAATTTGTCCTATTACAATAACAAGGTTGGCTCTCTGACGTCCAATGGAATTTGTCTTTAAATACAGTGTGATGGCTAATGTTTAAATGTGCATGCGTCCACAGGTTCTTCCTCTTTTTGAGAACTACGAGATCATTCATTTCAACAAGACTGATGCTAGACTTGCAAATAATGGTCTGCCTGAAGAGGTTCAGAAACTGCGATGTCGAGTTAATTATGAAGCTCTGAAATTCACCTCAGCAATAGAGAAGTTGGGGAAGAAGATTGTTAGACTTTTGAGGGAAAAGGGGCCCTTCTTGGTCCTTCATCTCAGATATGAAAAGGACATGTTAGCATTTTCTGGCTGCAACGAAGGTTGTAATGACAAAGAAGTGGAAGAATTAAGGATAATGAGGTAAGCCATTATACCTGATTCATTATTTTTGTCAACTTCTGTGTATGGTAACTTTTTTGTTTTAGTGTAAATGTATAGATACGATTACCCTTGGTGGAAAGAAAAGGAGATAGATTCTGAGATGAAGAGAAAAGCTGGTTTGTGCCCTTTGACACCTGAGGAAACAGCCATTGCATTGAAGGCAATTGGGATTGACCCCAAAATGCAAGTTTACATTGCCGCTGGAGACATATATGGAGGTCAGAGAAGAATGTCTGTGCTTAAGGCAGCTTATCCAAATTTGGTTAGTCAAAAGAACCTAAAGATGATGATGTACATAGCATTTTTTGTGCTGAATTGAGATTGTATGTGTTGACTCCTAACGTGGAACAGGTCAAGAAGGAAACGTTGCTACCACCTTCAGATCTTGAGCCCTTCCAAAACTATTCCAACCAGATGGCAGCCTTGGATTACCTTGTGTCACTAGAAAGTGATATTTTTGTCCCAACCTATGGAGGAAACATGGCAAAAGTTGTCGAAGGTCATAGAAGGTAAGTATTTGAATAATCTCACATTTGGCATGCCCATACCCTGGACTTCTTTTTTATATTACACAATCTGTTTATTCGCTTCTGACACTTAAACTGTAAGTAGTTTATCTGATATTCAATGTTTTCACAATTAAAAATTGTTAACCAGAATTGGGAATGTCTTTGTGCAGATACTTGGGCTGCAAGTTGACAGTAAATTTAGATAGAAAGATTCTAGTCCATCTGATAGATAAATACAGAAACGGAACATTGGATTGGAACAACTTTTCTGTGTCAGTAAAGGCAGCTCATGCAAATCTCATGGGGAGCCCAACTCAAAGATTGAAAATTCCATATAAACCTAAGGAAGAGGACTACTTCTACAGCAATCCTGAGGAATGTTTGTAAATGAATGATAAAAGCTTGAGTGTTAAAAATTTGCCTCATGGTTTTCCATTCATAACTTCCACTGTAACACGTAGTCTGCAGCTGATAGTGCCCGTTTTCAGGAATACATTTGTGAACATTGCTCGAAAGAAACAGGGGCACAGAAAATAACTAAATTAACATCTCCCGAAAGTGAAATCCAGCTAATACAATACAAGGGATTCTTTAATCACCATTATTCTCTAAAATTTTGATTACTTTCTTGTGGAAGAATTAACCATTAGGTCACCTGAAAGCAGTTAGAGAATCAGTATTCTTGACACTTTTCTTAAGCATTATTCTTTTAAGAACCACATAGTGATGCTTTTATTCCTGCCTGTGAAGGAAACATTGCTAAGACTGTTGAGGGTCATCTAAGGTAATCATACGTCTTGGTTATTTTTCTTCATTCGTAAGACTATTTATGTAGCATCCAGCCTCTCGGGCCGGATCGCTACAGTGTGGAGCCCAGCCTCCACCGCTATCACTCCAGGTATTGT
>JAOTAY010000003.1:17956622-17979166 GCA_025629805.1 Erythroxylum baracoense | reverse complement strand
GGGTCCAGATCTGGGTATTAATCCCAGATCTGTCGTCGGATGGCGGTGATAGGCGGTGACTGGCGACCGGAGGACGAGGGGACAGGCAGAGGACGACGCGGCGACAGGCGGAGGATAGGATGCGGCGACAGTATCTACACCAGCACTCTGAAGTGCTTGTGTCAGATTGTTCAATAACCTGGCTTATACAAAACATCAGAGTAGTTTTTAACTTATAGCTTAACTCCAAATTACAGGAAAAACTTGGAGAATATGAGGAATTAGACAAGGCAATAGCTTGATTTCTGGCTAGCTTAAAGAATTTAAAGACACATATAGGCTTCCATATAGATTGACACTTCCAAACTAATCCTACACGGAATAGAAAAAAACACAACTCACCAAAACCAGTCAGCAGTAACCACAGCTCCTCGATACAATAAAACAAAGAACACTGCTCAGAAAACTTCACCATTACAAAAGAATGCCCCAAACAACTTCTCTTCATAACATTTAGGCATCACTTATTCCAGAAACTGGAGATGTGCAAAGACCCTTATTACAGAATGCAAGTGACATGAGAGTAAAAAGTATGAAGCTAAGCCACACCTTCATACAGTAGCAACCACACATATGAAGCTACAACAGAACCTTTGGGAAAACTTCCATAAGGAAGGATTTGCTCACAACTAATCAAGAAACATGGAGGCAGAAGTTGTTGCATGGAAATTGAGAGGAAAACTAAACACAAGCCAAGTGCTCCATCTCTATCTGCATAATGCTTTCAGAGTTTACAAATCTCAAAAGAAAATCTCACATACCCTTCAGAGTATACACTGGAGATGCTTATTGTCCCACCTTCAATTGTCAGCATCTCCTGTTGGTTCAGTGGATCATTGTTCATGGGACACTCATCTGACTGTGCATCAGAGACTGGATGATGAAGTTGATGTGGAGCAATATCAACACTTTGAATAGAAGCAGGAACTTCTGTCTGCACAGGCACGGTAACAGGCATACCCTTGTTTGCAAACTCAGGTTGCCGTTCCATTTCTTTGCATGTGGCTTCCTTGCTAGGATCAGATTCTAATGGATTTTGCATGTTTTCAAGCATGCTCGGAGATATAGGAATGTTACTCTCATCAAATCTTCCAGGAAATGCAGATCCTGGACCAGAGCCAGTTTTCATGGCTTGCGGATGACCAACAAAACTTTGGACACGCCAATGACTGTTTCTCTGTTACAAGAAAGATAAATAAGAGACTTTTAATAGACAAAGAACTATAACAGTGATAACTCAAATTAGAGGGAAGAAGAACCAAACCCATCGACATAGCTGCTCCAAATGACCAGAAACATTACTTACAAAACCCATCAACCACCCATATGCACTAAAAAGAAAATAAAACATACAATAATCACCAGATATATCAGAGACGAGAAAGGACAAACAAAAAGTATTCCAATTACACTCAATAAGCCCAAACTTTTATCATTAACAATCTACTTTGATAACTCAAATCACAAGGTAGCAAGAGAAGAGGAGAACACCACTAGTTGTGGCATTATGTTTGTCTTCATTTCATTTCAGAAACTTTAAAGTTCATTATTCCAACTTAAAGCAATTCACTTTGATGAGAGCTTAAGAACATAAATGCGGTAATTTACAGGTAAAAATCCTGGTCCACACTACAAAATTTTTTTCTAAATTTTACATTGATTATAGATGTTCATAAAAACTTCTATGAATATGACGATTTGAGCACCTTGCAAGTGTATGTGGTCCATTCAGAAAGCCATACCACAATTATTTACTAATTCAAGAATCACAACCAAATTAAAGTGGTGAAGGTATCCATCAGTCTCATCCTCGAGCCAAAAGGGTTTTTAAACATCCGCAAGTAGCCACTAACCCATACAAAAGGAAAGAAATTCATAAGCAACCCAATCAAACCAACAATATGAACTATACCCAAGGCATCAACTTTGCAGGTTCAGAACCCCATCCCTGGTATGTACCCTCATATTTTTGCACCTTTTCCTGTAGATATTGGACATATTCAATCACCTGCAGACAAAAAACAATGCTCAGTCAACTAGTTTGAATCCAATTGAATATGCATTTTTGCAGTGGTTGAACAATGAATTAATGTTTTACCTCTAACAAAAATGATGCTGTGTCTCTCTTTTGATCACCATGAGGTATAAGTTCTCTCAATATCTGGAATCTGAGAAAACAGATGACATACCATCAGATTATATCAGTTCTGTTAATCATAAAACAAATACTGTATTCTAAACATTTCTTTATGTCAACTATTGACTTCCGTGAAAGGAAAACTCTAATGCTTATAAATTTGGACTGTTTACATGGTGAAGGCCCTTGATATTCTTAACCTAGAAGAATGAATGAAAATCTACAAGAGCCCTTCAGTTTGATCATTATCGATCATACACGCAAACACAGACAGAGTCTCACATCCATATCAACAGTTGATAGACCAATCTTAAATTGGATTATCTCATCAACATATTCACCACACTGACAAGTAAAGAATTACCATATTTGACACATGAAATATCACAATGCGAGTAAAAGAGAGTTCAAAATTGAAAATCTGTGTGGAGTCCTTAACGTGTACGATTTTGGTATGTCCAATAAGTATCATGTTAAAAGTTGTTTCCCTTTTGCTTACAAGTTACATTTAACATGTAGACTGCGATGATACACTCAATTAGCAGATGATACACTCAATTAGCAGATGATTTTTGCAAACAAAGATACAACAAAATATTCAAAAGTTAACAAACTGACAAGCAGCTTTTCTACTATTTCTCCCCATTGATTGAAGCTTATGCATAACAAAATTTGAACAACTCTAGACAAACAAAAGTAAAAGGAAGAAATCGAAGTATTTTGAGAGAGAATCAAAACATAGCATTTGCATGTACAAAAACAACAAAGTACTGTCGGTATAACTGAACAATTGTTAAATCAAACAAACTAACAAACCTTTCATTGATTTTGCTCCTCCTTCGCTGCTCAGTGACTGAATGTTTCGATCTTATGGCATTAGCTTTATCACTATTCTTCACATCTGCTACCACACCCAAATTCCACATCAGAGAACGCTCAAGACACTTGAAACTGAAAACCCATTTGAGAACACACCATGCTAAAGCGCCACAAACATCAAAACTACAAACTTTACAATTGGGAAACAGATTAAAGATTAAAAAACAGAACTTGCCATACATGTCGACCCTTAATTTATGGAGAACCCCAAGAAACATCAATTAAACTAGAGGTGGATCTAATACTTCAAAAAAAAAAAAAACCTTTATTGTTGTTAATGTTAGTGTTGTTGTTGGCCGATGTTGTTGTGATATTTGAAGATGGTCCGTCCTTTCTTGAAGCAAAATCCTCATCCTCGTACTCATCATCTTCCTGATCCTGATTTGCTTTTCCTCTCATTATCAGATGTCTAGTTATTCCAGAACCATGCCCCCAGAATTCAGATTTAGACAAGAAAACAATTTTCGACTTGTCTACAGCGACAATTGAAGAATAAAGAGAAACTTTATAAAGAAATTGAAAGGATAGTAAAATAAAAATAAAAAATTTGGTAGAAGTATTGAGCAAAAGAAGTTGGGACGGGAGTCCTGAAGTTGTTAATTGTTAATCCCAGAAGGAAATGACATTGAATTGAAGTAGAAAATTTGGATAGCATGCGGCTTAGCTCATGTTGTGTTCTGTGGGCTCAACTATCTATCTAATATATATATTTTCAGAGATAAAACTTAGAAGCAACCTTTATGTATTAAATATTGAAGGTTGAAGCACCTCTGTCTCTGGCTCTTATTTTCTAAAATTTACATTTTATTTTATTTTATTTTTGTTTGGTATTGTTGCAAATCAAATCTGCACATACTTAAGAAATAATATTGAGTAAGTCTTCTTTATTAAAATATGAAATGTGTTGTATCAGAGTAAATCAAGCATGAAAAGGTTTGGAATGAGGGAGGGGAATTCACGGGAGAGGCTAGTGATGGCAATGGCATGGTAGGGAGCAGTTCGGGAGTGTGCACTCAAAAAGCAGGTGACACGCCTCACGTTGTTCACGTGCCCTATTTTATCTTCCCGCTGGGCCCATCAAACACTTGGGCCTACCCACTTCTATGTTCTGTCTTTTTGTCTAGCATCCGATGTTAACGTCAAATTCCACCGTAGTGCCAGAAGTATAATTCGTAATGTAAAATATTTTTAGTACGCTAGAACAACTCCTTTGTAAACTAAATATATCTTTTTTAATTTATGGATTTATTTAGTTACGAAGATAAACAAAATTCTCGTGTATTACTAAATAATTTAAATATATATTTATTCATTTCTTGTAGTGAAAATTACAAATAAGATCCTTTAATAGTCACCCAATAAATGAAGAGGTCCTCCAAACAACTTAACTATGGTTTAATGCTCTTCGTTTTTAGAATAACTAAATAAAGTTACCAAAATGAATCTTTTTTGAAAATTAAAATGAATTAGTATATAGTACTAATAACAATATAGAAGAAATTCTTATTCTTCCCCCAAGGTCACAATAACTTTCTGGCATGGACAAAATTTTAGTGGAGAAAGAATGTTCAAAGTGAAATGGAGTGTTATAAGTCTTCTTAAGTAGTACGGAGGATTGAGAAGCAATTCGGCTAGCAGAATGAACAAGATTTTATTGGCAAGGAGTCTTTGGAGGATAAGCTGGAATAAAAAAAAGCCTATGGGTAAGATGGGCTAACATGTTTCATATCAAACAGAAACGCATATGGTCTACTTCTCATACTTCTTCACAAATTTACACTTTTCAACAGATTTTACATACAAGGTCCTCTATGCACTCTCATATCAAACATTATGTTCAAAATGAGAAGGGCACAACATTTTGGTTTGATAAGTGGCATGTCTTAGGGCCTTTATGTGACACTCACCTTTTTGCAGCTTTAAGAGGATCTATCCTTTAAGATACTAAAGTGCAAGCATTAATTCGAAACAACAACTGCCATTGGCATTTTCATATATGTAGAGGAATCAGATCTTTTGTTAAACAGTGGCCTTCATATTCTCCAAGTTAAGTACAAGAAGATGAGATCAAATGGAATCTTCATAAATCTCACAAATTTACAGTTCACTCATGTAAACAACTATTGTTAGGCCCTATGGTTAAGTTTCCACTTCATAAGTTGATATGGGATTAAGGTATTACCTTACCTCTCTCTTTCATCTTGTGGTTAGTAGCTCTACAGAAATTGGGAATAGGGATGGTATCAAGTTTCAAGAATACAAATTGCCTTTTATGTTATAGAGAAACTGAAACATTAGACCATATGTTCTTCAAATGTCTTCATACCAAACAACAATAGAGTACTTTTCTCAATATCTTTGAATTACAAGATAGAAATATCAGTTAGATGAATAGCTTGGCTTGGACTAACAAATTTAGATGGACCAGTAGAGAAGACCAAATGGTCTTCAAAACTGATTTTGCTATACTGGTGCACTATATTTGGAGGATGAGAAATACCAAAATCTTTGGAAGAGTTTAAGAGTACAAGGAATACAGTTGGAACCAAGTTTGACTTAAACTAAGGATGGCTATCATGATCAATGCTAATCAACTGCTCATTTCCATTTATATTAAAATGCAGCTAAACATTTAGAATCTACTATTATTGGATATATTATACTTCGTAGCTTCCTTAATTTGTATGAGCTCCACTTTCAGGATATGTAACTTCATACATTCTGTAAGTTCCACCTTTTGAATGAATTTATTACTTACTTTTTTTAAAGAAAAGGGTGAGACATTGGTGCACTAAAGGAAGACATGGGCATGCCAAGGAGAGATATGAGTATGCTTGTCATATTGATAGGACATGGGCATGTCTCGGCTACTACAATATGAGTCTACCACTCAAAATGCCAAGGAGAGTTAGGCATGTCTATCAAATCAACTACTACTAGTTAATGACCTTCTACAAATGGTCCTGTCAAAGGTCAGATATTAACCAACCATGAATATAGAAGTTATGGCCCCAATCACTTTGGGTTTAAGGCCAAATATGTTTAAGTTCATTCTCTGTTATCCTCTTGTAGTGAAAGGAATCAAGGTCTTAGGCTACTACAATGTTGACAATCTTTAAATGATCATACTAATGGGCAAGAGATATAATTAATTATAATTGCAACTTTATAGCCATCTTTGAGGATGTCAACAATAAATCAGTTTCAGAGTGGATTTCTTCGAGTGATCAAACTTGAGGAGTTTTCCACCATATAAGTTTGCACTTAAAACATGTATTAAAATGTAAAGGCTATGTGAGATATGAAACAACTAGGATATATTGATGATCTAAACCAATATTTTATCAAGAACTAAGTTTAGGGACTATAAGTATAAGGTTTGATTCATATATTAAAGGAATCTTTTTCTTAGCCATCAATCTATAATTATATCTAGCACCCAATCCATTGTTAGGAGCCTGATAGTGCTAATTATTCAATTTTGTAATATTCTATCTATTAGCTATATCAACACTGGCATGAATATGTATGCTATTTGGCATTATGATTTCCTTAATCTAAGATAGAGTGTTATGAATCATTGACTGTATGTCTTGCTTATTTTTTTTTGGAAAATTATAACATTTGTTTCTTTCTAAATTGTGTAGACAATATAATTGAGACTAATGATATTGTCTTTGATCCTATTCATTGTCCTTAATTTGTTCTTGATTGCTAACTAGGGAATAAAGGAGCCCTTTGGAAGGTTTTGTTTTAATCAAACTAACTTAAACCGAGGTGCCTTTAATTTGGAGTTATGAAAAACTTCTTGGCAAGTTTTGTTAGTAAACTTCTTGAAAGGATGTCTTATCCAAATAATTGAATCGTTTATGCATATATTAGGTTTGTAAATTGGTAAGCTAGTCTAGATAGTGGAAAACCCTTTGAGATTGCATGACCAAATGATAAGTGTTAATCAGACTATGTTCTTAACATGATTTTAAGAGCATTTTGCTTGTGTTTTGATGACTTCTATAGGATTTGGTACTCAATTTAGTTTATGTTTTATTTTTAGACCTTGTTTTTACTACCCAATAAAGAAAGAAAAAGTCGAACATATTAGAGTCAAGTTAGAGCAAGTTTTGGTACAATTTTTTAGGGAGAATTTGGAATGGCAACATTTGAGTCTAACTAATCGCCTAACCTCTGAATCCAAGCAATCATGGTCTCTTTAATTCTTATTCATGTTATTTTAGTTGCTAATCTCACATGTTATCTACTAGCTCTTGAAATGTTATAACTTATGGTTTGTCCTTTATAACTTGTGGTCCCCTATTATAGGTTAATGGAGATACGGGTTCAATTTTGTAATCTTAGGCCTCGTTAACGAACTTTCTACTTTATTTTCAAAAAAAGAATTCAGAACATGATTTAAAACATGGATCTATGTTCAATCCATATTTATGGTTAAGGAAAATGGGTCTAACATAGGTTCATATTAGGGACTTATATCGGTAGTGATTTTTACATAATTTGAGAGCTTCCTATAGGGAGAGCAACACTATGTTGGACCTGTGTTAGTTATAGTGTTTTGAATTTCTAGGATTTTATAGGATATAAGAGATATAGATATAATAGAGGCAATAACTAGACAAAAGGAAATCATTAGAGAGACAAACTAGAGCATTTTGGGACCCAAAAAAGAGCAATTTTGGAGAGAAAGAAGGGATTTCCATTAAAGTTCAATTAAAGAACATCAAATTTTCAAGATCCATGAGAAAAAATTCTTTTCTTTTGGATATTTTCTTAACTCTTATTAGTTTTCTTTATCTTGTTATAAACTAAATTATGATTGATCTAGATGAGATGAGCAATAGAACTATTTATTTGGATTTATTCTTTAATTTTATGAAAAACCCAAGTTATCTTGTGAATTATTCATAATTACTTCTTGTGTTTGAATTAGAAGTTAGCATTTTGATTCAATTTCGAATTTCACATATAGAGATTCAGAAATCATATATATGAATAGATTATGGCATGAATAATAAGAGTTACGTAGAATCTTAGAGATAAGATCACATAAATCTTTTAGGCTAGAGCCAAATCTAATAAAGAAATTCATATAACAAGTTAGTGCATTCTTAAGGTTTTGATTAGAATATGATTTCATTTGATCAACTTAAGGATAAATGTTTTGTTTCTTGAGAAAAATTATGGATGTAACTTTTGAGTTTCTACCAATTGAAGAAACTAGGGTTAATAATTGAATTAAAATAAATTTAAGTATATAAGGTTCTAAAGGGGTTCTACATCTGGATCTTGATTATGAGTTTATTGCTTCATTCTTATTTATTACTTTAGTTTATTATTTTAGATTAGTAATTTTAGCTAGTTATCACTTCTTTCAAATTAACCATTCATTTTTTGTTATAATAAATAATAGAAAGACATTATTATCAATACTTATATTCCTCTGATGTATGCGAGATATACATTACTTTCAACATTATTTTCGTAGCATATTACTTATATTTTGGTTACTTTTGAAGATTTCAATACTTATAAGGAGAAGTATTTTTATTTTAGATCTTATTTCTGCCTCTTTAAGAAAATTTGGAGAAGGATTAGGTCAATTTGAACCAAACTTGGAAGAATTAAAGAAGGACTCAAGAACACAACACTTAAACTACACCTTGTTAGGGCCATATTCTATAGTGGTTAATTATGCTTCTCATTCATAGCCCTACATAGCTCTGTATTACCCCTAGATCAAGAAACATAGCACCTATACATATCCCTATATTGGTCCGACATTGGTGGTGAAAATTTCTATAAAACTTATATAATGTGTCAATCATAACACGACTTGCTACATATAACCGTGTTAGGATCATGTAACATATTACAGATTATGGTTTTAGACTTAAAGAAGAGAGAGAAAAAGATAGAGATTTTTTGGCTAAATATAGTTGGAAAATATTAGGAAGTCATTTGGAAGCCATTTTATATTGGTTTTTGATTAAGATCAAACCAACATTAGAAGAAAGACAAGATTTTAACAAAGATATGTTAAAGATTCAAGTTTCAGACTCATCAAAATGATCTCTTTTTCTTATTTTCTAGTTTTTATTTTTTGTTTGATTATGAACTAAATTGGCTTATAGATTTAGGTAGATGAACCCTAGGATGTAATATTTGTGATTGATTCTCTGATTTAATGAAGCTTTAGTTTTCTTGAGATTTATCCATATGTTTGTAATTAATTGAATTGAAGAGCAAAAGTGAAAGATTCAGTTATCTGATTCATGCATCAAGATTTGAGAGATGAGATGTGTTGTTAGATCACAACATGAATAATGAGGGTTAAGTATGGGCTATCTGAGAGAAAGCAATAAGATATTCCTAAGTTAGCGTAAAATCGATCAAGAAGTTTATAGAACATATTAATGCATTCTTTGATTGTCTTAATTTAAAAGGGATTTCAATTAATTAATCTAAGGATAGGTATTTTATGTCTCGAGAGAGAATATAATCTAAGTTAGGAAATCTTACTAATATAAGAAACTAGAAGCATTCATTAAACTAGGAATAAAATTGAATATAGTAAAGTCCTAAAGAACACCTTACCTAAATCTACTTTACTTATAGATTGTCTTTACTTTTGATTATTACTTTGTTTTTGGTTTTTTGAGTGATTGTTTTATTTTCTTAGTTAATTAATCATAAAAAATAGTATAAATAATTAAGTATATGAGTAACTAGTAGTTAACACTATATTATGTGGGATCAACTGATTTTCATATGTGCTAATTACAATTACACTATGCACTTGTGGTAAAACATATGATATCGTCATTGTGGGAATAATACTCGTATTCACTAAACTATAATACAAAAATTATGGGTGTAGTTGCCTAGTTGATCTTTAGTATTATTCAAAATGAATATATCAAGTTTTTGATGCTATTGTTGGTGGCTCGGATATTAAATTTTTTATTGATTTAATCATTTTTCTTTTCTTTTTATTGATTTACTTTATTTTATATTTATATTTCTTGATCTTGTATTTATTGGCTGAATTTTAGGATTTAGATACTTTGCTTATGACTAGGAGTAGTCTAAGAGTACTACTTGATCTAGATCCAAAAATTGCAAAGAATTTACTTTGGTATTTAAAGGTAATAATCCTAAAAGTTATGAGGTTATAGCTACCAAATATAATGGCGGGATAGTGCATTATGCTATACAATCACTTATAAAGATAGAATATAGCATTATTAGGCCAAAAGTGAAGATAACAATTTTCAAGATTAAGCCTAATATTATTCAGCTAGATCAAAAACTTATGCAATTTGATGCCTTACTAGATGAGGGTCCAAATGTAAATAATGCCAACTTTTTGGAGATTTGTGACACTCTTAAGATTAATAGAACTTTAGAAGATGTTATTTGATTGAGGTTGTTCCCTTTTCCTTGAGGATAAAGCTAAATCATGGTTGAAATCTTTGCCTCCTAAACCTATTACCACTTTAAATGGTCTTGTTGAAAATTTTTTATCCTAGTATTTTCCTCTAACATGAACATTAAAACTCAGGAATGACATCTTTTTTAAAGAGTGAGACAATGTATGATATTTAAGGGAGATAAAAGGGGTTGTTAAGAAAGTTTCACACTATAAAATTGATTTGGGATTACAAATGCAAACATTTTATAATAGACTAATTTGTCCATCCATATAGTTAATTAAGAATATAGCTATGAAAATTACAGGTGGTGGAACTGGAGGCCAAAGCCAAAATCAATTGGTTTTATAATGTTGACACATTGACAACATTAGAGGTGAAATTGGAAGCTTTTAGCTAGAGCATTGATAGTATAAGTATATAAGTGATGATTTATGATATTTGTGATGGTGGAAACCTAAATCATGAATTTTAGTTGCCTAATAATAAGGGACAATTGACCAAACTAGTTGATTTTATAGGGAATTGGTTTCAAAGTAATACTTACAATATGTGGTGAAGAAACCATGCTAAATTTTTATAAAATAATCAAAGAAAATAAAGGTAAGGGCCTCTACCAAAATTTTAGTAATAATAATAGCACGAAAGGATGCCAAGTTTTGAGGAGCACATAACAAAATTCAATTTCTACGTCTGAGTCTCACATCCAAATTTCTAATGTATCTTTTTAAAATCAACAAGCCTTCATCCATAATTTGAAAAATCCTATTGGATAGCTTGCTAAGCTTGTCTTTGAAAGTTAACTTGGTACTTTGCCTAGCAACACCGTGCTAAACCTAATAGAGAAGGTAAATAAAGTGATTTTGATGAGTGGAAAGGAGTTAAAAAGTTAAAGAAAGAGAAAGAAAAGAAGACTGGGGAGAAGGAGAAAGGAAAAGAGGGTAAGTCAAAGGAGAAAATTGTTAAAGATTACTAACAAAAAATTTCACACTTAAGCATATTAAGTAAGCTAGAAAAGGATATCAATTTGATAAGTTTTTAAAGTTTTTAAAACTGTTAAAAATTAAATTTCTTTTGTTAAAACTCTTTTTTCATTATTATCATCATCATCAACACTCGTTTGAAATTTTGTTGAGTCGCGAAGTTTGGAAAGATCCGATAGTACATAACGTTACTCTTATATAGTAGAGAGGTTGTTTCTTATATTCCAAAAATAAAACTCTTTCTTATATTCCAGTTGTTAAGCGCATCATCATCAACACCCAGTTGTTAAAACTCTTTCTTATATTCTAAATATGTCAAGTTCTTAAAGGAACTTTTTTCTAATAAGGAGACTTAAGCAGCTTTTGATAGTTACCTTAAGGAAGGAGTATTCTACCATTTTGCAAACATGATAACCTAAAAATAAAAAATCCATGGAGTTTTGCTTTTAGTTCATTAAGTAAAAAATCCAAGGAATAAGCATAGAATTTAGTGAAACTTTCTTCACAATTGTCCAACTTAAAGTGATTTGAGAGTCGTTAGAAAGGTAACTTGATGAAAAAACAACTTGTTAGCATACATGGGGAGCTAATTCTAACTTAAAGACGCGTAAAAGTGAAGAAGTTGAGGAACAAAGCATAATAGATGCGTTTGTCTTTCACTAGGGTCTAAAAGCTAAGATATAATACAAGACTAATGCCATAATAGATTTACGATCAGTGTTGGACTCTTCTTTAAAGTTATGTAAGAGAGAAGCATAATAGTATTATCACCTATTATGAAAGGTGTTAGGCACTAGTTCTCGAATGGAGGAGAGATAAGGATGTGCAATTCTTCAAGTTTATGCAACTTAGGACTTTACTATTACAACCTTATCTATTAATACTTAAATTAGAAGACTTCTAAAGGACTTCTAGTCATTTTTAATCATTTAGCTAGGTATTTTTCATAGTTATTTGTTTTCTTTGCATTAGAAGAAGATTGGGGAGCAAGGATTAAAGAAGCCAGTGACATCTTTTATCTTTCTTTCTTCTACTCTTTTTTTCTATAGTAAGATTGATATGTTTTTGTTTAGTTTTTATTATGTTCGTGGATAATAACTCTAGTTAGGGTTAAGGATGTTGCTTGTGAGGATTTATTCAATTATTTATGCATGCTTTGATTATTTCATTGGTTGAATTTCTTTTCTATGATCTTAATGTTGGATTTGTGATTTGCCACCATAGATTCATTCTTGGAGATTGTATGAAGGACTAAATATGCGTTATGATCCTAGTGTTAGAATAATAAACACTTTAGAACTAGATAACAATGGTATCCTAGACTTTAGTGACTATGCTTAATAAATTTGTTTAGATTAAATTACATAATGATAGTTGGTAGTTTCCTAATTAGATATACTTATGTGCCTAGATATAGGGTATAGACACATAAGGTTAATTATTATTTCAACCTAGACAATCAATTATGTATGATAATTGGAATTCCATGTAAATGAAACCCAAATCTCTAACTTTTATTTTATTTATTTCTTTCATTAGTTATTTGTTTTCATTTTAATAGTTCATTAGTTTAATTATCTTCAATCAACTCTCTAGTTTAATTTAGTTTATTTGTGTAATTAAGATTTATAGGATTACTAACTAGTTCTCTGTGGAATCAATAATTTGTAATTGCTCTAGTTTTATTTAGTTATTTACAATTGACTATGTGCATTTGTAGATATAAAGTAGATTAAGTTTTTGGTGTCATTATTGGAGAACTAGTTTTACTATTTTATTAATTTAATTTTCTTTTATTTTTAACTTTATTTTTCTTTTGATTTATTTCATTTATTTTGTGTAGTTATTGTTAGATAAGAGTTTTGGAGGTGGCAGCTTGAATAACCTATTTCAATTTGATCCTGAAATTGAAAAAACTTGAATAAAACGATAAAATGAGGAGAGGTGGTTATGCATAAAAAAGATAATCTACCCATAGATATGGAGCAAAAGCCACAGAGGATGTTTATAGGGGGTCTCCAACTTCTAATAATTCATGCCAATTTATCATGCATAAAACTTAGCCAAATGCTAAGAAACTATAAATTGAAGCACGTACATCCCCATTTACTTTCAACCTTTAATGGGTCACTAGGAGAGGATAGGATAACATTCATAAGGAAGTTTTATTAGTGATCCAAACACTTCCACTTAATGGCCTTATAAAAGATGAGCTAAGAATGAGGTGTTTCCCATGCTATAAGTGAGATCGAGCTAGGACATGATTGATCTTAATAGAGCTAAATTCTTTGAAGGAGTGGAATTAAGTGTATAATGCATTTATATTAAGATTTTTTCCATTACACAGGACCATAAAATTATAAATACAAATACACAGCTTCATATAGAAGGAAGGAGGAGTGTTTCATAAAGATAGGGAAAGATCTAAGCTATACTGAGCCAATTCCCTTATCACTAGTACTTTTGCATTTGGTGATGTAATTTTTCTACGAGGGCCTGACATTGACATGTCAAACTTTGGTCGACATGGCAGCACAAGGAACTATATACATAAAAACTATCAACGAGGTTAAAGAGAAAATTAAGACCATAGCAAGAAACTCATATATAAAGTAGTGAGGGGCAAATCGAAGGAACCCCTTTATAAGATCTAAGTATCTTCAAATTTGGAAATACAAATAGTGGATCTTTCAAGTTAGATGAAGATGATATTGAACCAAGATATGAGTTATAAGAAAGCATGCTATCATTGTGGTATATATAGGTACTCAACCTATGCACGTATAAGTATTAATCTAGCCTCATATTATAAGAAGGAATAAAACTACAGGGCTAGATATGGAGGAAAGTAGGCGATGTGGAATGATCTCTCCTCCAATACATTTAATTTAGGAAGAAGGAATCACTAAAACTTTTTATGGAAGGATTAAGGAGAAATTAGATTTGGCATACTAATGGAACCATTTGGGTTCCAGAATAAGCTTGAATTTTAGCCGCCACCACTATAAGGCATTGGTATGAAGGAGATATTAAAGAAATTCATGTCTTCCATTAATGCAAAATTAAAATAAGCAGTACAGAAACTAGAAATGTGCATCCAAAACTTTGATGACAAATTGGATAAAGTGATATAATCAATTAGTGCATTAATTTGCAGTTTAAAAGTATTAGCTAATTAGCTAAGAAGGTGAGTAAAAGAGGTAAGGGCAAGCTTTCAAGTAACACTGGGGTAAACCTTAGATAACAAGTGTTAGCTATTATCCTAAGAAGTGGTAAAACACTTGTAGAGAAGAGGAAGTGAGGAAGTCAGAAGAAGATAAGGAGTAGCTTCAAAATAGAGGAAATAGAACTAGATTAATATTAGTCTCACCTACATCTGGTGCCACTGTTAATATGGAGAACGCATGAGGTGGGAATATAATGGAACCAGTGCCTACTTTATCAATTATAAGTTGGGCGCTTTAACCATTCAGCCATGGATGCTTAGCAGGGATCCTCTTACATAGTGAATAACCAAATTCTAATTGAAATGAAATCTTTAGGATAAATCAATCCAATTTAGGAGGAATACGTGAAAGGACATCCATTCCAATCATGGATTTTCGAATTGAGAGAGTATTGAGAGAGATCAATCATTCACATTATTTCTTAGATTCATGGACCCAATTCAATTCAATTGGATCTTTCATTCACATTTTTTCCCATTTTATAAAACTCTTGGACTCCTAAAATTTAAAGTATCCTACTTTCACGCAATTCACGGAGTTCTTAGTACTGGTCACAAGCAGAGTCCCACTAATGTCAAGCCTTATACGCCACCAATTCCATATCTTTAGAGGCTTAAGACAAAGATTAATAAGAATAAATTTAACAAAATTTCGAATATATTTAAGAAATTGAACATAAACTTTCCATTCACTGAATTATTGGCCTAGATGTCATCATATGTGAAGTTTTTAAAGAAGAACATCTCCAATGAGAAGAGATTATATGAATATGTTATATTGTCTTTGATAAAGGAGTGTAGTGCTATCTTAGAAACTAAGTTACTTTTAAAGTTGAAGGATCCAAATAGTTTCACCATCCCTTGAAAATTTGGTGATTTTAAGGTTCTTAATGTTTAGGTAATTTTGATGCTCGTATAAATTTAATGCTTTTTTATCAATTTTTTAAAAGCTAGGAATAGTTGAACTTAAGTCGATTAATGTGTCACTCTAGCTAGAAAATAATTCGATTAAGTGATCTAGTAGGGTTATAAAAGACCTACGTATAAGAGTAGGAAAAAAAAATTTTCTAATGGATTTTATTGTTATGGATGTGAAATATGACATAATGGTTCCCATCTTTTTTAGGAGACCATTCTTGGTGATTAGAGGGGCTATAGTTGATGTTACTAAAGTAAAACTTGTATTAAGGTTAGAAAAAGAGAAAGTTGAGCCCTCTACCAAAGAAGCACCTAATATAGAGTTTGAGATCTTATCTTCTTATTAGCGGTTTGTACATCTAGAAGATTGAAATATAAATCCTACTAATGGTTTTTCAATTTTGTGTTCTTTGTAGGAAGGAAATGGTGATCATTCGAATAGTGATTTGAGAGAAGTAAAGAGATTAATAGGGTATGAAACTATAAGATAAAGAAGCGCTTGTTGGAAAATGAACCAATTATTATAATCCTTCTTTTTGTATTTTTCTTTCTTTCTTTTATTTAATTTACTAATGTTTATTTTATTTTGCAAGCCAATTTATGTGGAATTTCGTAGAGTTTTATCTCACTACATTTTCATAGAAATAAGAGAGAATTCTTAACCTTAATTATCCGCTATGTTTGATCTTATTATCTTAATTTTTTATCACAAAGGGTAATGTTATGTTTAATTATGGAGGGATTTAATTTTCAAGATTTCGCATTAGTTTTCATGATTAACTAACATTGTTTCTTTACTAACTTTTTGATTTAGTTTTTTAAGGCATTATTTTTGCATTTTTACTTGTTTGATGATAGGCGTCAAACTTAGTATGTTTTTAGGTGTTAGATTGTGTTTTTATTGTTTTCTTAAATGATAATCATATGTTTATGACTTAGATTAATGTTCTTGTTAGTGTTTTTATGTATTTTGTTTGATTAATTGGTAATTAAGGCAAGAATTTGATCTTAATTATATATTTCAATGATTGTTTGATCTGTTTGGTAATGAGTGGAGACAGGAAATAGTGAAGGAAAGATGAAAAAACTGGAGAATAAAGTCTCATATGGTAGTGCAATCCTATGTATGATAGTGCGACAAGAAACAGAAGGTTGGAAGCCTTTGGCATGATTGTGCAACTCCTTACACGATCGTGGCAGAGAGTTTGGGTAGTGTCATGCACTTTTTCTACGATGTAAATTTTTTCATAATTTTGATGCTTTGGGATTATCTTTGGAAGATATACACTTAGAAAAACCATAGAAGAAAAACTCTAGAAGGCTTAAGAGTATAAAAAAATAAAGAAACAACAAAAAAGGGGGCTGCACATCATAAAAAAGAAGATTAAAAGTGGAAACATCAAGATCAACTTCAGTTTTCTAGATTTTTCAGATCTAAACTTCTAGTTGATTTCATTCTCTTCTCTTCTTCTATTTCATTGTCTTGTATGCCAAATCTGAATAGTTGTGTTTTGAACATGATTATGGATTGATAAATCTATATTAGGGTTTTATTCTTGAATTGTTTTGTATAACTTCTACCTTGTTAAATTTAGTATATTACTGCTTTATGATATTTGTTGTGCTCATACTTGCTTTGAATCCAGTGATTGAATCAAGATATTTGTTGTGCTCATATTTAATTTCAATAAAGAGATTGAATCAAAATATCTGCATTAAGTTGTGAAACAAGAGTTGGTACTTTGATAGACTTAAAAATATCAAGTTAATAAGAAATTGAAAAGAGATCTTAATTGTGAGTTAATTATCTTTAAGATTGTTTCAAATCTAATTGAGTAGTTAGGATTAGTTTTGAGAAATCGAGAGATTGTAACTCAACTTTATCTATTTCAATTAGGATTACTTGATTAGATCTAAAAAGAGGGTAATCAAAATCTTTGGATATCTAATATCATGCATAATTGAATTCACAAGGTGAGGGGAAGACAAAATAAGGATAGAATAATTCTTAAGTTTCCATCATTAACTTCAAATTTATTGTTATCATTTACTTGTTCAGTCATCAAGTTTTGGTACTTTATTTTAATTTTGAGTTAATTCAATACTTTTATTACCTTATACAAAGTGCAATTCAAATTTTTAGGTGAGTATATTCAATCTTTACAGGACCGATATTAGTTGTACTACAATATATGACTCATATACTTGCAGTATAGCATAAAATTTACAAAGAAGTTTTTTGACGTCATTGTTAAGCATTGAAAATTTAGTATTTTATCCAATTTGAATTCTTTTGATTTAAGGAGTTTAATACTTTTTTCTTTTGTGATTGCAGGAGCATGAACACAAAAATCATAAAAAAACTCAAGAAAATTAGGAGATACATCAATTTCTGACATCACCAAACACAAAAGAGAAACTTGAAGAGCAAAGCTCCAAGAAGCTATAAATAAAATAATGGTAAAAGAAGGAAACCACGGAGGACACCAAAGGACCCTTATGGATTTCATAAGGTCGAGTTTTAATACGAATCAACAGGGCATCATAAGACCCCCCGTCTTAGCCAATAACTTCAAGACGAAGTCAACCTTATTAAATATGTTACAAACTAATGTGAAGCTTTATGGATTGGCCAAATAAGACCCCAATGCACACTTGACAAACTTTTGGGAGAAATGTGAGAAGTTTAGATACAATGGGTCATCCGAGGATGTTGTAAAGATAAGGTTGTTCACTTTTACACTAAAGGATCAAGCTAAATCAGGGTTGAACTTTATTAACCTTCAGAATGCCAAAACTTATGATCAATTGGTACATGAATTTTTGGCAATGTATTTCTATTGACGAAGACCACAAGAATCATTAAAGAGATCACAAATTTTCAATAAAATGATAGAGAGTCTTTATATGAAGCATATGAGTGATTTAAAGAATTAGAAAGGAGCTTTCCATACCCTAACTTACCAAAAGAAATTTTGTTGCAAACACTCTATAATAGAGTTAATACACATATAAGAAGGATTATAGATGCAGTAGCTAGTGGTTCTTTAATGAGAAAGATGATTGATATTGCACACAACCTATTAGAAGAATGGTGAAAAATAGTTACTTGTGGACAATAGAGAGGGGCAAGTAATAAAATTTCAAATAGCACAAGGGAGTGATAACTACTAATTCAGTGACATCTTTGCAAGCTCAAATTTTGACCCTTACAAAGCAATTGAGCAGCTTGTAGGCCTCTTCTTGTAACCCAGTGAAGGCAATACAACATAGATGTGAATTGTGTGAGCAAGAAAGTCATATGGAAGCTTATTGTTTTTTATAGATATCAATGGTTTAGAATAAGTCAATTTTATAGGAGCTTAATAAAGGGGAGGTAATTTATACTATAACACATATAATCCAGGGTGGAAGGACGACTTAAAATTTTTTTGGACTAACATTGCAGGAAATAACATGAGAGCACAAGGTCTACTAGGATTTTAGTAAAATAGGCTTGGATCCTTGGAGTAGACTAAGCTCTAAGTTAAATATCTAAGATGGAAGTCAGAACTGGATGGAAGTTAAATTTGATCAAATGGTGAAGAACCGTGCCTCTTCTATTAATAACTTGGAGGTTCAAGTAGGGAACTTACTAATGTATTGTCAACAAGGAATATGGGGAGTCTCCTAAGTAACACAAAGTCAATCCAAATGAGCAATTGAAGGTTATTAAACTACAAAGTGTAAAGGAGTTGGAAGAATTAAAAGAGATGGAAGCCATCCCATATAAAAAAAGAAGCCAAGAAAAATAGAAGGATAAAAATAAAAAGAAACTTTATGTGCCACCACCACCATATACTCCAAAAATCCCATTCTCACAAAAGTTAAAGAAGTTGTAGATCAAGTTATACTTTGTGGAGGCTTTGGAGAACATGCCCAAGTATACCAAATTCCTTAAGGACATCATAACTAACAAGTGTACTTGGGAGGAAAACCAAACAGTGTCATTGACTGGAAGTTACAGGTCAGCTTATATTTTGTGGAGGCTTTGGAGAACATGCCCAAGTATGTCAAATTCCTTAAAGACATCTTAACCGATAAGCATACTGAGGAGGAAAACCAAATAGTGTCATTAACAAAGAGTTGTGACTTTGTAATTACCAGCCATATGCCCTCAAAGTCAAAAGATCTAGGGAATTTCACTATTCCTTATGTAGTTAGTAATCTTGAATTTTCCAAATATTTATATGACTTAAGGACTAATATTAACTTAATGCCTTTTTCCATTTTCAAAAAATTGGGACTGCGAGATATGAAGCCAAAATCTATACCTATCCAATTGGTGTAACAATTGATTAAGAAGTCATTTGCAGTGGTGGAGGATGTGTTAGTCAAGGTGGATAAGTTTATCATCCCAGTAGACTTTGTTGTTTTAGACTTTAAGGAAGATCAAAATCGTCTGCTAATTTTTAGGAGGCTATTTATGAACACTAAAAGAGCGTTGATTGATGTGCATAAAGGGAAATTAGTTTTTAGGATTGTTGATGAGAAGGTGGAGTTTAGTATGAGCAAAATATTTGACAGCACGTGTCAAGTGCACTACAAAATTTACCTAACTCTGCACACTAAAATTTGTAGTTATGGCGAGTCAGGATCGAATCTATAGGGAATGTTCAGTTAATTTTCGTAACAAAATTAATTGATGTAAGGAAAATATATAAATGGGGGTTTTGGATTTTTAAGCAATTTAGAAATTAAAGAAAAGAATAAAACAAATTAAAACAAGCAATCGAAAATGAGAAAAGGGTGAATATAAGTAATGTCCGGTTCTAGGGTCAATCTCGGCCTAAACACGATGAAGCATATTCCATCATCTTAACGTCTTTATAACTCTCTTTGGACTATTGATCTGAGACTAATAGAACATTCTACTAATCTCGGTTTTCCCTTAGGTCGTGTTTAATCAAGATACGATCATTAATTAAACCTAACTACCGAATAACCTAGATACGATCATTAATTAAACCTAACTACCGAATAACCTAGATACGATCTCTAGATTCAATCTGGCAGTCGCATTACGAATTGGAAAATGATCAATATAGGCAGTAACCTCACATGTTCGGGTTATCTAACCTAGGTCATGTTGTTCCTAACGATTAACGATCATTAGACGCTACTCACAAACATCAAAAGTAACGATTACGGATTACATTTGATGTTTTAGCAATAGGTTCGAAATAAAACAATCAAAATAATATATTAAGATCATTCATCCGAAAACCTAATCAAATCAAAACCAACAACATAACAATTCGAAAAGAAATTATAACCTTAATCGTGACTTGGCGTTGATATTCCCGTTAAACCAGTGTCAGGAAGCTAGCCTTTCATTTCCATCTTCAAGCTCCAATAATGAACTTTAATAGCCCTCATTTATGTAAAAAGATAGAATAAAGAATGAATACCAAAAATTCCTTTCACAAGACTTTCCACTTTTCTCTATAGGCTATAGCCACCTTCCTTTTGTTCCTATTACCACTAGATGGAACAATTTAATGTTGGAGTTTTTAGTGCATTGTTACTGTTCACGTATCTCCTTCTTCTTCACTACCGCAAGCTTTGTCTCCTCTTCATCATGCATACAGCTTTGCCTCCTCTTCTTCATGCATACAGCTCTCTAGATTTTTCCTTATTCTTCGCGCACTTTCGTCCTTTCTTTTTCAGCTCCCACAAAGTTGCAGCTCTCATTCGCGCTACTTTCTTCTCTTGTTTCAGCTCTCTTTCACGCTACTCTTTTTTTCTTGTTTCAGCTCTCATTCACGCCGATTTTCTTCTCTTGTTTCAGTTCTCATTTACGCTACTTTTCTTCTCTTGTTTCAGCTCTCATTCATGCTAATCTTCTTTTCTTGCTTCAGCTATGTTAAAACCAGCTTTAATGAAGCACTCTAACGTTCACGTGTTCTTTATCAACAACAAGGGAGTTTCGGTTCTCACATTTAGCCTCCATATTTCTCATTTTGTTCTTCAAACTGCAGCAGCCTTTACACTCTCTTTTTATGATAAAAACTAGCTTCAAAGCATGGAAAGATAGCTTACCCGAATAAATGATCTAGCTCTCCCTTCCCTTCGGTCTTCCTCTTTCTTTCTGCTGTAACTTGTTTGATTTTCTCTTCAGCTCTCCTCCAGCCGACTGCCCCTTCAGCCCTCTTTCTTTTCTTCATTTGTCGTTAGGTTTCCCATCTGAATCATAATGGACACGTGTAGCGTGATCTCCCCCTCCAGCTCTCTCCCCAGAAAAAACACGTTCTTTCATCTGGAATGTTCGCTAAAATGTGGCAAAATGGACAGCTGTCTTGTGTTGCATCCAGCCCTCCTTTTTTTGTCTCTTTCGGTTCACATTTTTAGCCCCCTTTTGTCTCACATAACATGTCTTCTTTATACCTTAAATGCTAGGTTAAAACGGAATGGAAGCAAGAGTGTGTAGTGTCTCACATGAGTTAAAATAATCTTGCATGGGATAGCTTGCAAAGTTCAACGTGAATGAGTTGTTTTGTAACAATATTTACTCACTTTGCTTGGCTATGAAATTTTCTGGATGGTAGTGAGTCATGTTGACAACATTTTCTTAATGTCCTATGAATCAATAGAGTATGAAAGTAGAGAAGATAGCTTCAATGGACAAGCTTTGAGGTCACTTTAGCTCTTGTACTTTCAAAATGTACCTAAGATAAAAAATGAGCTAAAATGAATATCCTAAGCATTTCTAAGGCATTAATCACTAAGTGTAAAAGATAAAATAGATTAACATTTAAACACATATCAAATTTCCCCACATTTAGCTTGTGACCATGCTCGGGCAAATTGTCAAAATCAAAATCACAAACCAACATTTTTACTCATTTTCCAAATCTTCCAAGAATAGATAATCATAA
>JAOTAY010000003.1:17937987-17950228 GCA_025629805.1 Erythroxylum baracoense | reverse complement strand
AATAGATGAGTGAAAACAGAAAATTTGGTAAAGATGTGATCTGAAACTTTGAGTAATAAACTGCATTGATCTAGGTATAGTTAGGCTAAGTGGTCTACATAAAAGTTGTAGATTATTCTTTTATCTTTCTAACGCTATAAAGATTCAAATTTTTAGACTTCAGACGCAAAAGTTATGATCCTCATAAAATAGTAGTACGGGTGTTCAATTTTGCATAATTGGTGTATAATTTTGACTGAAATGGTAACTTTCATTAAATGATTAAACTGTATCAATACAGGTCGAATTAGGTAAAATTGTCTTCATAAAAGTTATAGGTTTTGATCTTAGCTTTCCAACGATATATAGTTTGTAATTTCTGGATCTCTGTATTGAAAGATATGTTGTTTAGAAGTAAGGATGTCTGATTGGGCAAAATCGCGATCGTGAGGTGGTGCGATCGCGACAGTGCGAATTTTCACAATTTGCAGGCGCGATCGAGACAATGGCATAAAAATCGCGATCGTGACCGGCCCAAATTAGTCAAATTCACGATCGCGACCAAGTCGCGACCGTGAGACACCCCTGTTGTCCAAAAGTCGCAATCGTAACATAGTACGATCGCGACACTCATCCTTCCTCTGTTTCCCTTTCACACTCGTAACATGTTATAAATTATTTTATTAAACACCCAAACCTTTATTATTTGCTTATTTTTGCTATAGAAACTTTTAAATTAAAATGTTGAGTATTATTTTTACTTTTGAGTATTATTTTTACTTTCTTATAATTTTATTTAATTAATATAATTACTATCTATTTCTTTTATTTGATATTACCCATTAATTATTTTATTAATAGCTAAGTTGTTTTTTTATTAAAGCATTTTTGCTTTTTGAATAATTTAATTATATGTCCGAAATTATTTTATGATCCCACCACAAGTTTTCCGTGTCTAGACTTTAACTAAATTTAAATGTTATAATTTATTTTATTGCAATGTTCCCAACTATATTATATATATTATTATTGTTACAAATAAATGTACAATGGTGACACGTAGTCGCCATAAAATCCGTATGCGGACCCGGGGCCAACAATTTAACTTTGTTTTTACTCTAGAGTAAACAAGAATGTAATAGAAAGCTCACTGCATGATTTGATGAGACAAGTCTTTAATTGACATAGCATTTAACTATATGATTCTTTGATGGTTCTAGTTAAGAAAAATGACAATTCCCAGAGAATGTGTGTAGATTGCAAAGAGTTCAATAAGCAAAACATTAGGGATAAGTTTCTATTTTCACTTATTAAAGAACTCCTAGATGAATTGCGTGTCTCCAGATAGTATTTTAAGCTAGATTTGAGGTTAGGGTACCATCAAATCAAGATGCAATTGGAATATATGCCCAACATAATATTTAGAATTCATATAGGCACTATGAGTTCTTAGTGATGCCACTTGGCCAATACTCCCTTCACTTTCTAAAGTTTGATAAGTGATATCTTTAAACCATTCTTAAGCTGGTTTATATTGGTTTTTTTAGTGATATATTCATTATATAGTGATTTTATTTAGTCTCAATTAGAGCATTTAAGTGCAAAACATAGAGACATTGTAGGAGAATCAACTATTTATCAAAGAGAAAAGTGTGTGTTTGGGTGAGGCAAGTGGAGTACTTGGGATATTCTACATCAGAGTAAGGTGTAACAACAAACATAAGGAAGGTATGTATCATTCAAGATTGGAAATTTCCAAAACATTTAAGGAGTTGAGAGGATTCTTAGGCCTCATAAGCTACTACTATTGGTTCATCAAGCATTATGGAGATATGGCCAAACCATTAGTAGAGTTTTCCAAGAAACAAAATTCTAACATTTTGAATTGTGGTTTAAAGGCATAGAAGGCATTTAAAGAGCTCAACTGATCCATCATCTCTGTACCTATCTTGGCACTCCTTAACATTTTTAGGCCATTTATGCAAGTGGAATGGGAATATAAGTGGTTTTACAAAAAGAAAAGCACTTTATACCATTTTTAAGTAAGCCCTTACTAGAGAGACACTAAGATTTATCGACTAATGACAAGGAATTTTCAGTTGCAAATGAGGCAATCAAGCACTAGCATCATTATCTTAGTAGAAGACCATTCATTGTACAAATCAACTACAAAAGTTTGAAATATTTGTTGGATTAAAGGATGTCCACTCCATTTCCACAAACTTGACCTCCAAATTTATTAAGATATAGTTTTTAAAGTGTATTATAGAACTGAGAAGGAAAACGATATAACTGATGCATTATCTAGGCTCACCAATTCAAAATTATTAATAATGTCAATCTCTCAAGTTCAAACAAATTAATAAAGGAGAATAAGGATGGTTGGAAGCATAGTCTTACCCTTCAAGATCTTGTAAAAAACTTAGAATTTGGAGCACTCAAAGTTAGGGTTTATGAGTGGAGAGAAGATTAGTGATTGGATTCAAAACAAAGCTTAGAAAAAAATTAATTATATTAGGATATGATGAATGTAGAATTATATAAAAGACTAACCTTTGTGCGGAAGCGTTGGATCGATTTGCTGTTTACTAGTCCACGTATGACAAACACCAAATGTATGGTGGCTATTAGAGTTACCGTTAAGTCACGCCCCAAACAGTAAACCTTTTGATGATTTGCTTCAGTTGAGAGAGAATTATAGAGAAAAAACTATTTTTCTCTTCTTTATGATTGTGTCGAATGATGCCTTACACTCTTTCATCCGTTAAGCCTTTCCTTATATAAAAGGAAAAAAATAACTTACGGAAGTTATTAGTGGCCGTTTAAACTACCAACAACTCCCACTCGCCCACACAATCCACGAGTAACATCTTCCTTCTAAACTTTCATGTGTCATACTGAGAATTGGGTGTGCGACCATTAAAGAACCAATAGTTTTATATTAAGTCACTATCTAACTAACAAAACATTTTCACATATTTATGATACCCTAAATCATCCAAAAACATCACCGAATGTATACACTGTCCTTTTATGCTCATAAATATATCATATGATTATACACTAAGTATAATTGCCCAGGCTGATATGGTGATGAAGGAAAAAAATTCTTCCTTAGACACTCATATTAATCCATTTTAGCTTAACTGCTTTCTTAATGTGCTCTGCTGGACTGTATACATCTTAGCCCTTAGAAAAACACACTAAAGTAGCAACACCAAGCCTTGACTTCGTATCATAGTTCTAAGTTGAAGGGTTTCATTCGATTATACATTAAAGTCTGTGGGATCACACAGTGACAGATAAAGGGACTAAACTGTCACTCCACAAGAAGGTCGTTATATAGCACACGCAGTATGAAATGTGTGTCATAACATAGCTCCCACTAAGTTGGGAATGTCACTCTTCTATGTCATGCAAATCATGAATCTAGCTTTACTGAAAAACTAATCGGAGCCACTAGATTAACATACCTAATGCTAATCTTGACACTTGAGATTTGGCTTTAGGGCTTCATTGTGAAATCTGAATCTTGCACTTGCGACTCATCAGAGTCTCATCTTAGACTTACTAAGGTGACTATTCAAATAAAAAAAAGTGCATACTACACAAGTATGAAGATAACACATATTACATACACTCAATATTAATATTGTGAAGTCTCATCCTACACGTTACTCAAGCGTTAGGGAAATTACTTGTGTGACAAGGTCAATCAGAAGCTGGGTGACATTACAATGTGCCTTATCATGTAATTGCGTACCAATGAACATTAGAGAAAAATTTTTATTAAACAAATGCTCATTACAATTAAAACACGTCCAATATATAACAAGATACAATTCAATGAAAAACTAAACCCTACATAAACCTTAACTCATCGCATAAGCCCTAAACGAATCTCAAGGAATAGGTTTAGTTAAGGGATTAGCTACCATCTTGTTAGTAGGTATATACTTTATGGCAACCTCTTTATTTTTTATGGCGTCTCTTACAAAATGATAATGCCTTTTGATATGCTTGGATTTTCTATGAAACTTTGGATCCTTAGCAAAATGTATAGCAGCAGTGTTGTCACATAACATTTCAATAGGATCAGAAACTCTAGGAGTAAGATTAAGATCTTAAAGAAAACTTCTCAACCATATTCCCTCCTGAGTGGCAAGACAATAAGCAACATATTTTGCTTCCATTGTTGATAATGTTATGTAGTCTTACTTCTTGCTGAGCCAAGATATGGCTCTGCCTACCAAAGTGAAGACATATCCTGAGGTTGACCTAGACTCATCCTGGTCACCACCCCAATCGGCATCCGAATATCCCCTTAACCTTAAATCCCCGCCTTGATAGCAAAGGACCAGGTCTGAAGTAACACGAAGGTAACGAAAAATCCTTTTGACTGCTTGCCAATGATCAGGTCCTAGGTTGCTTTGGTAACGATTTACCAAACTAACCGCAAAGCAAATGTCAGGTCGTGTACATAACATAGTATACATTAAGCTTCCTACGACACTAGCATAGGGAACATTGCTCATTGTTTCTTTTTCCTTATCTGTTTTAGGGCATTGATCAAGACTCCAGGTAAAACCCTTTTCAAATGGAGTATCAACGGGTTTGGAATAATGCATTCGAAAGCGTTCCAAGATTTTATTAATATACGCTTCTTGACTTAAACCAAGAAGCTTCTTGGGATGATTTCTAGTTATTTCCACACTTAGGACATACCTAGCTTCACCCATGTCCTTTATACCAAAGATAGAGGACAACCATTCTTTAGTGGTTTTGAGCATCTCCATATTGTTTCCAACTAGTAATATGTCATCAACATACAAAGTGTGAAACATAATTCCACTTGTTGTTCTCTTGACATACACACAATGGTCTTCTGAAACCATGGCTAAGCCAAAAGAAGTAATGGCTTCATGGAATCTGAAATATCACGATCTGGAAGACTGTTTAAGACCATATATGGATTTTTTAAAACGACAAACTTTGTCTTCTTGACGTTTTGATACAAAACTAATAGGTTGATTCATATAAATCTCTTCCTCAAGGTTACCATTGAGGAAAGCAGTCTTTACATCTATTTGAAATAACTCTAAGTCCAAATGGGCAACCAAAGCCAGAAGTAAGCAAATAGAGGCAAATCTCACTACAGGAGAAAATGTCTCTTCATAGTCTATACCCTCTATTTGGGTATAGCCTTTCACTACTAAATGGGCATTAAACTTGTCAATCGTTCTATCCGCCCGATGTTTTCTCTTGAAAACTCACTTGTTTCCAATTGAATTTTGTTGGGGCGGAAGATCAACTAGTTCCTAAACCTGATTTCTTGTCATTAAGTCCATTTCATCCCTTATGGCATCCATCCACTCTTTGTGGTTATGTGAATCAATAGCCGCTTAAAAAGAGGTTGGTTATTCTATTTCTAAAGGAGTAGAAATGAATATTTCCTCTTCAATTTGAAAATATCGTCGAGGAATTCTTCCACGTTCACTTTTTCGGAGTCTAGGACCTACATTTGTCTGCCCTGATTCAGAATCTCTCCCTCTATCTCTTGGAGATGTGGGGTCCTGATCATGTTGAGAACCACTCCCACTATCCCCTGAGATGTAGGATTGTGAACATGTAGACTATCCACAAGTTCTGGGTTTAGAGATTGAAGACGAACCTCATTCTCATTTTGGTTCTCTGGGGCAGAAAAAATCTCAGTGACTTGGACTTGGCGAGTAACTAAATTCTCCCCCTCACCGAGATTATCTTAATGAAACTCATACAACTCTAGGTCCGTTTTGATTTCACCTATGCTTAGGAACTCATTCTCAAGAAACTCCACATTGTGGGAATCAACTTCCGTCATGCCACCATTCAGGTGCTCACCAAACATAACATATCCTTTAGAATGTTTGGGGTATCTTATAAACACCATTTTGTGGCTCTTAGACCGAGTTTCCCATGTTTATGAGTTGGGTTGTGTACATAACTAGCCAAACCCCATGGGCGCAAATGATCCAAAGAGGGCTTTCTTCCATTCCATAACTCATATGGAGTGGTGGGTACACTTTTACTTGGCACATGGTTAAGAATATAAGTTGTCGTAAGCAACGCTTCTCCCCAAAAACTAATTGGAAGACTAATATGTGCCATCATTTACCTGACCATATCAACCAATGTTCAATTCCTACGCTTCGCAACACCATTTTGTTGTGGAGTTTGAGGAATCATTAATTGTCTTATTATACCCTTTTTCTCATAAAATTCTTAGAACATATCAGATAGATATTCTCAACCACGATCGGTCCGAAGATCTTTAATTCTTCTTTCCAATTGTGTCTCAACTTCAGTCACAAAACATTTGAACACATCAAGTGCTTAATAACGATGAGCTAAAAGGTACACATACCTATAGCAAGAATAGTCATCTATTAAAGTGAGAAAATAGATAACCCCATGACATGCCTTAACATTCATAGGTCCACAAATATCAGAGTGAATCAGCTCTAAAGCTCTAGAAACCCTTGAAGCCTTACCAAAAGGTTTCACAATTGCCTTACCAGCTAAACATGACTCACATCTAGGTAACTCAACCCTAGTGAGTCGGTCTAAAAGACCTTCTTTAGCTAGCCTACTCAATCTATCTTGGCCAATGTGACCAAGTCTAGCATGCCATTTAACAGATTCAGAATTAGGATCAAAATATGAAACATACACAGAAGACGAATTATCATAACATGCATCCAAATCAAGAATTAGAAAATCGTTTTTCAATGTAGCATGGCCAAAAATATTGCCATTATACATAATATCCAATCCATAATGACTAGAACTAAAAACGAATCCTGATTTCATTAAAGTTACAAGAGACACAAGGCAACATCGCACCCCGGGTGCATAGAGAGCATCATGGAGAAGCAAAGTATTTCCTCCACGTAACTTAAGCTTATATGTCCCTATTCTTAGGACATCTTCTTCACTGCCATTTCCTAACACGACAGTTTGTGAACCCACTGGATACTGATGAAAGTCTACATAGCCAGCTCGATCCTGAACTATATGCTTGCTCGCTCCCGTATTTACAATCCAATTAGGAAGAGAATTAGCAATTAATACATGAGAACAAACATATAACTCAGGAGTAATGGATAAGAAAGTTCCTTTCTTAGGTTCAGGACAATCCCGAGCAAAATGACCTTTCTTTCCACAATTATAGCACTTCACACTTGCCATGTTTTTCTCTCCTTTGCCCTTAGCATTTTGCTTCTTGGCAATATGACCTTTTGGTCCATTCCTTTGAGGAGGCTGCGAACCTTTTCTCTTACCTCGATTGGCATCGTTACCTTTTAGTTAATTCCCTTTAGCAACAAAAGATACATTGGAAGAGTCAGATGCTTTTAAGAGATCCTCTTCCATTTCGAGGTGCCTTGTTATCTCTGCAAGAGGTTTGACATTCTCTTTGTGTGTCAAAACAAGTTTCACATTCTTCCAGTGCCCAGTATGATCTGGAAGAGCCCGAATTACATTCAAGATTTGTTCCTCTTCAGAGATAGCCCGCCCAGCTGCCTTAAGATCACGAACCATAGCACTCATGGTTCGTAAATGTTTAGCCACAGTACAAGTCGTATTGATCTCGTAGTTCATCCATTTGAGGTGTAAGGCACGAAGCTTTGTTGTAGATGTTTGACCAAACGTGATCTTAAGCATGTCTCAGATGTCCTTAGCAGTGGGACAATCCTCAAATTCTCTAATTAGATCGTCATGCATGAAATGCAACATAGTATAACATGCCTTATGATCCTTTTTGGACCAATCTTCATAAGCCTTTAAGGATGCTTGATATTGCTCATTAGCAGTATCAATATCTTTTCCGTCTTTGTCTAATAAAGAAGGTGCAATCATTATTGAGGTCAAATGTTCAAGCAATTCTCGTTCATTTAGAAGATACTGAATCTTCCTTTACCACATATCATAATTGGACCCATCTAATTTTTCAGTAGTGGACAAATCATCGATCATAGTTTTAGTTGTCATATCTATAAGTATATATAAAAATGATGTGAGGCACATTTACATTAATTAAATTTTCAAAAATCCACAATTCACATCATATGATCGAAAATTTCGCTAAGCTCGTAATCATCTCAAACAAAAAATGAATTAGGAATTTCTATAATTTAATTAACCTATTTTAATTTGACATATCACAAAGATGCCAAAAAAAACTTTATATTTAAAACTAATTTACAATAAAAACTTAATACATATAAAACAAAATTTACTTATAAAACTCATTTATATAATATTATTTTAAATATAACACAAAATTACCCATAAAACATATTTATGGAATATTTCAAATTATATTATATGAAAGCACATTCATGAATTTATAACAATTTAACTCATGCAAATTATATGATAAAAAAATATTCACATAGTAAAACTTATTTGCATAATTAAACAAATTAATCGTTAATTTTCATCAAATAATAAGCAAGCAAAAGATTAAAATGTTAGCTATAAACATAAGCCCATGTTATCACGGCCCATGCTATCTTTCTCTGTGAATTGGCTATTGTTTTCTTAAAAAACTCTCAGAAACTTCATTCTAACTCTCACGGGCTCTCTCTTTTAATTGACATTAGCCATTTTTTATTAAAAAAATAACAAAACTCTCATGCTCATTCTCTAAAACTCTCAATTGCTCTTTTAACTTAAAAGCTCTGAAAGTTTCTCTCTCTTACTCTGCTCTCCCATGACTGTCATCCTCTGCATCTCTATATCTCTTTCACTGCCTCCAAAACATGTCTTAAATTCGGTTCTCAGTTGACCATGGCCACCCAGACTCGAAATTTATCTCCCAAACTTCCTTGTCCTTCAGATGCCCCAAAAATCGAAAAACCCATATGTTGTTAACCGCCACCACATCGTCACCCCTAAAGAAAGCTTCCACGGCAAAACCACCACCACAAAGGAGTAGATTGGCTTTTGACGAACTGACCAACTCTGGTCTTTCACTTAACGCACCTTTCAATGACAGAGCATGACCCACACACGCCTCCAATTGAGATTTTTGTTGGATTTCTTTTTCAGAATCACATAGATCGGCGGCGAAGAAGGGCAGAGGAAGAAGATTAAAGTTTCAGCGACGGTGTGTAATATTCACGCCCCACCCCTCCGAGGCGGTTCTGATGGGTAAGCCTAAAAACTTTCTTTCTTCTTTTTCTTTTACCCATATTTCTCTGGTTGGGGTTTGTTTTGGGTTATTGTTGTTATATTCGTCACTTAGGCAGAAATAGCGAGGGCCTTAGTTAGTTCATAAACCAGATTAAATCGTTTGACTTTTAGGCAGTAACCGATCATCGAGAGAACAAAAACAGGCAAAGAAAAAAATTGCAAGCATAACATATATGCAGCGAGAGAAAATTTTCAATAAAATAGATTAATTGCACATACTAATCATGCTTATAAAAACAAGACTAGAAACATGCAATTCGACTCTGATACCACTGTAGAAAAATATAAAAAGAACTAACCTTTGTGCGGAAGTGGTAGGATCGATTTGCTAATTGCTAGTCTTCGTTTTACGGTTGGCTATTAGAGTCACCGATTAATTCATGCCCCAAACTCTAAGCCTTGATGGTTTTTCTAACGTGAGGAAAAATAGAGGAATATATTTCTTATCTTTGCAACTAATGCGATTCTTCACTTTATATTAGGACAAATAACTGTTACGGGAGTTATCCAATTAGTGGTCATTAATGTCGTAAATTGTAAATATGTTATTATTGATTAGTCTATAAGGGAATTACAAGGAAGTTATATTATTACGAGAACTCGAGAAGATAAAGCCAACAAACAATAGATAGTCTTGTATTCTTCTATTACATAAGAAAACTTAGCTTAAAAATAGAAAAAAAAATTGAATGAACAAGGGAAATATAAAGCGTATTGATTAAGAAATATTTCTTTGTAGAATCGCAGGACTAAGCTTCTAAATTCAGAGCCTATTGCTTAGTGCTCATGCATGGCATAGTTAGCCTCTCATATGCAGAAAGGGACAATAGGTTCGTTAATGTATAATCTTTAGAAATTTTTTATCTTTTGAAAATTTTTTACTTCAATAACAGACTTTAAAGCACAATTTAAAATGTTTATTTTTTGAGTTTATTACTAATGTGGTTAACGTACCTATTTTTTTAAAATTCGCAACTCACTCATAACCCTACACATGACCTATGGCCTATGATGTAACCAAATTTATTCAACGTTGTTATATGTGTCAAGTTTCCAAAGGATAGTTACAAAATACTGGTTTGTATATGTCATTACCTATTTCCAAGAATATTTGGGAAGATTTATCTATAGATTTTGTACTTGACTTTCCTTGCACACAATAAGGCATGGATTATGTGATTGTGGGGGTAGACAGGTTTTCCAAGATGACATATTTTATTCATTACAAGAAGATCGCGGATGTGAGTGGGAATGCGAAAATATTTTTTAGGGAAGTTGTTTGCTTACATGGCATCCCAAATGCAATCACTTTTGACAGGGACAGTAAATTTCTTGGTCATTTTTGGAGAACTTTATGGAAGATGTTTGACTCTTCCTTGAATTTCAGTTGTACAACACATCCCTAGTCAGTGAATCAAACGTTGGGAAATTTAATTTGATTTATTTACGATGATCGTCCGAAACAATGAGATTTTGCTCTTACGCAAGTGGAGTTTGCTTATGATAATGCTATTCATAGTGCTACAGGGATGACTCCCTTTTCTATTGTCTACATGAAATCTCCACAACATGCTTTAGATGTTGTCAAATTGCCAAAGGTTCCAAGTCTTAATGTTGCCACTGTAGACCTAGCTGCTCAAGTTCAAAATGTGCATAATGAAATCAAACATAAGTTGGAAGATGCTAATGCTAGGTATAAACGGGGTAGTGATATACATCGTAGGAAGTAAGTTTGTAATACGTAATAGAGACCTTAGTTACATATCCTGGATCCAACGTGAAAGAAAAATCATGAAAAAAATACAAAAAGACCTAATTTCGGTTCCATAACTTTAAACGAGCTTTCTGAGGTCAAAACGAGTGTGAATTGACCACCACCTTTACGAAATCTACTCACCCAGAAGCGGTCAACGTCTTTCTACAGTTTCTCAAAATGTGAACCTCTAAACGGGTCAGATTAACTTTATATTCATGAATGACATGAATAACTATAGGAGACCTTAACCTCTTTATATAACATCCATATCGGGCTTTCCATCACAGGCCCGATATGGGTCCGATCTACACTAATCAGGGTCTATTTTTTTAACTTCAGCCCATTAATCTATATTCCTTATTACGCCACTTTATTATCTTTATCCGGATCAAATTATGTAACTTAACCGATAAGTTCACTACAAGAAAATTGAGAATTAGCGTCGGAATATTACCGACGACACAAATTCTGTCGCCTTTTACCGACGGACATGGGACAATCCGTCGGTAACAAAAAAATTTTACCGACGGACAACTAATCCGTCGGAACTATTGTCGGGAAAAATTCGGCCCAAAATCTGCGATAGACAATAGCGACGGAATATGCCCCGGTGACGGTAAAAAATGCGGGAATCGTTCCCGCAATTTAATTGCTTCGCCTTTACCGACGGTATTTTATATGCCGTCGGGGAGTTATTTACCGGCTAATATTCCCGACGGTCTGAAGTTTCCGTCGGAATATTGAACACGATACCGACGGAATATTGGCCAACCGTCGGGGAATATTTGCAGTCAACCTTATTTACCGACGGACTCTACAAACCGTCGGTAGCTAACATATTTTAATAATTTTTCCGACGGACGGTATCCTTTCCGTCGGTATTTGTTTCAGCCATACCGACGGTAACATTTCACCGTCGGTAACTGTCGGCATGACAACCTATTTTTCCGACGGAACACATTAGATTCCGTCGGTATTTGAGTTTCTTCCGGAACGTTCCTGCCGCTCTTTTACCGACGGAAATAAGTTCTCCGTCGGTAACTGTCGGCTATCCCGCTCATTTACCGACGGAATTTTCTGTTCCGTCGGTAAATGGGCGTCTATATATAGCGCCCGACCCCCCCCTTCTCACCCCTTATCACTCACGTCTCAGCTCTCGTCGTTGGCTTAAGGTTCTGAGTTTTCCGACTCCTCCTATCGAATTTTTGGATCGTGTTCGAGGTAAACTCTCTTATAAGTGTATTATTTTTATTAAAATAGCTTGTTTTTAAG
>JAOTAY010000003.1:17907718-17918926 GCA_025629805.1 Erythroxylum baracoense | reverse complement strand
AAATTGATACTTTGATTTACCATTTTCTAAATTTGTGTTCTTACTTTTGTGACAACCCTAAAGTGTGTATGTATGACTCTTAATTTTTATATCTTGGATCTTTCAAATATAATTATTTAAGTTTCCTGAACAAAACGAAATTTGGATCATTTCGGTTATTAACCAATCCCTGTGGGAAAATATCTATCTATACTATGATTTCCGATCTGTATACTTGTAGGATAAGAGGTTTTAATTTAAAATTTGGAAAATTACCTATCAGAGGTCAGTGCAGTTATAACGAGTATCTTCTCGTATATGATTGAATGAAGTTCTAGAATTTTGTTTCTCCTCTTCTTTTAATTTTACCTATATTTGATGTATATGTTAAATTCTATATATGCAATGTAATTGTAAATGTTTTTGTTTCAGGTTTCATTTCTACTTGGTTGTTTCCTCATCACGAACTCTTGTATAATTTGTAATAGTTAGAGGGTTAAAGATATTTATTATTCTTTTTATTTGATATTTTGATGTAATTATTATTTATTATATGATGAAATTGTAATATTTTAAATACTTTGTGTTGTTTTTAATTTTATATTTGTATGATGATTGTTTTCATATTAATTGTGATTATTAATTATATGTGAAATATCTGAAAATTATTGTTAATAAAAATAAATAAAATTTTTTAAAATGAAATTAATTGTGTTAAAGAATAGTCAATTGGAGAGTAAACATACTCTCTTATTACAAAATTGAGGTAATAAGACACTAAATGAGGAGACAACCATCAGTAAATTAGGTTACTAAAAGAGACCGAGCAACATCGTAATAAATAGACCCATAGAAGAAGTTGGACGACAACGTATGAGGGACTAGCCAAGTAAAGCGACAACGAACCAAGATTGAAGTATAAAAGGAGTAAAGGCTCCCCATCCTTTCTTCAGATTGTTTCGAGAAATATCCCAATTGGGGTTGGGATCTTCCTTAGGCAATCATCATCGCTACTCATACCGTTTAGCACATAGGTGAGTAAATCTTTATGGAAACTTCACCTTACTTAAGCTACTTTAATCAATTGTCCCATGCTTCTTGAGAGAGCTTGAGGATCTCGCAAGACAACATACACTATCAGGCTTTCCCAGGTAAGAGCCAAAATCCCATTTCTTCATCTCGTTTGAGTTTGTTCAATTTCCCAACATAAAAATTGTTCTCTACCCGTCTGAATAATTGATTGTAGCACTAACTCTGCGAAACGTTCCTTGTTTTGGAACTTTCGCTAATTTCTTTCTTTCCATATCTCGAGTAAATATGGCTAGAATTAGCACCTTCCTCTTCCAGAGTGAAGCGGAAGCTTGTGCTTCAGCTAGGAACTTGACTATCTTTATGAGAGAATTAGAGACCTCATGCCATGAGAGAAAATCTCTGATCCCATTCCAAATAGCGATGGAAAAAGGGCAGAGAAAGAACAAATGGTCTCTTGTTTATGTTCCTTCCTTACACAAACAGCATATTTGATCCAGATTCGACATAAATTGTAGTCTATCCATCATTACTACTTTGTTCCTAACTACTAGCCATAAGAGGAAAGCTGTACTTGGTCTAAGTATATTGTTCCATATTAAATTTTTATTATTATGATTTTTGGAGATTAGGTTTATGTAGAATTATAAAGTATACAGTACAATATATTAATGGATTATTTTGCAATTTTTAAAAAATTCAGAGACTATTTTATAAATTTAAAAAATTGTTTGAAACAGTTTCGATATTAATCGATACTGATACAGTATCATACCAGAATTAAATCTAGTACTAGGACCTGCACAATATTCGTAACATTGGTTAGACGTGTGACATTTTAATGAAAAAAGTTTGTTGCCTAACCACCAGGTACAAAGAACATGTATACAGTGATATGCTTGATTCAATACTCTCACCTTTATATTTCTTTTAGGCTATGTTTAGTTAGGAGGTTATTAATGAATAAAATATAATATAATATTATTTCATCATTTAAGAGGAGGGCTTATAATAGAATAGAATGAAATAGGATAAAAGGAGAGGGTTTCACATTATATCCTATTCTATCCTAAATAGTAAAAATAAGTTACTTTCGATTTGGGAGGTTTAGAATAAAATGTAAAATAATAAACAACATTATCTATATTACATTATGAACCCTTCTTTCAAACAATATTTTACTATGTTACATTTTTAACTCTTCCATCTCTCCTAAATAACAGTTTTTTAATATTACATTTATTTACATTCTATTTCATTAAAAATTATTTTATTCTATTAAAAATTTTACGTCTAAGCAAAGATAACCTTACTTAATTAAGTTATATGTAAACACTGTATATATTAGCTTTTCAATTGTATCTAAATCCTCCCTCACTCCAACGACATCGTACACTGTATATATTAGCTTTTCAATTGTATCTAAATCCTCCCTCAGACTCAACGACATCGTACAACACCCATGTAGGTACTACTGTAAAACCTCCATCTACGTACAGACCAAATTGCTGCGAAGCCAACCAACGTTTCTCGAAAACCCTAGTTTTCAAGCTCCAATTTTTCCTTCACTTCACTACCCTAATATCAAATCTCAAGCATTTCTCAACCAACTACGAATTAGCCTTCATACTCGTCTTCTTTTCATAAACCCTAACCCTTCCTTTTTTATATGCTACAGATATGCGGAAGTCCCTTGAAATTTCCCATAAAATTTTCGATTCTCGCTTCCCTCTCTCCTCTTATAATATCTAAATTCTCCATCTCCACCTCCGCTGCCACTACTACCGGTACGATCTGGAGTGATCCTGTTCGCGAAATTCTCTCCGGTCTTAGATTCTTGGGTTTTAGGAAGTTTGTTGGTTGGTTTCACTTTAGAACCATCGTTCCGACGCTGAGTTGTTCTCAGGTGGACCAGATAATTGAGGATTTGAGTGCTGAAGACGCAGTAACTGCGGTGGATTTCTTCAATTTGTTGGATAAGGATTTCTGTTTCCGGCATTCTAGGGTTTCTAGGTTAAGGATTGCGCATATTTTGGCGGAAAAGAGACATTTCAGTGACTTGCGTATTGTTTTGGACCAAATGCTTCGAAGAGAAGGTATTTGCTTCATTCATTCTTTTGTTTAGTTCTCCTTTTGCGTTTATAGTCATAACTAACAGTAGTAACTGTACTTAGTTGCAATGATCTCACTTTCATTTCTTTTTTTGTTGAAATAATTAATGTTGCTCATTTTGTTGTTTATAGAATCTGTGCAATTTTTACAGGCTCTGGATCAGCTCCTTTGATGTACGAACTGCTTTGGTGTAGCTTTAGGGACATGGATTCAAGTAATGTGATCTGGGATTCATTGGCTTTTGCTTATTCTGGATTGGGAATGGTTCGTGATGCCCTCTTTATTCTGTTGAAGATGAGAGAGTTAAACATGAAAGTTTCAATTCAGACATACAATAGTTTACTGCACAACTTGAGAGACACTGACATTATGTGGGATGTGTATAATGAACTACTAGATAGTGGCACCCCTCAGAGTGACAATACTAGTGCCATAATTATTGATGGCCTATGTAGACAATCTAAGTTTCAAGAGGCATTTCAGTTCTTGTTTGGGCCTGAGGGGAATAAATATGCACCTTCCATTGTTTCATTTAATACTATTATGTCAAGTTACTGTAAATTGGGGCTTGTAGATATGGCCAAGTCTCTTTTATGTATAATGTTCAAGATTGGACTACTTCCTGATGTGTATAGCTATAATACTCTTATTCATGGATTATGTTTAGCTGGTTCCATTGAAGAAGCTTTGAAATTCTCAACTGACATGGAAAAGCACGGGGTGCAACCTGATGTAGTAACCTACAAAATTCTAGCTAAAGGGTTTCATCGTGGCTTGATGAGTAGAACTTGGAAGGTTATTCACAAGATGCTAATTGAAGGCCAAAATCCTGATTTTTTGACATACACAATGTTGATATTTGGTCATTGTCAAATGAGCAATGTTGAGGAAGCATTAAAGTTGCGGAAGGAGTTGCTTTCACAAGGGTTTCAACTGGGTATCGTTTCATACAGTGTGTTGCTTAGCAGCTTGTGTAAAAGTGAAATGGTTGACGTAGCACTGAGCATATTAAATGAAATGGAGGCCAGTGGCTTGCAACCAGATATTATAATTTACTGTATGGTTATTCATGCTTTATGCAAGCAAGGAGAAGTCAAAAAGGCTATTCAACTGTATAGGGAAATGTACTCGAGCAAAAGTTTTTCAAAATCTTTCGCTCAAGGTGCTATTCTGATGGGTCTCTGTGAGAAAGGGTTGTTATTGGAGGCAAGAAAGTATTTTGATTCTTTGCTAATGGGTAAGATGAGACTGGATGTCATTCTGTATAATATCATGATTAATGGCTATGTTAAATTTGGAAATATTCAAGAGGCTGTACGGTTATTCAAACAAATGATGGAACAAGGGATAAGTCCAAGTATTGTCACTTTCAATTCTCTTATTTATGGATATTGCAAATACAGAGGGGTGGCTGAAGCTAGGAAGTTGTTGAATAACATCAAGCTGCATGGACTGGAGCCAACTGCAGTAACGTATACTACTCTAATGAATGCATATTGTGAAGAGGGTAATACACACGAACTGTTTGAATTATTGTTGGAGATGAAAGCAAAAGCTATAGAAGCAACTCATGTAACTTATACTGTGCTAATCAAAAGATTTTGCAGACAGTCAAAGTTGCAAGAAACTTTCCGATTACTTGAGGATATGCATGACATAGGTCTCTTCCCAGATCAAGTAACTTATAATACCATTATACAATATTGCTGCCAGGTGAAAGATTTGAGGAAAGCATTTCAGTTACTTGATGAGATGTTATTATATAACCTTGAGCCAACAACTGTTACATATAATCTCCTCATCCATGGTCTGTCTACCTATGGTAACCTTTGGGATGCTGACCATCTACTGGTTTTTGTTCAGCGACAAAATATAAAGTTGACTAAAGTTGCTTACTCAACAGTGATAAAGGCGCATTGTGTTAAAGGCAATTTCCATAGAGTACTTATGTTTTTCCATCAAATGGTCGAAGTTGGTTTTGAAGTTTCACTCAAAGATTATAGTGCTGTAATTAATAGGTTATGTAAAAGATGTTTAATGGCTGAAACCATGTACTTTTTCTTCATGATGTTGTCTCATGGTGTTTTTCCTGATCAGGAAATGTGTGAAATGATCCTTAATACCTTTAACGGAAGTGATCATCTGTATTTGATGTTTCAGCAACTTGCCATGATGATTAAATCTGGATTTTGATTTTGATCATTATCCATGCATAAAAATGAGCATTCTTATGTTTGACATCAATGGAATCAGTTACTTCTCTGGTTTATGCTTGAAGATTTGTGCAAGAATGAGGTATGCTACGTATCTGTATCCTTTTTTTGTTACTTTTTAACTCTGTTGTGATGATTGTTCTTAGATACCAGCAATCTTCTGTGACAGAAGGCTCCAGTTGAATGGGATAGTTGATGTTACAATAAGAAAGGGATATTTTGCCAAATTATTTTGACCTAGGAGATGTATAAGATGACAGTGATAAGTTTTATTTGGATTCTTGTCTATTCCTAGGTGAGACATCCTCAATATTGTACGGGATGTTAAGATTAAGTAGTAGTAGCTATTCAAATGCTTGGTCAACTTCTTTGTATAATTATTATCGATTTTTGTTTCCAGCTCCTTCACAGGTGAATCAATTGTAGTTGTAATGCATTCGTGAATACCTGCGACGATTGCAAATTGTTTAGATTCTCTTGGGAATGTAAATATGTTATTAAGATAAATTGTGCATGTTCGTCCCAGGAAGCTACTTGAAGATGAGATCTTATTTCTTAGTGGAATAATGTGCAGGGAAAGAAACCAGGAGTTCAGATGCGAAGTATTAATATGCTCCAAACTGATTCGATGCTTTTTTTGGCATTCAGTGTCAGCCTCACATCATCCCGAGTTTAACATGTGATTGTATCTTCTTTTCATTCACAGTAACTATTTTGTTGCTCCATCCGGGTTTGATCGTAGCAAAAGCTGTGCTCTAGTTTCAGAAGTAACGGGACATTTGTAATTTATTTCTTGCCCCTTTTCTTCAACAATTTTATTTTGAATTTTAAGAAAGACGACAGAGACGTTCTTAATTGATTGTGTTTATATTTTTATGATATTGTTTCTTACATAACTCTTGTCATCGTCTATTACATTAATACTAAAGTAGAAGTTATAATAAAGCATATTTATAATTAATAAATTATTTTTATTGATTTAAAAATAACATCATGATATTTAGAAAAAAAAATGCTTTTCCTCTATGTAGCTTTTTAAGTCGTCCATGCTTTTTTCCTGACCAAAACTTTTTTCTTACCTTTTCTAACATCTTTTTCTGGAATTACCCTTTAAAAACTTTCCTCAATCTTGCTTGTCTGTTGCTATTTCAGGCATTATATCTAAACCTTCATTTCATTAACCCTTAATCAGACTTAACTTTTCAACTTAATTAGTTTTCCTTCCCTCCCTCTGAGTTTTAAACTTCTTTCCTTTTTAGTCATAAACGAAACCCCTTTGCCTTCAACTTCAAACTTTGGCCTTCCTTCTATAACTCCCACACTCACGTCAACCTGCCCTAGCGCCTTGTCTCAATCATTTCAATATCTTCGGTCAACTTCCTTGGTCCAAGATTCCAACTCTTCTAAGTTAACTTAGAAACAAGTATTGGATGACTCTCATTTTTTCAGTTAGTTAAATCTCTGCCTTTGAAATTTCTTTTAGCTACACTTTTTTAATAACCAAATGATTTTTGTAACTAATGAAACTATTTTTGTAGTTAAAAATAAATCTATCCCATAACCACTTAAACGATGTTATTTGATTTTACCTTTTAGTTGAAATCTCATTAACGAAATTGTATCAATTCAGTTCTTCTTCTCTGTCGTTGTATCTCTGGTTCCTTCAATTCTTCTTCTCTAGTTCCAATCATTCTCTGATTCTCAAGTATTCCTCATGTCCTCTCTTCTTTCCTGTTATACTTATATTAGTAGTGATTGTCTATTATAATTAGATTATCTGTGATAACGAGTCATCTCCACTGTCAGGTTAGATTGTAGTTTTCTCCACTTCCATTATGTAATAAAGATTATCATAAACATCTGGTTATTCTCACTTTGTAATGACTATATTGTTTCTTATTAGTGTTTGAAGTTTGAACATGTTAGTTTATGCCCTATAACTAATCGATTGGTTATAATTTAGTGACAAAATAATTTAAAGGCATTCTTTATTTTTTACATATTTAGATGTATATGATAAAGTCCATGGAATAATTATACATTGCAAATGAAATTATAATGAGATTATAATTATGAGATTAATATTGTATTTATATATTGTCCCTAAATTGTTCCTAGTCATTATTTTATTAAGACTAGACAAGACTAGCATATGTTATGTTTTTCCTTACAAAGAAAGTAGTCGATCTCATAAGCTAAAGTATGGAGACACTTAAACAAACATATGAGGTGCTTGTTAGAGAATTAGTTCACTGAACTAACTCGACATGAGATATCCATTTGAAACATTACTTGTATGTCTATGAAAATTCTCATTGTGATGATTGTATAAATGATCCTTTGACTTGAGGTCTCTAAAGTTATTTTCTATAGGGATTTCTAAGGTTTGATACTAGTTATGACATATTTTAATCATAGGTCGTTCAATTGGTAGTTATTGGATGTAAGATGAACTATATGGAGGTAGCTGTGTGATCAAAATATAATTCATCACCCTAAAGTGATTAGTGAGAACGTTCTATTGTTCTCGATTAGTATTTATTCAGGAAATCTTTGGCTAGGGTGGAATCAATAGCTAATGGTGAAAAACTAATATGATTGGACTCAAAAAGAGTAAACATTAATTTCATATTCTATCTAGTGGAAACATTGTATGATGAAAGGATTGAATTATACGAAAAAAATAATGTACGAAAAGGTTAGTCAAAACCACTTTGACATTCCTACATATTTGGGTGGTCATGATATATTGCTAAACGTCAATCTTGATCTATGATTATAAATTGTTTAATTAGAGAATTAAAGATAAATTGAAAGGAGTTTTAAGTTATCTAATTCTAATTATAAATTAGAATTATAATTTATAATCATTGCCAACATATTAAAGAACTTAACGAGTCTCACATAAAGAACGGGTTGAAGAGAGAAAAGTTATTTAAATCAAGTTGGAACTAATTGAAAATTGATGTATGAAAAAGAACATTATATCCATTTCAATGACATATTAAATAAAAGAAATATTTTCTTTGAAAAATTATTACAAACAATATTACAAAAAATAATAAAACTAGTGTAGGATAAAATAAAGTATTTAATTTACTTAATAAGTAAAGAAATCCTTAGAATAGTATATATCTACGTGTCGAGAAACTCTCCTACCTCTCTCTAAAATGGCTTTAGGTTGCCTTGTAACTCCTCCCTCTCTATATTAGATCTTCCTTCAAGCTTCTACTCTAGTTTATGTTTCTTCTTTGATTTTAGGTCTCCTCCATCCTTTAGGTTTTTCTTTAGCTATTCCTACAGTCAGAGTGTGTTAGTGGATGTTTCTCTAGCCACTTCACTTAGGGCATTTTAGGTTTTCCACCTTTTTTTGATTTCTTGTCTTCCTCTTATTTTCATTTGTGGAACAATAATTTAAACCTTTGCCTTCCTAGTCTCAAGTTGTTTCTTTTTAATCCTTAAGTCAGAGTAATATCCACATCGAGCCAGGTTATTTTGGATAACGTGGCATTTTCACTCTTCCCTTGACGATCATCATCTCCCCACCTCAAGCAGACTCCTAAAATAATTCAGATATAGATGGACCTCTTTCCTTTCATTCGAATGTTAAATAAAAACTTCCCCAACTTAACAAATTCCCTCTTTTTAACCTAAGTTTCAACTTTACATTAAACTGGTGCAAAGGAGATCTTCGAAGCTGTGCCTTGGAACATTCATAAAATGCTATTATTTATTCAACAATACAGGCTTGACATTAGCCTGAAACATATTAAGAATGAAAATATCCCTATTTGGATCCATATACAAGGTGTTCCACTCTAATAATGGTCAACAAAGGGTCTTAGTAATTGGTTAGTAATTTAGGAAAAATCAATAGATATGGTAAAAAATACAACTTTAAGAAAGAGGATAGGTTATGGTAGAATGTGGGTTAGTATTGACCTTGTGAAAGAAATACCTGACTTCATTCCTCTTCTAAGACTTGGAGAGGACTTAAAAATATTTGAAGAATTTATATGTATGTAATACCATTGAAAACCTACTTTAAAATAACACGGTAAGTATTGGATTGAGATAGGCAACTGGTGAATAGAGAGCTAGCAAAATTCCTTTTAAGTAAACCAATTTTTGTGAACATTTGACTTTTTGACCATTCTCTTATCATTGTTTAGTAATTATTTTTAACTAACAGGAGAAGTGTCCTTTTCAAATTCAATAATTTTTTGACAGAGAAGGAAGGATTTGATGAAACAATTCTCTTAAGGATATCCTATATTTGGGCATAAAGTCTATATTTATGTTAAAAAATTAAATTTGATTAAAGAGGAGTTGAAGCCATTGAATAGCGGAAGTTAAGATAATCTATACTTGAATATTATATCTACTAAACAAGAGTTGACAACTTTAGAAGGAGGTCTATAATTCTAAAAGGGATAGCCTTATAATGGAGAAAGAGAGGTGAACTTTATTATCTTACACTAAAGTTATTTATGATCATAACTCTTTATTAAAGCAAAGAGCTCAGATCCATTAGCTCAAAGATGGGGACAAAAGTCTATTTTCTTACATAAAGACATCTTGGTATAGAAGAATCACAATAGGATTAGTTTTCTAATTTATATTAATAAAAGATTAGCTACTTCATAGGAGGAACTCAAGCAGGAGGCTCTAAGTTTCTTTAAAAACTCACTAGGAGCTTATGTTATAACTTCATTAATTCAATTATTGAGTTCCTTCAATAGTAACTAATTTTTTATGAATGAATGGGAGATGCTAACAAATTTATAAATGCGTAGGATATGAAAAGAGTTGTGTTTAAAATGAACCCAGAAAAGGCTTTGGGTCTAGATGGCTCAAATAATTATTTTTCATAAAAGTATGGCCTTTAATTAAAGAGTTGGCAACATATGCTATTTTAGAATTCTTTGAGAAGGGTAGCTACTTAAGAAAATCAATAAGACCTTTTTATACCTCATTCCTAAGGTTTCCAATCCTGGATCACTCAATGAATATAATCTAATATCTTATTGCAATTACTTATACAAGATTATCTCAAAACTATTAGCAACTAGACTGAAGAAGATGTTAAGCCAAGAATTATTGACACCCTAGAGGCTTCTTTAGAGGTCATATTAATAGGATATAGAGTACTTATATCATAAAATATATTCAAAGGGTACACAAGAAAGAAGTCCCAAAAAAATTGTGTTAAAACTTGATTTTCATAAAGCATATGATTTTATTAATTGGAATTTCATGGTTTAACTATTTAAGGTGTTTAGTTTCCTTGAGAAATGTAGATCTTGGATCAAGCTTTGCATCACTACTACCTATTATATCGCATTGATAAATGGAGAACCAACTGAGTTGTTTAAGCATGGCATGGGTTTGAGGCAAAGGTGTAAGAAAATCCCGGTACGTGCATCATATACACACAGTGCGAAAAAACAAAAAAATTTGTTTCGGGACTTTTCCGAATTCCAGTATCTATGTTTCTATACAAGGAAATACCATTAAACCTAGCTGAAATTCCTAATTCACATACATGTTCATAACACATATATATATATAGGAATTCATGGCATTTACACAAATCAATCATTCATATAATAACTATGTACCTTATAAGTTGTCTCTTTTGTTCTTTGATCTTCTACTCTTCAGGTTGTCATAAACCACAACAACCAAAACAAACCATCTCCAACGGTATCCACGCAGAGATCAGAGAAACTAATCGAATCAAACTCTTTGATCTGGAAATGGCTCGAACAAAGACAATAGTGCTAGCTCTTTTTTTTGTTCTATGGAGAGCAAATCGTGTAGAGAAAAAGAAGAGGAAAAAGATGAGAAAGATGAAGAGAGATGGATGATAATC
>JAOTAY010000003.1:17897586-17907618 GCA_025629805.1 Erythroxylum baracoense | reverse complement strand
AGCTAATAGGCTCATTATCTTCTATGAGCAATACATCATTTTGTTCAATCACAAGAAATCCATATCTCTCAGGAACAAAGCATATCCTACGTGACCTACAAACTTCCTGTGTTGAAGAAGGTTGAACTGTTACTTCATCTGTATAAGTCATAGTCTCAAGTTTAGATAGTTGATCTGCATCTGTTCGAGCATCTTGAACTTCTTTAAGTTTAATTTTGCTCCCACTGTCTTCTTTAAAAAAAAACTCTTTCTTTAAAAAGACAGCATGCTTTGAAACAAACATTTTTTGTTTCTCAGCATGGTAAAATTTATATCCCATTGTTTCTTTAGGATATCCTACGAATAAACACTTCTTAGACTTCACATCAAACTTATCTGACTGTATTTGCTTCACATAAGCGGGACAGAGCCCTAAACTTTCAAATGAGAAAGATAGGGTTTTTTGTTAGTCCACATCTCATATGGAGTAACATCAACTGCCTTTGAAGAAACTCTGTTTAGCAAACGAATAGCTATCTCAAGTGCATACCACCAAAAGGATTTTAGTAAATTTGCAAAGCCTATCATCGACCGTACCATGTCCAACAAGGTTCAGTTTCTCCTTTTAGCCACATCATTATGTTGTAGTGTGTAAGGTGGAGTCCATTGAGATAAAATCCCATTATCTCTGAGATAATCTAGAAATTCTTGGTCTAAGTATTCACCACCTCAATCGAATCGTAGTGTCTTGATACCTTTCCCAAGTTAGTTTTCTACTTCATTTCTGAACTGTTTGAACTTTTCAAATACATCAATTTGTATCTCATCAGATACAGATACCCATATCAAGAATAGTCATCGATAAAGGTAATGAAGTAAAGAAAACCATTTCTGGCATGGATGGACATCGAACCACATACATCTGAATGTATGTGGTCTAATACTACAGTCGCTCGTTCACCCTTTCCCTTAAAAGGCAACTTAGTTATCTTGCCTAATAAACAAGATTCACACATGTCATATGATTCATAATCAAATGACCCTAAACTACCACTCTTATGGAGCTTAGCTAAGCATCTCTCATTTATATGGCCAAGGCGACAATGCCATAAGTAAGTTGATTTTAAATTATCTCATTTATGTCTTTTCGTGTCATTGACATTCATATTGGATGCGACATATCTAATATGTAAATTCCATTGCATAATGTTACCAGTACCATAAAGCATTCCATTCAAACTAATAGAACAACCATTGCTATTGAAATTCAAATGGAAACCAATTTTATTTAAACAAGAAATAGACAATATGTTCTTTGTTAAAACAGGTATAAAATAATAACCATCCAGTTTAATTACAAGCCCACTGGGGAGTGACAAAAAATAAGTGCCTATAGCTAATGCAGCAACTCTTGCTCTATTGCCTACGTGCAAGTCCAGTTCTCCCTTCATGAGCGTTCCATTGTCCCTGAGGCCCTGCATATCATTACATATGTGTGAGCCACAACTAGTATCTAATACACGTATGTTATAATCAGAAATAGTATTAACCTCAATGACAAACATACCTCAAGGAGCCGGGGCATTTGATGCCTACTTCTACTTCAAGAACTCTAGATAGACTTTACAGTTTTGCTTATAGTGGCCATTCCTGCCATAATGGAAGCAAGTTCCTTTCGGCGCAGTCTCTTTGGGTTTCTTTTTGGCTGCACTTCCTTTTGGTTTCTTGGACCTTTCCTTCTTTAGGTTCTTTTTTCTTGAACCAGAAGAAGAAGAGTCCACTACTAGCAATAGCTTGCTATCCTTCTTAATAGCTTGCTCTGCTATCTTGAGCAGATTGATCAACTCAGGGATTATCGTGGAGATTTGGTTCATCCGATAGTTCAAGATAAACTATGAATAACTATCTGACAATCCAACCAAAATTAAGTCAATACTTAATTCATAATCTATAACAAAACCCAAGGTGGCCAACCTCTCAATATAACCATTCATCTTCAGTGCATAATGCACTTTAGATGTCCCTGAAGTCATATTAGTCATAAAGAGCAACCTCGAGGTCTCGAACCTTTCAGAACGAGCTTGCTCATCAAAAAGCTCTCTAAGATAAAACACTATGGTATTTGCATCCATAGACTCATGCTGCTTCCGCAGCTCAAGTGACATAGAGGCTAGCATAATACAGGTAGCCATGTCACTATCTTTGTCATACTTACAATATGCTTTCTGACCCTCATCAGAAGCATCAGCAGCAGGTGGATCAGGAAGTGGAAAGTCTAGGACATAGCATAGCTCTTCATATATGAGAACAATTCTCAGATTTCTCAGCCAATCAAGAAAATTATGTTCAATTAATTTATTAGAATCTATAAGTGAGTGCAAATTCACACTGGAAGACATCTTCAATAAACCTAAATGTGAAGAGAGAAAGAATGTTAGAATATAAATACATGCATGATCATAAAGACTTGCATTACATGCATATAACTCCCACTAGTTTCAAAGAATCCATATCTCTCACTACAAATCAAACAAAAAATTATGACAAACTGTCCTAATGGGTCGATATCAGACATTACTAAGAATGACCTTGGGTTTACCCAATAAGCAACCTTAGGTCAATCGGTAGATATCGGTTATATCAATTGCATCATAACTGCAACTATCATCTAGTGTTACCAACTCGTGATGTATACACACACATTGAGTTATCAACTCTTGATGCACATACTTTTGATGTATGCTACCCAATTGTGCCTCTATCTACGTTGACCTTGAGTTTACTCAATAAATCAATGCTTCTAGTGAAACTGATTAATCTAAAATCTTATTTTCATGGTTTAAACATATCCATATAGAGCAGGCTTGGGTTTACCCTACAAACCTAACTCTAAAATAATTCCGGTTCTCCCCATATTAATAGAAGGCGTTAGTTTTCATATTATGTGTGAGAGATTTCATATTCTGGTCTCATATAAGTCGTAGGATTAAAGTCACAATGACTATATGGTATAATTTAGGACATTTCATCAATCACAGTGAATCTATATCCATAACCATCCATCATCCCTCCTAACCAACCCTAGCATGCATTCTTTATTGTAACCATCATAAGGTTTTTTTGTATAGGTTGTGATGTGCTATGCATATAAAGATTTGACGTTCGATTCAACTCTTGAACCGAACTGCTTTCTAATATTGGAATTGGCTAATTTCTCAATCCGTATGTTTTCAATTCCAATTCAAAATACCAATATACCAAGTGTAATACACTCTACTCTGATGTACCAATTAAACACTTTTAATTGTATCATGCTTGTCATATCTAGTCATACTAGACATGAAATATTCGAAATAGAATAATACAATATTAATCTCTTAGATTTTCAAATAATTTAAGAACATCAAACTATTACCCTAAGTATCTCTAGGTAATCTCCACTTCATCAAGAATACTTCGACACTTGTCATATAACTTGTGACGGCCAAAACAATCAAGACAACTGAATATACCAATGAGGAGCTAATATGACATATTTGACATCCAAAATTTTTTTGGAAACCTAGTTTTAAGCAAATCAGTTTGGAATTAATATAACATCAAAGTAACATACTTCTAATCACATAAAAAATGATCCAAGGTATTGAAACCAACAAACACACAATCACCACTTCAAACAAACTAGGTCCAACAGTTTTCTCAAAACTGTCTAGCTCTGTCTTTTGCTTGAAAAATCATTGAAACAATTTCAATAAATGTTGAGAAAATTACAGAGCATATAACATGTTCCTAACATGTTCCATAAAGTTTTTTAGATTTTATTTCCAAGAAAAACTCAACCAACCTCAGCAACCAAGCCAATTCAGAATCTGTATTCCTCAACACAGACATTCCTAATAACACACAAGAAATTCTCAAATAAATATTCAATCACCTAAAAAACATTTTTCCATCTCCATAGACATTTAAAAACATCTTAGAAAGAGGTTGGTGAAAGAAAATCCCAAAAAAAAGTGTTTATAAAATTTATTCTCGAATTTGCAAGCATGCATGTTCATGTAATGTGCATAAACACAACAACTAGAACAGTAGACAATTAATTAGAAAAAACACATCAAATCACATTGATAAATGTTTTCCTTCCACAGACCTATTCAACAACATCTAATGAGCAAATATGGATAAGAAAATTTCAAAAAAAAATATCTATACCGATTTCAAATTCAACACAATCAGAATGCACAATTGTCATAACCAATCGACAACATCACACATGTTATGGTTTCTCCTTTATACTAGGCATAAGTGGCTCTAATACCACTGTAGGAAAATCCCGATGTGTGCATCATATACATGTGGTGTGGAAAAACAAAAAAAAATTATTCTAGGACTCTCCCAAATTTCAGGATCTATATGCCTATACAAGGAAATATCATTAAACCTAGCTGAAAATCTCCAATTCACATACATATTCATAAGACACACATATATAGGAATTCATGGCATTTACATAAATCAATCATTCATATAATAACCATGTACCTTGTGAGTAGTAGTATTCTTCATTCTTCGATCTTTTGCTCGTCAGGTTGTCGCAAACCACAATGAATAAAACAGACCGTCTCCAATGGTATCCACGCAGAGATTAGAAAAACTAACCGAATCAAACTCTTTGATCCAGAAATGGCTAGAACAAAGACAAGAGTGCTAGCTCTTGTCATTGTTCTATGGAGAGAAAATCATGTAGAGAAAATGAAGAGGAAAAAGATGAGAAAGATGAAGAGAGATGGATGATAATCGTGAAGAAGATTGCTTACTTCTTTTGTTCTCACGATTATCTTCTTACATACTTTTCAATTTTTTTTGTCTTTTATCATTTTTGTCTTTTTGTTATTTAAAGACAATAAATGCATATCTTGAAAAAGAAGCCTCCTCCTCATCCACGTTGCAGCTTCTTTTGTTATATATATATATAAATGTTAAGGTGGTCCAGTCACATTGGGATCGATCCTATCAGGTCCCGGGTGTGGAAAAAACACCGGAGACCTGTTTCAGCAATATGGACGTCGCGATCTCATCGGGATATATCCCGATCTCATAGGGATCCATTTTGGTTCTATTGCTCTCCATATAATGGATCTCTATCCAAAACTATTTTACGAATCCTCTGAGTCACTCTTATGCATGGGACCCATTAGGTTCCCAGCTATGTTGGCTACTTGGATTAACATTTAATCCAAGCAAGTCATGAAAGAGGGTCTAGCAACACATCATGACCCCCAATTGACCGAAAAGTAAGTGGTTTGACAAATGAACCCATACTCGTCACGAACCATCTCACGAACCCTCCCATAGACAATTGCTGTGCAATTCGTCCTTTCACCATACTATACCCCACTTGGTTATGAGTATGGGCAAATTGTCAACTCTCACTAGACTAACTACGTCAAATCTAGCCTAAGTGATATCAGTTCTCGTCCTGGGACTCATTACTCTATATGTTAATGAAGATATTCTTTATGACACATGTACTCCGGCCATAGATTTCCAAGTAATGACCTCGACAAGAGACCATGGGTATTGTCTTCTGCTATCACAGAAGTGGTGAATCCTCTAGTGGCTACTTAATTACCTTCGAATACCTCAAGCTGTACCAAATCACCACCCTATGAGCGACCTCTGCAAGGCAACAAGGAATAGAGTCAAAGCATAAAATTAGTATCTAAGATATCCTTAATACCTCAAGTCTAAGGATACTTGCACCATTGCTATGATGAGATTATCAATGACATTAGAATAGGACATCCACATGGATGATCTCACAGTAGGTCATCCAATGTACTTACTACCTTTAGTAAGCATCCACATCTCAACTCTAAATATCTCATGTTTATAGTTTCTGAGATCTACTACTTGATCAAATCAAGGAGTTTGACATGTGCTAGTCTATCTAGATTAACGATGTCCAGTCTTATTAATCCTATGACTAGGGATAATTTAGATACTGACATAATTGCACATAATAGGAATCTCAATAGTATGATCACATCATAATATTCTTCATGCTATGTCATATATCATGGAATTCATTAATTTGCTTATAGATCATTATCAATTAATAAAGAATGAACACCAAATTAATGAAATATGCTTTTCTTTATTATTAAAAATAAAGTCTGTACACAAATTTGTACAAAACGCACTAAAAGCGATTGCCTTAGGGTACTACTCTAACAAAGGGGACCCTTTGTCACTATACCTTTTTCATCCTTTATATAGAGACCATTTCTAGATTAATGAAATTCAATATTATTAAGGATCCAAACTTTAGATACCATATTAGATGTAAGAAGCTGGATTTATTCAGTTTTTCTTTTACTAATGATTTGATGTTATTTTCCAAAGCATATGACAAATCAGTTAGTGTTCTAATAGATTGTCTTCATTCCTTCAAAGAGACCTTAGGTTTGGTAATCAATAGAAATAAGAATCATATGATTGTTTCCATTAGTGAGCTCAAGTCTGTAAACTAGTTATTAATGATTTCTAGTATTCAACTTGAGCATCACCTTTTACTTTCCTTAATCTACCTATCTCCACCAAGAAGCTACAACAGAGGGAGAGTCTTCCTCTTATAGAGAGAATTCATAAAGAATAAGTTGCTGGTGTAAAAGAGATCTCTCTTCTATAATGAGGTTACAACTAGTGAAATCAGTGATCAATTCAATCTATATCTATTAGTCCTCTTACATCTTCCTATCTAAAGGCCTAGTTAAATCCATAAAGAAAATGATGAGAAGCTTCATGTGGGGAAGCAAAAATATAGGAAAGTACAAAGTTAAAGTGACTTGGATAGAGATTTGCAAACTAAGAAATGATGAAGAGTTGAAGATCACCTCAATAATTAGTAGAAACAAAACTCTTTTGTGTAAGAGATTATGGAGATTATTGGAGGACAAAGATTCAACCTAGAAAAGGTGGATTCTCACCTACTTCTTGACAGATATAAGTGTGTGAGAAGTTAGGATAAAACCATCCTTCTCATGGTTTCTAGCTCAATTGATGAAATTGATAAGTGGGGTGTTAGGTATGGTAAAATACAGAGTGGGAAATAGGGAGTTAGCATCCTTGTTTTATGATAACTAGAGTGAAGCTGGGCCTCTTATTAATTCTCAATAATATTTATGATAACTATCATTTTGGTATTAGAGACACGGTTCAACCCCCTGTTTCATCGTCCACCACATCATCTTTCAACATGGTTCCTCCAGAGTTGTCCCCTACGCCACAACTTTCTCGTGAAGACCTCCTTCGCCAAATGGAGTTGTTAAGGCTCAAAAATCTTACCTTAAAAGCCAAAAAAGAAGCCTATGAGTCTATAGGAGTTAGGGTAACACCTTCTTCTTCTTCCTTCATCCCTAAAAATCTAAGCCAAGACTTAGAAGAAGAAAATCTCAATTTTCCGTTTTCTTCTTCTTCCACCGTACAACCAACCACTTATCCATTCTCCCAACCTCCTCCATAATTTCCTCCAAACATTTCAACAAACCTATCACAATCGGCCACAAGATTCCAAAATTCAACTTTCCCATAACTAACCATAGGAGCACCCCCAAGGTTCCCTATTAGAAATGTCTCTCAAAACACCCCTCTTCGTAAAGATGAAATTTTCAATTTTAAGATTAAGTTCCCAAAATTTCATGGAAAAATTGATAGTGATGTTTATCTTGTGTGGGTGTACACAATTGAGAGAACTTTTGAGTTAAAAGAGTTGAGTGAAGAAAATAAGCTGAAGTTAGTGCAATTAAAATTGAGAGGTTATGCATCCCTTTAGTGGGATAATGTCCAAAAGATGAGATTGAGAGAGGGTAGACCGAAAATCACAACTTGGTCTAGGATGAAAGAGATGATGGATAAGACATTTTTGCCTCCACATTATAGGCAAAAGATGTTGGACAAAATGATGAGTTTGACACAAGGAACAAAATTGGTTGAAGAATATACGATGGAGTTTGAGCAGATCATGTTATAGTGTGATTTACCAGAAGAAGAAGCTGTTGTCAATGCAAGATTTCTCAAAGGACTCAAAATTAAGATTAAAAACATAGTAAGTCTATACCCTTACATTCATTTCTACGAGCTTAAGAAGCTTGCCTTGCAATGTGAAACTAACCTGAAACATTTGTCCCCCAAAAGATTTCTTCCACCATATGCCATTACACAAAATTACAAACCACCCTCATTTCCACCACTGAAACTGACCAATTCCACTCCACCACAAAAATTCACCTCTAGCCAAAATTCAACACCAAACTGAGCCTTGTCTTCACCAAATACTAAATCACCCAAAATTCAAATGAGATGCTTCAAATGCCAAGGATTTGGGCACTTCCAATTCGAATGTCCAAATAGAAATATCATGAACATTGAAGAAATTCATAATGAAATGCTTGTTTGTGAAGAGACCAAAAATGATAATGAAGTTTTTGAGTCTTGTGAAAATGTTGAATGTGATGGTGAATTAAAAGGAGACATGCTTGTGATTCTTAGAATGTTGAGCGGAGAAAATAATGAGAGTGATTGGAGAAGAAAGTCTTTGTTTTATTCTAGGTGTTTGTCAAAAGAGAAGTTGTGTGAAGTTGTAATAGATAGTGGAGCTTGTGAAAATGTTGTGTCAAATGAAATGGTAGAAAAGTTAGCATTAAGGACCGAACCTCTTCCAAGTCCCTATAAGTTAACATAGTTAGACAATAAGCATGAGATTAAGGTTGATAGGAGAAGCCTAGTACCATTTTCAATTGGTAAATATGTTGATGAGATATGGTGTCATATAATTCTTATGAGTGCTTGTCATGTGCTTTTAGGTTGTCCATGGTTATATGATAGAGATGTGCAACACCAAGGAAGAGCCAACACTTATTCTATGGCCTTTAAAGGACATAAGTTCATACTCAATCCTATGCCACCGAGAGCAAGAATGAAGAAAAGTCAAGGTGATCAAACTTTAGCCTTGATGACAAACGATGAAAAGGAAGAGATTATCCAAAGCCTACCATCACACATTCCTTTTGACCTTGAAGAAGCCAAACAGAGCCCCCAAAAGCCACTTTCCCATGAGGTACAATCCTTAATTCTTGAGTTCAGTATAGTTTTCCCAAAAGAACCTCCTAAAGGACTCCCTCCTTTAAGGAAAATCTAACATGAAATTAACTTTGTCCAGAATGCTATCATACCCTATAAGCAATCTTATAGAATGAACCCAAGAGAGCATGATGAGTTGCAAAAACAAGTTGATGAGTCGTTAGAGAGAGGTTTCATTTGACCAAGTACTTCTCCCTGTGTTGTTCCTACCTTTATTGTTCCTCAAAAGAATGGCAAATGGAGGGTGGTCTTTGATTCAAGAGCCGTCAACAAGATAACCATCAAATATAGATTTCCAATCCCAAGGTTGCATGACATGCTTGATCAGCTTCTGATGGGAGACCCAATGGGAACTTGTCCTAGAGAACCTTCAACAAGACAAAACTATGCCTGGGAATGACTAGAATCAAAAACACACTGAAGCACAAGAAACAAAATTGAAAATATAGAAATAGAACATAAAGAGAAAAGGGGTTAAGAGAATATTGGTCAATGGAAAGAACGCTAAGAGAACCTGTCATTTAGAACCCTAGCAAGAATGTTGGTCAATGGAAAGAACCCTAAGAGAACTTGTCTCTTAGAACTCTAACTTTGGGACGCCACAAAGGAAGACCACTCCTTCGATAAGTCAAGTATTCTAAAAGAATACAAAGAAAGCAAGAATGCTCCCAATAATACTCAATAGTATTTCTAAATGAAAATCCTCCTCCAAAGTACATAAAGGGTGCCTATTTATAGGAAAACTTATTAACTTAATGTCCTAAAAAAGAAACTAAATAAAAGGAAACAAATCAATCCCTAAAAGGAAACAAAATAAACTCATAAATGCGTTGAATAGATGACCTTCTTTCAAGGAAAACAAAAAGGAAACTAATTAAAACATGATCTAAACATATTGGACCTTATAGATCA
>JAOTAY010000003.1:17874562-17894881 GCA_025629805.1 Erythroxylum baracoense | reverse complement strand
GTTCACAATGGTTATTTGTTTAAACTTGATGCTTGTTGTGTTCCAAAATGCTCTCTTAGAGAAGCAATTTTGAGAGAAGTTCATGGAGGTGGTCTAGCCGGCCATTTTGGTAGAGAAAAGACTTATGAATTGGCCCGTTCTAAATTTTTTGGGCCTAAAATGCTCAAAGATGTGACTAAGCTTGTAGGAGGATGCAACACTTGCCAACAATCAAAGATGACAAGTCAAGCCCATAGCCCATACATGCCCTTGCCGACTCCTAATGCACCATGGGAGGATGTAAGTATTAATTTTATCCTTAGTCTTCCTAGAACAAGAACAAAAATTGATTCCATAATGGTTATGGTTGATAGGTTTAGTAAAATGGCCCATTTTGTAGCTTGTAGTAGGACTAATGATGCATCCCATATCATGAATTTATACTTTGAAAATATTGTAAAATTGCATGGAATTCTAAAAAGCATTGTAAGTGATAGGGATGTAAAATTTGTAAGCCATTTTTGGAGACATTTGTGGGGTAGATTAGGAACAAAACTCAAATTTAGTACTTCTTTCCATCCACAAACCGATGGACAAACTGAAGTAGTAAATAGGAGTCTTGGGAATATTCTAAGGAGCCTACTAAAAGGAAGAATAAAGAATTGGGACAACATGCTAGCACATGCCGTGTTTGCCTACAACTGTTCCAAGAATAAGACTACAAATTTATCTCCATTTGAAGTTGTTTATGGTACTAATCCTCTTGTGCCTATTACTTTAAATCAAGCCACCTTTAGCTTTCCATCGAACATTCAAGCTGAAAATAGGGCCCAGGAAATTGTCAAGCTACATGAAAAAGTCAAGGCCCATATCATAAAGAAGAATGAAGAATACAAGTTCAGGTCCAAGTTGAAGAAGCTCATAGAATTTAAAGAAGGTGACTTAGTTTGGGTTTACTTAAGGAAGGAAAGATTTCCAGCTAAAAGAAGATCCAAGCTCATGCTAAGGGCCGAAGGACCATTCAAGGTTTTGAAGAAATCAACCAAAATGCCTACCAGATAGATTTGCCAAGCCACTATAGAATTTCAAATTCATTCAATGTAAGTGACTTAGCAAAATATGTTGAAGATACAATGGCTCCAAATGAAAATGTTCAAGCCTTTGAAGATGGGGAGGATGATGGAGGACCATCCAGGTTAGCAGATATTGAAGCAATGGGCCTTGGAGTAGAAAAAGAAGTCGTTGATCAAGAAATTGAAGAAGAAATTGGGCTAAGTTGTTTTATGAAGTTTCAGGCCTTATGGAAACCATTTGGGGACTATAAAGCCTTGGTCCAATCTTATTTAATTGAAGCTCATTCCCAACCCATTAAAGAGTCCAAGGCCGGCCAAGAGAAGTAAACTTGTTGCCTAATAGAGTGACTTATTGGCCAGGTTTCTACTATCTTATCTATCATTAAATTTGCATTGAATAGGAGCTACTTAACGTTCATTTAGTGTCATTTTTAATTAGCTGTTTTTTCTTTTAATGACAAGTTAATGAAAGATGTTATGAGCCATATTAAGTATGTTTTAAAGCCATTTAAAGTCACAAAGAATGTGTGGATGGGCCACATGTGGTCATCCACATTCTTCTAGCTTTTGTTTGCTTATTTAAGTCAAGTTTCTTTCCATACTTGAGATCAAAAAATTAATAAAAGAGTGATAGTTTCCTTTCCAGTTTTTTTGCAGCTCAAATCTTTCTTTTTTACTTGTTCATTTCGTTTGGGTTCACAGCAAACCAATTGCTATAATTTGGGTTTGATTGTTTTCCAAAAACACTTAATTTTTACAAACATTTCATTCTACCACCCAGCCAGACCAACTTATACTAAATCAATCATATCTTCCAAACCACACATCCAAATTTAGTCAAACTTGAACCATTGGAAAACTGACTCACAGTCCTTCAATTTCGCTTCTTATCGTTTAACCCAGTTCGTCCTTATTTCTCCAAAAAATCACCCAGAATATAGTCCATGCGCCAAATACCTCCACCACCATCATTTATCCAAATTCTACCAAACTACTCTAGCGACCTCTTAGCCACTCCAATCACTCCAAACTCTTTGAAACACTATCAGGTAGTTGCAAAAATGTGGTTAGTATAACCTTGGTAGAGAAGCTGAGTTTACCTACTACAAAGTACCCATAATCATATAAACTTCAATGGCTAAACGATTGTAGGGAACTGAAGGTAAACAAGAGAGTGCTATATAAAGATAAGGTTTTATGTGACTCCAATTACAATCTCTTTTGTCTTTAGAAAGCAAAAGAAATTATTAAAAAATCCAATCAATTTGATTTGTTTAACTGTAAAAATTTTAAATCGATCAATTTTCTGTTTAATTTACTTTAATAAATCTTATTAATGAAAACTGGTTAGTTTATTAATTAATTGATCAATTTTCTTAAATTAATAAATTTTTATAAATCAAAATTAATTAATTAATTAATTTTTAGTTAATTTTTTAAATTAAACTTCAAAATTTTCGATAACTCTTTCAAATATATTTTAAATTCTTTTAATTTTATCTAATTTTAAACCTTGTTCTAATACAAGTTGAATTTAAACTTGGTCTAACATTTGGGCTAATTTTTAAAATTTTAGGTAAAAGAGAGATGGTTCAAAAATGAGGAGGATACTGATGAGGATCCATCTTACTTGAATTCATTTCTTCCTTATTAGGGAGTTAAACAATTCCTATAAATAAAATATAAACCACAATACAAAATCTAATAAAAACCTTTCAAATACAAGCAAAACACTCTAAAAATCATGCTAAAAATATAATATAATTAGCACTTATGAAATTTATTCACACTTAAGCATTTTCTTATACTCAGGAAAATAAATTTCATTACTTTTAACTTAAATAAGTAACAACTCCTACAGTGAATTTAGGAAATCAAATGGATCGATTTAAACTCTTCATTATTCATCTGATTGCAAAGTTCAACAACTTACTAGGCATTTAGCCACTTGCATAAAGTCATAAATCAACTGAATTTAATTATATAATCCTTTAAAGTCTAACTCAAACTGCAAAATTCAACTTAATGTATAAAGTGAATATACACGAGAAGGATGATTGACTTTCAAACATTTTCATAATCCTTATTTGAAAAAAAGCAAAAAATTGACTTTAAAATAATATAAGAGTATTTAAAGGCTTGTTTAAGAAGTCACTAACCTTTTGTCAGGAGAGTAAACACCTTGTCATATGAATTCTAAATTTTTTTGAAGTGTCTTGAACAATACAATGCTTGCCTTTATATAGGCAATAGTTTTGAGCTAATTAAGGTGAGAAAACACCTTAATTGAATAATTTGACTAAAATCAAAAATCACCCATGATTTAAGCTAATCATAGTGTGAATAAAATCCTAACAGCTGGTCTGGACAAGAAACAAAAGGAAAACATAATATTTGATGCCTAAAATCACTCCCAATTTGTTGGGACAACTTACATAGGTTTTTTAATGTCTCCAAAAAGTCTTGGACAGTTTGAACATGTCTTAGAATGCTTGGAATAGATTAGGATAGCTTAGACACTCATTAGGCTTCTTAACTCAGCTTAGAGCAAATTTATTTAACTTTGAGTTCTTTCCAAGCTAATTAGAGCTTGTTTAGTCCATATCCCTTCAATTAGCTCATTTATAGCTTCCTTTATCTCCTTAGCTCTAACTCTTTTAATTGGGCCTTCTTGAATGCTCAATGGATCCTTTGGAGATTTGCTTAAGCCAACTTGGTTCTCATCATTAGTCCTACTAAAACAGATCCTAAAGAACATGGAATGGCAATTACCTTTAGGAGTAGAAATGAGCTTCCAGAAGAAGAAGAAGAAGAAGCTTCTATCAAAGAAGAGAAAGTAAAGGAGTGGAAGCAGATAATTAAAAAAGACGACCCCCCAAAACCTTTTCCCAGGAAGAAGAAGAAGAAGGGTGGATAAAGGTGGTTAAGGAAGAACTATCGAAGGAACCAAATAAGCAAAATAATGAAGAGACATTGGTAGTCATCTTAAATACGGAGGGTTACCACTTCCTCCATGACAAATTGCTTGCATCAAATAAAAACTCAGGGATTTTTCATTATCTCTTATTTTATTAACAGTTTGTCATTAAAAAAAGTATTAATGCAGGCACTAGGATTTATTAACTTGATAAATTATGCTCTAATTATTACCTTGCAACATGTGGCTTACTTATAGGCTACTAAACTACTTTGTGGAGGAACGAGTGGAAGTAAGCCACTGATCATAAACCAGGATGAGGGTGATGTGTAGGGTAGGTCGAGCTAACAATGTTAAAAAAGTGCTGTATGGAAGGCAACCCATGAATTATAATAGTTTTATTTTTATTTTCATATCTCATTTTTATTTTTATTTTTTATTGTTACTTTTTTATGTTTTTATCACTTTTCGTTTATGTTTTTCAGGATTTAATCTTATATTGGATGGATCAGAATTTAAAAAAATCGTCTTACTTAGGAAAGGACGACTAGACCTTCTCACTATAATACATACTTAGACTGTATACATTGGGGACAATTTACAACTTTAAGTATGTGGAAGGGATTGATAATTTTTTTATGAAAATGAATAGAAAACAAAGATTCATAATTCTAAATCTCCCTTTCTCTTCTATCGAATATTCTTGCATGTTTGAGGTTAATGTTGTAATATATTGGATCTTTGAATGATTTCTTTATTTTTTCCACTTCTCTGGATCAATATTATCCCTTCTGGATGTTCTCCATGTCTGGAATAGTCTCTAAAAGTTTGCTCTCTCATTTTGCCTTCGACCACATCTTTTTATAGTAAATTTTAGGGTTCTAGGAGATACATGACCTGATACATGAGTGTATACTAGACCGTGTATAACCCAAAAGCTCCAGAATTCTGAAATTTGCATGGCTTAAAAAACTTACACCATTGTGTATCCCTTTTTTTCTTTAAATCTTCATTTTATGTCATGTTTTCTTTCGAATTCTTTTCTATTTGGTTGATAAAGGCAATTATAACCTATAAATATACTTTGAACAAACAAGTACCCAATATACAATAAAAGTATAAAATATCAAGTAAAAGAAATCATTTATGGGTGCATAAATACTTAAGCTTTTGCTTGTCCTCAAGCAAACTATAATCAAAATTATAAATTTTACAACATCCATCCTTCGTTAATATGATCTATCCATTCATACCATAAATCATCATATCATATTGAATCAAATTAATAGACAATTAGAGTCATCTTAAAATTAACTCCCTAAGTCAATATTAATAGTAATCATATAATAATCGCATTGTAATCAAAAGTATAAACCTTTACACCCTTATTAAGATTTCAATCAGTGCACTCAAGTGTTATAAGTTTGTTGCAACTCTTTTCAATTATGATATATCTATTCATACAAGAGAATTTCTCAATCTCAATCATATGAAATCAAATCACGCATTAATATTCCAAATACATTAGAACAAGAACAAAATTGCAATAATTAATCAATATGATTGCATTGAACAAAAGATTAAAATATATTGTTTCACAAACTAGGGTTCATCATACCTAGACACTAAACACGTTTAGTTAATCATAGAAAATAAAATCAATAACAAGCATGTAGAAAAACTAATAGAAAATAAAGAAATCTCGCTTTTTCCTCCATTGTCTTATAAGTTTGGATTGAATGTAGCTTCTATCAGATCTTTTGTATGTTAACTTCATGTTTTCCTCGTCCCTTAATCAAAATTGTTGCCTCTCTAGCTTCTCATGTCTCAAAATTACTACAAAACTTGGCTTTTGTCAATTTTCCTGCACTCATGTCCTTTTATAATAAAATCTAGGATTTTTAGGATATACATGGTTACTTACATAGACATGTGAGAGTCAGTGTATAATTAAAAACATATGAGTTCATGATTTTGCATGGGTACAGAGACTCACATGGTAACACACACGGTTATGTATCTTAAGATACACGAGCGTGTAACTCTACACAGCCAAAAACCAAATTCTTCAATCTTCACACATTTACAGAGACTTACACATTCACTATGCACAGGCATATAGGTCTTTAATTGCTTCAAATCTTCGTTCCATGCCACAGTTTGATTTGAATAATTATCCTTTTATTCTATGAAAGGAAATATAACCTATAAAATGAACTTGGAGAGAATTAAATACCAAAAATACACAAAAAAACTATAAAATATCAAGCAAAATACATCAAATATAGGTATATAATTATAGTCAAATCTGCATCTGCAATTGTCAACAAATCACAAGGAAAGAAATTAAAAGAACTTTGTGAGAGATGAAGAGTGGGAGGATATTAAGGCCGGATGAGATAATCATAGAGGTGTGGAAGATACTAGATGAAGAGGTTCTTACTTAGCTAGCCAAGATTTTCAATATGATCCTTAAGTCCACTAAAATGTCGAATAAGTGGAGACTTAGTATGCTAATTCCTTTATACGAGAATAAAGGGAATATCTAAAGTTATAACAACTATAAAGGCATCAAACTAGTTAGTCACATCATGAAGTTATGGAAGAAGGTGATTAAGAAAAGAGTGAGAAATGATGCACCTATCGCAGAGAACCAGTTTGGTTTTATGTCAGGAAGGTCCACAACAGAAGCTTTACATCTTCTTAGAAGATTAATAGTATATTACAGCAAAAGACTAACCTATACATAATTTTTATTGACTTAGAAAAAGGCTTATGACGGGTTACCTAGGGAAATTATATGGAGGTGTTTAGAAGTTAAGGGAGTTCCTATAACCTATATATGGGTTATTAAATATGTATAAAGTTGTAAAGACTAGAGTAAGGATAATAAGAGGCAACAGAATACACTTTGTTATCAACGATGAGTTACACCAAGGCTCCTTATTGAGCCCCTTTGTGTTCACCAAGAATATCCAATGGGATGTGCCTTGGTGTATTTTGTTTGCTAATGACATTGTTATAACCTATATAGATACCAATTTATGAATTGATTTAGCTCCCTAGTTCGATTGAAATTCTTTAACAGAAACATAGAAATTTTATAAACTCTAGATAGAGGTGTGTGAGGTAAAGATTATTATTTACACTGCTAGTAAATAATAATTGTTTAAACCATAAATCTTAAATTTATTTACTAGTGTGGGTCACAGTAAAACTATTTCAGATTTGTAACATAGAGATAATAAATATTCAATCCATAAAAGTCATTACTAAAGGCTTCAAAAACTACCCCGCATAATAAAATAAAAGGTTTTGATTGGTGGCTTCCAAAGTTGAAAAGTTTGTGGCAAGAGGGGAAGACTGATCGGGGGTTGGCTAATTGGATGACTATTAAGTGTCTATGCTAGTGACTGACAAATAAGTGATTATGAGTCACTTACAGAGGTGGTTAAAAAGAATACCTTTCTTGATAATTTGATGAATATAGTTACACTCTCTTACACCATAACTTTTGAGAGTATATCAGTGAAAGAATAATGACATGATCAACGCTCTACAACTGAATGAAGTGTGATGATGTCAATACTCTAGCTAGAGCTAGATCTATGCATTTTTATCTTTTGATATAAGAAAACACTGGCAGAGATTACATGATGTTCTTCTATATATAGGAAGGTATTTGTCTCTTGTTTACAAGTAACATAACTAATTTAGAGTGGGGTCGAAGGTCATAAAAAACCAAAATTTCCCATATCAATCTCTTCTACAGACTCAATCTTTAATGTCAAACAACTTTATCAGCTGAAGAATTGGGCTTGAGCCAAGGACCTTAATTTATTTAACATTATTTTTTTTGGAATTATTTTCTGTTTGGGTTAGAATTATGAAATTGGTTTGCTTTAAGATAAGTAAATGCTTAACTGTGATAGATTTTTATATATGCTAAACAGGTTTTTCTTTCAATATGAATTTATAACATGAGGCTTGTGTTTTGGCCATTTTTAACAGATTTGATACTGAAAATGAGATATATTTTTTTTCAAATTGTTGAAATTAATGACTCAAAGCAATGCCTGGGATCTTGTATACTTGTCAGAAGGCTCTAAACGAGTTGGTTATAAATGAATCTTTAAGACCAAGCGTGACTCAAATGGCTCCAAAGAGTACTAACTAAGCTACAGTTGATTAGAATAGGTCATAAGTAGTATCAAAACATAGCAATTCCTAAAAGAGATAATTTTGGTGATCTTAAGTCAAAGTGTTACTTATATAATCATTAAAATAATACAAGTAATATTCCAAATAGATTTTTTATGGGGCGTTAATTCAGTGAACTTATTCTCTAACAAACACCCACCCATTTTTTTAAATATCTTCTTACTTTAGTTTATAAGATCGACTAGTTCTTTCACAAGAAAAAATATGCATTTTCTAGTTTTTTACATTCTACTAATGTCTAATCTTGTAAAACATTAACTAGGAATAATTTAAGGATAATACATAAATGCAATATGAATTTCATAATTATAATCTCATCATAACTTTATTTGCAATTTATTCTACAAACATATACATCTGAATATGTATAAGATAAAGAATGTCTTTAAATTATTATGTCACTATACTACCAACTAATTAGTTGTAGGCCATAAACCAATAATCTACCACTTATGCTAAACCAATCATTTAAGTATCTTATACCATATCTCTATATGATGATCATGCTACTGTTGAGACAGTGGTTTAGTGAGAGAACTTGACAAGATTCTCTGTAGTGAGTACTTGTTTAAAACTTACAATTTTCTTCTTAATTATCATCATAATTAAAAGAAGTTGGCCAAATACATACTTAGATATTTGATGAGACCTTAGCTCTTTTTATATGCCCAATGGATCTAATGTTCTATAGGATGTTACTTTTTTAAACAATGCAAATAACTATATCAAGTTTATTAAAAACTTATTGATTTAATTAATCATTTCTATTAAATGAAAAATGTAATATGGCTTAATTAGCAAACATTGCTACATTGGAACACTTCTAATCTTAAAATGATATTGTTCTAAGTAAAATAGACTTTAATTAGGATTTATTTCTAAAGTTAATATCTATATAACCTTAAACTCAACTATCAACTCGTATGTAGAATAATAGATATATTTAAAACTTCACAAGCATCAGATATCTCAAATACTAAACATCTTTATTACATTATCTATGTACTTAGACTTATAATAGGTAAATAACTTCTAATTTATCTTTATATATCTAATTACCATAATTAAGTTATTCCCTTTCTCATATCCAATATGAATTGTTTTTGGATAATTATATTTTCAATAATTAAAAATATGAATTATTTTTCTCTATAAGCAATATGTCTCTGCAAAATCCTACTAAAGAGGATAGTTATACTCCAACTAACCTTTTTGTTGACATAATAAATTCACAATTATCTATAAAATAATCTCCTTGAATTCATCATGAAAATGAACCTTTCAATGTCTTATAACCTTTTAACTACACATCTAATGTATCAACAAAGAAACTAGTTCCAATTGGATGTATTGTCATGAGATTTGAATTTTTCAAATTTCATCTTACTTCTACTACTTATCTTGAGAACCATTCTCCTATAATATATTGAAACATACAATATGTTCAACAAGTCTGTAAGATTATATCTAACCTTTTGGATATCTCATAATCATTTATTATCCAATTTAGTTCTAAATTTAGTGGATAATATATGTTTCGATTAAGGATCACATCCTTAAATCATTAAATTCGGATCTTTCAAAGTCTTAATGTTTCATATTTAATATGAAATCTTGCTAATTGATTTAATTGAAACTACTGAAGGTAAGTTATAGACTAGGTATAGTTATGAAAGAAATAACTATTGGATCATACAATATCTAATATTGTATTTTCCTTTTTACATAAAGCCATACACTTATGGAATTCTTATTATGAAGGTGTTTACTAGAGAAACTCATTCCCTATAAATAATCAAAAAATTGAAAACTCACCATATCGATTGTATCGAAGTGCTTCAACATTTTTAACACTTAATTTCTATTTAGGTCTAAATAATTTGACCTTCTCAAATTTTTAAATTAATATTTTATTTAATATATATGACCATATCATAAAAAGTCTTTAGTAATATAATAAAATATAAGCATCATCTTTTACGAATTGTTTTTCTATTCAATACATCATATGTATAACATTTAACAGCTCAATACCATCATCATCTTTTCACCAAAGGTTGGTCCGGTTATTATTCAACTTAACAACCTTCATATGATTCACAATAACAAGAATACATATATCTTTATATGTAACTGTAATTTTTGTTATGTTGATTTAACCAACATGATATAAAGGATAGTCTCGATTATCCAACTTTTTATTCTTGTCACTTATGTTAAACATAGGTCTCTTTTAATCCATCACATACAAACTATTTGTATAAATCTGGATCAACTACTTTTGCTCAAAATTCTTTTTCTTGTTATGTCTTAAACATTATAATAATTTTGAATCTAAAATTTAGTATCAAATACTTATTAGCATGAACTATAAATATATATAATCTCTATCATATTTCTTAGAGGCAAAAAAAGTCATGCAATCATTTCTTCTAATAATAAATATTATCATTCTATAGCAAAGCCTTTAATTAATGTCCATGTTTATGCTTTTAATAGGCTAAATTAAGTGGAATAATTACATCAAAGTACTATACCTTGATACATCAAATGCAGCTATGAAAGAATATACTCTTATCAGCTATAAACAACAATAAAAACTACCTTCTGCATCTAGCTGCCAAGTTGGGGCCACCAACATCAAGTTCTGAAGCAGTTCTTCAATTGCAAAGGGAACTCCAATGGTACAAGGTCAAATTACAAACTTTATATCATATTTCTATTCCATTCTTTTGGCAAATGATTTATTCTTTCTGTTGCAGGAAGTGGACGATGTTGTTCAACTATTGTATAAAACAGTGTCAAACTCGAACAATCAAACTCCAGAACATTTGTTTACTAAGAGCACAATGAATTTGTTGAAGAGGGCGAGAAATGGATAAAGGAAACAGCTCAATCGTGCACCATCGTGGCCTCACTCATCACCACAGTTGCTTTTGCAGGTGCTTTCACTTTACCAGGAGGTGTAAAAAATCGTAGCTAAAGGTGTAAAAGTGCATCAGAAAATTTTTATATAACAAGAAGATATTACTCAGTAGTAATAATAGTAATAATAATAAATAAACAAATAAATAACATTGGGTTTATGGAATAAGAGAAGCTGCCCAAGAAATAACGATGATTCAAGACAAACTTCAACCCCAACTCTAGCATTTGTTGAAAAACTGCCAATTGCCGATATGCCTTTGCTTTATTCTCACAATCCCATAACATAAGGCCATCTTGAAGCCGACATCAAACAAAAGCTGAAACCTGTAGCCAGTTACAAGCCATGGAACCAAAGACAAACGCGGTAATCAAAAATTCTGAATTGTTAGATACTAAGTAGTAAAGTTTACAGACCTGAATGGGACGAAAGGGCAGAAAGAATGTGACCTTACCTTCTAGTTATAGCCGGCAGAGTCAACAGCGACACTCTTCACCAATTTGTTTCGATAAGGTACTGAGTAATTAATATTGTGGTTTAGTGTCTAACAACAGGCGGAGAAAGTTAACATTAGATATTTTAAGCTTTCGGAGGTTTCCTACTCATCGCTGACCATCAAGAAATGCTTTAATTATCGCTTCCTAAAAATTTATTTGAGCCGGCAGTATCAATGCAACTTTCATGTTCTGCTACTAGCGATTGATGACTTGTCTGACAATGATAGCTTTTTCCAGCTCATTACAAATTGTAAATAAAGAATCCAATATACGTACCCTTTAAGATTAATACAAACACACTTGTCCAAATACAAACAGATTGTCTCAAAAATCAGTCTGGGATCATCATTTTCAAGCGTCTCGATAACAACCTCAGATAGGAAACAGAGGTTAGGTCCTCTACTCTTGTCAGGCCTCGACGAACGGCTAGTCGCAATTAATAGGCCTAACGAGGACACCAGTAAATCTAAGAATCTTTCCGCAACAAGAGTGTTTTATCCAGAGTTACAAAAGAACATGGCTTCTTACTCGATGGAAGACTTCGTAGGAAATGGAGCTTTGAATGAGCTGCTTCCAAAATTGTTAGAGGAAGGCTGGGATGATGTGCCAACCTTGAAGCTTATGAACTCCGAGGATATGGATGTAATGAACATGACGCAGAGGCAAAAGGTTAGTTCTCATTGAGAATTTGACATTTCCCATCGCACTCTGCCAACCTCTGAGCTTCTTTTTTCTCAATTTAGGATGCGTTGGAAATCAGAACATACCTGCATGACCGCGTGCTAATGCAATATGGCGATGTGCTGGAGGCCTCAGGAAAATGTTTGCCTGAGATTCTTAGTTTAAGCACTAAAGAAATTACTACACAGTTTGGTCTGAAGAGAGGTCACCTCGTTCGTTTCACGAACAGAACTGGTTTACGTACCCATTTGCCCATTTCATATTCATTACCAAGAAGGACAATGACCCGCAAAACATCTGACAACGACACCCTTTTCAAGAGCTCTGGTTCAGCCCGATCAATGAAGATGCAATTGAGATCTAATGCAGGAGTCTATTACGATGACAAATCAGTGGAGCAATCAGTTGCTGATTTAAAGGTCAAAGATGGACATATATTTAAAGGGATAGTTTCAGCAGGGCCTCCTGAGCCTCGACTTTGTGGGTGTTTAACACCTCCTCCAGTTGTTGACATGGTTTCACCTTATTCTTGTATTGAAAATATATCAATACAGAAAATGACACCTGAATATAAGATAGGGATGCAGCCTTTGGTCAAAACCAGAACACCTCCAACGAAGGCTTCTCAACTGTGGAGGGATAAACCAGCTGTGCTTCTGTGCATCCGACGACCTGGGCAAGCGTTTTTCTTCTTCTGGTTTTGATTGTAAATTTTATGCTTTGGAACGATATCATCCAACCATTATAAAATATAAAGACTTAGACCCTATGTATGGTAGTTTTAAGAGTACACGGACAAACTTTACTCCTAGTTGATTTCTCAATGTCACAACAGGTGCATCATGTGCAGAGCTGAAGCTCACCAGCTTTATGCAAAAAAAGCAATATTTGATGGATTGGGAGTTCGATTATATGCAGTTCTCCATGAAAATATTGAATCCGAGGTAAGGTACCAAAGTGAAGTTTCAGCCGCCAGAAATACAATAAATTTCCAACTCCTTTTCTTGATGCTTAAATTGTTTCCGTACAGGTACAAGACTTCTGGCCTCGATACTGGGGTGGTGCTGTACTGTTTGACAGGAATATGGAATTCTTTAAAGCTCTTGGTGGTGGACAACTGCTGAAGGATAAGTTCTTATCAGGATTTGTATTCAATCCCCGAGCTATTGCAAATTACAAGCGTGCTAAAGCGCTGGGATTAGAGCAAAACTTCAGAGGAGAAGGTGAAATCAAGGGTGGACTTTTTATTGTTGGCAGTGGCAAGAGTGGCATAGCCTATCAATTCATTGAGAGAAACTTTGGTGATTGGGCACCTTTAGCTGAAATAATTGCAATCTGTAGCCAAATTCAGGTAATTATTCTTAGCTTCTCTACTCAGTCTGTATGAATTTTGCTATGTATCATTCATATCTTTAAACTGATGCAGAACCAACAAGAAGAACAAGAGCAGTCAGGCGATTATGAATGACAATCAAGAGATCATGAGATTTATTTGTGATTTATCAGATCATATGTTATGTCAAATAGAATCAAACCAGCGGTTCATAGTTTGCTTTTCATTGAAGAAGTTCATGTCTTTCTTTTCAAATTGGAGAAAATGAATGATATGGAATACTTTAACAGGCTGATTCATAATATTTGATAATTGTTCAACCATTAGACAGACGTTTCGATTTTCCCCAGTTTCTAACTTAAAAATGAATAATATGAAATACTATTAATTCAAGATATTTAGTAATCGTTAAACCCCATTAAACGGATGCTGCAATTTTCCCTAGTTTTCCACTTTTATTTAAAATATTTTATTTTTGATAAAAGAAATAGAAGCTAGCCATGATAATTTCTTCCAAAATATTTTCTAAACATTTCTTTTTAACCAATTGAAATAATATCTTTTATTTGTTTTTATCATATTCACCTAATTGTGATAGTAATGAAAATAATGCTCCTTCCATGTCTCTCTCTTAAAAATGTTTTTCCATGTGACTCAATTGCAAAAGAACTTCTGGTTAATTTGTCTTTTACCAACCTAACATATGTTTAACAAATAAGAAAGTAGAAACAGCAGATGATTTTTACGTTCTTATAGCAACTCAAAAGTCTTTTCATTCACAAACTAGTGAGATCAATTCGTAAGATCGTGTTTACTTCCACTATTGCCAATCATGCTTATAAAGGTGTTAATATCAATCTCCCGGTAATAAATTTCCAATTGGTGATACTCCATTAATGATATCTTGCTGAGAAGGTGTAGTCGTATCTTGGCAAGAAACATGAAAATGGGATTTCCGCATATCTCTCTTGATATCCCTTCCTTTGTATATTTGAATAGCTGTAATCAGATACTTTAGATACTCTGTTACGCTTTCTCTGTATATATATGTTGCTCTTGTAACCTGTTAATAGTGTGTGAAATACATCAATTATTTGCAACCTACTTTACTGATTGGACATCATGTACACAATCTCCCTCTCATATTTTTAACAGAGATTATTTTCATAATTTGAACATGTAACTTTTTAGTCATCAACGCTTTCCGGTGGAGATTTTGGAAGATGACAATATAAGAAGAAAGCAATAGATATAATTTGCCTAGTTATGTAAATTACAGAGCCCATCTTATCATTCAAGGGCTTCCGTATTAAACCCTGAGACTCATGATGAAACCAATCTATACGTTTTCAGCTTCACAACCTGAACAACTCCTGATCAATCTGTACTGTTATCCAGGATTTCCACTCCCAAATCAGTAAGGTTGGAGCAGTATTAATCTTGACAAAGTGCAATCAACCTACATTGTCAAAAGGACCTTTCCCTCCACAAGTGACCAGTAACTGCTCCCTAGGAAGAGTTACTCCCCAACTCAGGAAATAGGTTGAATTGCAACTGAAGAGAATCTCGTAGGCTTTTATCTTTAAGATTAGCTGTGAAATCTGAGAAGTAAAGCCGTTTTGGTCGCATAACAACAAGGGGAACAATCACAGTTCAATTTTCATTTGGCCTGAGGGAAGCGATCCTGGAAACAGAAAGAAACAACTTTGGATTTAGAATTGAGACACTTCGCTTCTAGTCTAAGAAAAGTTTATATATTTAAGAGTGGCAAACACAAGCTATACCGTTCATGACTTTACTAACTTGAGGAGCACTGATTCCATAGTTCACCTGAACAACGTTATGGAGGTCGTCCTCCCACACGGTAGGTACCTGTTGTCAAAAGTATGACATAAATGATATTACTTGCATGAATAATGCCAAATTCCAAACAAAGAAACGGAGATTCTTATCACCATTCTGTTTCACAACAACACAGTAAGAGGTAACAGGCTAATCAATTAAGTACCTGAGAAGGCTCTTTAATTCCTCCAGTCATGGGTTTCACCTGGGGATTAACAGTTCTGCGGAGTATGTCGGACTGGCTCTCCATTCCTGGAATAGGAGCTGGAACAAGTCCTGATTGAGCAGGATGCAATTGGGGATAAATCATAGGCAACTCTGGCAAAAACGGAAGAGCAGAGGAAGAAACAGCCCGAGAGTGAAAGATCTGAGCATATAGGTAAACCATAATTATTAAGATTATGAACCAGTCAATATGCAGAAAACAGAAGTTACAAGTAAACCATGCTTTACATATGGACATGCTAACTCTTGGTTTACTGGGCAGCAAAAGATTGTCAAAAGATCTCATTCACTTACATCTTTTGCCAGAAGTCCTTCTACGTTAAAATCAAGCCTTGGACTCACCGTTGCAAGTTTCATGGATAGAAACTGAAAAAAAAATTATAAATATATATATATATATATTTAAGATGAGAGATCTCAGCAAAGTACAGACATTGAAGAGCTCTAAAGCTTTCTGCATCCTTACATATTTAAAGCAACTCATTAAAGAGACGAAGAAATAGATAGTTTCTAGCCCATTTCAAGCAATTTATGAGTTATAGCACATGGTAGAATAGTGTTTTTCTGCCTCAGACAATGCCTCTGTGATGAAATTGAGGTGCCTATGGCATGGGTGGAGAGTATTGTGCGTTATTCATGCCACCGTTTAAAGGATGAATGAAGTAGATTCTTGTCACAAGTACCTCAACTTGCCTCTGGAGTGATTGCACGTAGTTGATGATTTCATCTAGCATCAATGCCTTGCCAGTAACCTGCAAATATAGTTGATTATTTTACAAAAGAATCAATCAAAGTAATTCAATATTGTAATTCAAGTGAAATGTTCTTCATTGGGCGGGCATGAATACCAACAACCGACCTTGCTACAACCTGGGACAAGGTCTTGTAGAAACTTCATCCTCTCACTGATCTTTTCCCTTCTTACCTGTATTAAGAATGAATACATTAAAGCTTAAAGGCTAAAATGAAGTCGCTCAAGGTCACCAAACCACTTTGGCACAGCTTCTTACTCTTTCTGCAAGACTATGGCTATTTGTTGCCTGGCCTCTTCGAGCTCTAACATGAATGTACTCTTCTTTTGGTGGTTCTGAAGTTTTACCTTGTTTTCCAATAGACTTACAGGTTTTTGAAATGGGGTTATGTTCTGCTTTTTGTTGAGTTCCATGGTTAGCTTTTGTAACATCGATCGATTGTTGGGTTTGCCTTGCCTGATCGAGCTCAGAATCCTACCACAAAGAAGAAGTTATACAGACAACAGAATAGTGAGTCGAACAAGCATAAAATAAGAGCATAATGCTGATATGTAGTTTCTACCTGCCCATTTCTTTTTCTCTTTTTTGAGCCAAGGCTCTTAGAGAACATTTCCCTACCATTTTCATCCAATATAGATGGCTCCTCTTGACCACCATCACCACTGAATTCAGCTTCATCCGATTCACTGCCAGACTTACCAATTTTTAATTCATCATGAGATTTTACAAGGCCTTCACTTCTTCTCTGACTCTTACGGGGGTTATCATCAGAAGCTAAATGATCAACGGACATGGAAACATCTTTGGGTGCATCACCAACACTCAAAGCATTCTTCTGAGCTTGTCCTTCAGATACAGATTTCAACCCGCTACCTGTAAAAGCTTCTGCTGGTCCTTGCATCATTCCCACACCCCTAGAATAAAGACCCATGGTGTCTGGAACTCCAAAAGGGTTCAGCATATCACCGAAATTCCCACCACTAAAGCACGAAAACCGTACAGCACGCTCAATGACTGCAGAATCAGCAGGAAACTGGGATAAGCTTTGCGGAAGCATTAGAGGGGCAGTTGGCAAAAACATACCACCTTTCAGCATTGTATTTGGCAAATTCCACCCAGCGTCCAGCGTTCCATCAATACATGTTCTCAAAGATGCAGGGCCAACTTTCCCAATTTCTATTGTGTTCGAAGTGTTTGCGTTATTTTTAACATTAATCTCAGTAAAACCTAAGTTTTGTGAATTGGTGGGATGCTCCCACATGGTTGGACCAAGTGAGTCTATCATAGAAGTTGATGAACAGGAAGAAACTCTAGCTACATCTCCTCTGCATACCGCCATTTGACTATCAGTGGGAAGTAGGCCCAAGGATGAATTTGCTATATTGGCACCTGTCAATCGCCAATCCGAGGAAATGCTGCCATGAGAATGATAGTTTATGGCATTTTCATTACTTTTTTCCTGTTCAAGTTTATCCTTCTCATTCATTTCCATCATTCCTTGCACGACTTGCGACTATAGTCACCACTAGCAACTTTTATCTCACAACTGCATTTGGCCCACGAGCAAACATGTTATCAATTCTATCAAACTAGAAAGTAACGTCTAAGTTGAACAAATCAAGAAACTACTCAATATGATCAACCAAAGATCAAAAGAAGCGAAGACAGGTAAGAAGCTCTACTTCTACAAGAACTTCTTTCTTCCTAATATAAGCTTAAACTAACTTTATTAACAAGCTATAGGTGCAAAACAGAAAATTTGAACCCACAACAGAAGAAACTTCAGAGTTCAAAGTGTGTAAAGATATTCCTTTAACAGCTCAATCCGCCCGGGAAAAAATTGTCTAGACTTATACATGCAAAACTAACCACAATATATCAGTTGTTGGAACCAAACTGTAGAGACACGCTTCTGAAATTGGCCCAAAAACCAAAATTTATTGAAGCTGAAAGACCAAAGATGATAGAAGTTGGAGTGGTAGTATTTCCAACGCTACCAACTACTGAATTTTCCGTTTACTGATATTGCAACCAAGAGAGTAGCCCCCAAGACAAATGGATCACAGAAAAAAAAGTTCAAAGAAAAGCTGCAAAAGGGCGTAACAGAAGCAGTCAAATAAGAAAACAAAAGAACATTGATTTCAGTACAAGTAAACAGCCCCATTCAAAACCCTAGTCAGAGTTCAACGGCAGAGAGCGAAAGCCCGCTAAAAGTAGCAAGAGAAAGACACCCATTTCAGATTCTGTGCAACTTTTGCTACTCTGCACTCAGTACTCAGTACAAGCCTTTTCTCCACTCAAAAACAAAACTTCATTGAATTTTTTGCCTCCGTTTTGTTCAAAACCTTCCTCGGCATTTCAGCACACATACAATCTGTTCTGTTCTATACACAACCCCACAGTGTCAGTTAATACACAAAAGAAAAGAGCCTGGAAGTTCGTTCAGTTATTAGAAAGACCATGAGACGGGTCGATCGAGAGAGAGAGAGAGAGGAGGGAATTGAAGCAAAGGTACTTGAGTAACTTTCAAAGAGAGAAAGTGATAGAGAAGAGCAACGGCAAGCAAAGGTCCTGCATTTATACCCACGCTTGCATCAAAAAGAGAGCTCTGATGATTAACCACCGCCGCTGCCACCGTAAATTAAAAAAAAAACGACTCACTCTTCTCTCTGACTCTAACCTCTGCTTTATTATCTACTTTACTTCCTTTAACTTTAATTTGGTGTGCATTCTAAGTGATAATTTGTACCTGCATTAGCTAGCAACTGACATTTTTCTTTTAGAATTAATTTCTCGGGAGCTGAGCTTAAAATGTTTAATGGCTTTCCTTGGTCAAAGGCTCAAAATGTAGCTGTAGCTCATCTCCACACAACTCTTGAATTGGGGGGTTTTCCATTTTGTCTAGCTATAGCTCATTTCCACAGATTAACTCTGGGTGGGTTTTTCAATTCTTACGTATCATCCCTTTGAATGATTCAAAATATTTACAATTAGATAAAATTTTCATTAAGAAACTGGCCTTGTTTTTTGAAAAATTTAACGTCTTTGTTTACTTCTATGCGTCGGGGATTTTTGGGTTGAAAAATGCTGCCCACTGTATTTTGCAGCTTGATGACTTTCAAGTTAAAATGGCTTAAACTAAGGCCTAATCATAAGAATAAAAGAGTAATTGAATTTAATGGCTATGATCATCTCATGACATTCTCAGAGTTGACGCATCAGACTTCAGTTCTTGTTTCTTTCTTCGGTAACTAGGCCATACCGAGAGCTAGAGGGCATCCATGAACTTTAAAATATCCTTATAATTACTACTTATGCAGTTGATGGACGATGCCCCTCTATCCTTCTCTTTTTTCCTCGCGTCATTATGAGTAGGGGCCTTGGGACTTGATATCTCAAAGACCAAAGCTTCAAACTAATAATAACGCAAAATCTTGAGCAGTTCTCTTTTCTACACCTAATCTCTACTAACCCCGAAGCTTCAAAAAAATTACAGGTGAAAATGATTTGTGCTGACTGGGTTGTGTTTTACTCAACAAATTGAATGGAAACAATGAAACATGCAACATCATACTCTGCTGTGCATTGTACAAGAAGCCATGGAATTAATACCTACACAAGGAGAAGAAAACAAAGATAAATCTGAAAAAGTGCCTATCACCCTATTAGATTATGAGGAAGCCAAGAAGTCGACAAATGGGGTCCTGCCACATATACTGGTCTGCTCTTCCGTAAGGGGCAGATTGACTAGTTTCATCTGTACGTATACTGTCCCTCTCTCTACGTGCCATGGCCCTATATATATACAGCTGCGTGATTTTCTGGTTCACACGCTTTAAGTAAAATGTAAAATTTAAGATTTTGAGCTTTGGA
>JAOTAY010000003.1:17837967-17867236 GCA_025629805.1 Erythroxylum baracoense | reverse complement strand
TGAGAGGTACAGAAATTTTCTGTCTTTGTGCGTTGAAGACAGAACAAAGACAGCTGTGGACATCAACCAAACACATCCATGGACAACACCCTTCTGTCCATGTCCTCTGTCTTCATACGTGAAGATACTAACCAAACACACGGTAAGTATCGGCTGGACCTGTACAATTTTGTATAATTAAGAGTTGGTCCAGGGCTGGCATTGGCTCGTCTTTTGGGGAAAGCTAAAACCTATTCAACCAAAGCTACGTCCCATACGCAACGTGGGATGGGAGTTGGGGATTCGAGATCTCTTAACCAGACCTTTATTATTCTTTAAAACTGGAGAATCAAACACCACTGTATAAGGGATCATTACTTACTCTCCCTCTCTCTACGTGCCATGGCCCGTGGACATGTACTAATCAAATTGGCATTGCTTTAAGCTTTAATCAATTAACGGAAGCACGTTTAAATACTTCGTGTTACTGCCCTTACAAATAATTTAACTATATGTACGTTCATGCTCGTCATCCAAAGCTCAAAATCTTAAATTTTACATTTTACTTAAAGCGTGTGAACCAGAAAATCACGCAGCTGTATATATATATATATAACTATTTTATTTTTTATTTTCTGTTTTTTTCAAATTTAATAAAAAATATATTTGTTTAAATTTTTAATTTTTATTTTCAGTTTTGGTTTCTTTCAGTTTTTAAAAATTATGAAAATCATAAAAAGTAGTTTTTATTTTTTGTTTTTGTTTTTGTTTTTTCATAATTTACTTTACTATTATTTAAATATATATTATTTAATTTTAATATTTAATAAAAATTATAAATAATTTAATTCAACATCATATACTTAATTAATTAAAATTAATAATCAATAAAAACGCGCTGATCTTTTGTCTTTCTCTCTCTCTCAAGACTTCTCCTATCCTCCCTCTGGACCTCCATATCCTTAGGTCTTCAACTTCAGATGCAGTGAGCACCATCAAAGAAGATGCATTTAATCCATTAACAACGAGAAAGTGAGCCTCATGAGAGATTCGCCAAAGCATGGATCCAGTACGGTGGACATGATAGTGGCTATCAGGTAGTGTTTTCTCTATCCCTTTTTACAACTTCTTCGTTGATGATGAGTAGGGCAAGCTGCAGCTCTTCGGCCGTCAAAGGCGATTCAGCATTCTCAGGTATCTAAGTGTATTACTTCTACCTTGTCGTTTATCTAAGTTTTCGGTGTATCGTGTGTGTGCATGTTGACAGGGGTCATCGCCATGTGTGGCTCTCGAAAGTCAGTGGAGGTAACGGTTGGCCATTCAAGCCATCACTGGTAGTTATCTTTATTAGTTATGTATGCCTGTGATTATGTGTTTTTATTATGTATTATTGTTAGTTACGCATAGTGAAAGCCCAGTGGGTCGAATACTTTCTACATTCGTCCATTTTCTCGTGAGCCATGAATGTTACCCAGGATGATGCGTAATGGGTGGAGCTCTCTTCTCCCCAACCAAGCACAAGGCGCGTGTTGGAGACGATGATGCGTGGTTATTGCTTTGCAATAGACAATCATAAACTCGCTAGAACATCACACGTTTGCTGAAAAGTTTACTGTCTCGAGTATCCTGACAAGTCTAAACTCACTGGATCATCACACGTCTGCTGAAAAGTTTACTGCCTCGAGCATCCTAACAAGTCTGCAGACAAGTCAGTTGTGAGACTCGTTTCCAACCTGACGATTCCTAATACTCCTACCTCTAAATAACCTTTTCCGTTATTATCAAACCTTACCAGTCACTTTTGGACCAAGTACTTTTGAGCGAGGTCAATTTTTACTGTTACGTTGCATGCCTTATTAATAGAGGCGTCCTTCACATTTATTATTAATAGTATGTATGTATGTATGTATTTATTTATTTACTTATTTATTTATTTATTTATTATTATTATTATTATTATTATTATTATTATCTTTTTATTGAGTTTCTATTAGTTTCAGTTTTATCTTTATTATTATTTATTATCATTATTTTATTATTAGTATTTTATATTTGTATCTTTATTATTTGTAGCTATTTTATTTAGTTTTGTTTTATTCTTTTTCTTTATGTACCTATTTAATTTTATTTACCTCCACTTTTAACATATCAGTTTTCATCTGTATCATTTTTTATTGTCACATCTGCATGTGGGTCTACCGGAAACAGCCTCTCTACTATATAGGGGTAAGACTGCGTACTATCAGACCTCTCCAGACCCCGCTTCATTGCAGGATTTCAAATTAGGTGATGATGATGATGATGTAATTATTATTAGTGATAAAAATATAACTACATTAACATTAACAACCAAATAAATTTTTATTTTTATTTGAAAGAAAAATAAAAATAAAAACTAAAAATTATTTTAAAAAATAGAAATAAAATCAAACAACCTTTAATTATTCACGTACTTATGGCCTGATTCAAACTTGAGCAACAACTTCAAAGCTATACGACGATTAGGCTATTTCTTCTTCCTAGCAGCACAAACATAATATGACATTTTTGTTTTCAACTTCAAGGCGTATCTATAACCTTCTAACCCATAGAATTTAGGTCAAGGTGTGACCCAAAAAAAAAAACATTAATAAAGGCTATTAGAGAGCTCATTGCGTACGTGTTGTTTATTGTGTCCTTTTAGTTTGTGCATACTGCGTACGGTCTTCACCCAAAGATATATAAGTGTTCATGGAAGTACGGGTATAGCTTGAGAAGTGAGATGCAAGAAGCGAAAGGACTCGATAGCTACTCTTTCTCGTCTTCTTGTTGGACTTGGTGACAAATGTTAATCAAAGCAAGTTAATTTTTTTAACAATAATTTAAATTCTAATGGAACCTTTCATTAATTTTTAACCTCGATATTAAATATAAGGTCAGAGTTCGATTTTATCCCTACCATTAACGCGTTAAATTGAAAAATCCGTAAAAATGAAGTAATAAGAGTTTGAAGGATGGAATTATGAAGTTATGTTAATATCATGCAAGCATCATTGCAGAACCATGATGTGCTGTTGTGTGAGTGATAGATATCAAACAGTTTCTACCCCCTTTTGGTTCACTTTTCGTCTAAAGCCCACCTATAAATTTCACAGGTCTACCTCTTTTCCCCGACTAAAAGACGCTTTGTTCAAAATGCGGGCACTTTCCGTGTGCTTTTTCGAGAAGGTTATGTTAGGTATGGACCCTTTGCCATGGAGAAAGGTATAGGTATATTTAAAGATTTAAATTAACGTAATTAAGATGATTCTATATTACTTTTCAATTATATTTGGTAAAAGATTTTTATACAATTCATTTTTTAATACTTTCAAAGTAGATTAATATTCTTAGGAAAAGTAAATATATGAAGTTTTAGTTTTTTAATGGGTAATTATTTATATAATTGCATATACCTTTTAAACAAATTATTAGAAATCAATATACCATTAAGATTATATATTAAATATAGAAAACAATAATTTAAATCAGGAAGTTTAAGCAATTTTAAATTATTAGTCAAAATTAAAAATTATTTCAATCAAATATATAAAGTTCCAATTTGTTACAAGTATAATGTATTATTTACTCTACCTTTAACTTTACTAACGTGGGATTTTATATAATCAGTCTCAAACAAATTAATAGATATATATAATGAAAAGGAATACAAATAATTTGATTTTAAGTTAAACAATTAAAGTGTGTTACAATAACCAAATTCTGCCCATATTTATAAGAATGAGTTACCAATGTTTCATTAAAAAATTTCATACAATCAAGTAAGTATTATGTTTAATTTGTTCTAGCCTTAACTACGATCACCAACTTAATTTGTCAAAATAGGCCAAAAGAACATTTTAGCCCCCAACGTTTACACTAAAGTCCGAGTTAAACCTTAACATTTCAGTGCGTTCAAAATGAACTTTAACATTTGCAAAACATTTAAAATAAACCATAATATTTGGAAAATGTTCAAAATAACTCTTGATTGGACGGAATCACTAACGGAGTTAAGACTCCGTCAGTTAAATGTTGACATGGCATTTTTTTTTTAATTATTACAATGTTGCACACTTGCACACACATAATTGACATGGATTTTTTGAAAAATAAAAGTTGGTCTCGCTCGAGACAAAATGTTGCAATTGGAGAAGGAGGTTGAGTTTAAACGTTGCATTTTATTTTCATTTCATTTATTCGATTTGGTTTTTATTTATTTATATACTCATCATCCTCCTGCCACTCTTACTAGCGCTTACTTAGTTATGAACAAAAAGGGTTCTATATAATCAACCCTTTCTTTTTTGAATAAGCGAGGCTTTCCTGATAGAAAGAGTTGCATGCTAGAGAGATAGATCTCAATTCCATGTACGTGGTTAGGCAAGCCCTGTCGTCAGCTTCCACCCAGACAAAAAACGTGTCATTTTCATTTAGATTTTGGGTTTGAATGCCTAACGTTTTCTCCCAGTGCCTCCTTCAATCTCTGCAACTGACAGAAACAAATGCCACCAGAGGAAACAGCGGAAGCAGAGGGAGTTGGGAAGCTTCCTTCCCAAGCAGCGACGATGACAGAGAGAACCATGGTACCATTGGAGGAAGGAGCAGCTGCTACTCGTCTCTTCCCTTCCCAAGAGATGGTAGCGACCATGTCGTCCAGTTAAAGCAATGATGTGTCATTGAGGAAAGTAGCGACAGCAAGGATAACGTCAGTCACTGCTGCTCACCGCCGTTTAATCACTGATGCTTGGCCCCCACCACTCATGCCAACAACGCATTTTGGGTTTATGTTGTGTTTTGTGTTGTTGAACGTCATCCCATATACTATAACGAATAGAGTAGGGTTCCCATATTTGAAGTAATCGTACCTCACTCCCATTATTAACATGAAGGTGGACATCATTTGAAAGCCGACAAGTTGGATAATGAAATGTCCCAACTTATTGACGAGAAACACAATGAACGGGTAACCTGGTATTGTCCCAAAGAATGAGGAGACAAATATGACTCTTTACTGCTCATAGACTTCCTCTAGAGGATTCACTTTAATGTGGTCTTTTGTTAGCTTCAACGTCGGTAACAAGTATCTTTGTGACAAATTATGTGAATAGAACGCCACATCCCAACTACACATCAATATTGGAAAAAAGAAGAAGAAGAAAAAGATCATAAATTTAGCGAAAGAACAAGAAACTACTGCATGATTTTTCTTTAACATTGCCGATTAAATGGACCCCATAGAGTTCAAAGAAGGAACTTGACAAGATTGGATAGCTATTGATAGCCTTAAACTTGGTAATCTTTTGTACTTCATTCGGGTCCTCGTGTACATAAATCTTAAGAACACGTCTTATATTAACTAGAACAATTCCAGCTTCATCATTTCCAGGATCAAGATTGATGGTTGTAGTGTAACGAGCAGTTTCAGGCATCTTCCTTAAACTGTACAACGTTAACGCAGCTAGAAGAGCACCAGTCATTAGTACCACCCTCCATAGAACATTTTCCTGAGAATCTTGAAGATTTTAAAAAGAATCACTAGGATTAATCTGGATAAGATGATCCCAACACCTTGCATCGTAAACAATCTGGACAAGAAAGCACCATGACTCTTCATGTTACTGTACTCACTTATGATCATAGCACAAAGCAGTCAAGTTCCACCAAGACCAAAACCTAGCCAAAACCTAAAGGAACACATAACACCTAAAACAACTCTAGATGATCCAAACAACACGCTGCAAAAAATGGCACAGAAGAAAATGATTAAAAGGGTCAATGTATAAGTTTTTTTTCCGACCGATCCTGTCTCCAACCAAACCGAAGTACAACTGACCACAGAAAGTTCTTATTAGTACCACACTATTGGCTAGGTTGTTAATGTATTATGGGAGAATACCAAGTCATTTACTTAGAGGATCATATAAGTAAATGCATCCTAGAAGCTTGAAGACTGAGTTTTTACAGAAGATGTTGTATGTGGTGGTCAAAAAGCCCAAAAACAATTATTGCAAATGGATGTAAATTTGTGGCTATATGCTAAACAGTGATATTTCTAGAATTCCATATCCATAGTTTCTGATTTTATGTAGGGATTGAATATATTTTAAAATCCAGGCAGCAAAATACAGCTCGACTGCACTCTCTAAAGACAACGTTTGTCTTGAGCGAGACTTATTTTTATTTTCTAAAAATTCATGTCACTTATTTGTGGGTCCCATTATAATAAAAAATTTTAAAAAACACCGCGATAGCATTTAACTGAAGAAGACCTAACTTCGTTAGTAATTCCATCCAATCAGGGGTTGTTTTGAAAATTTTCTAAATGTTAGAGTTCATTTTGAACACACTAAAACATTAGGGTTTAACTCAGATTTCAATGTAAACGTTAGAGGCTAGAATGTTCTTTTGGCCTGTCAAAATATGAGAAAACTTGCAATGATATAGTTTCTTTAAATAGTAAGTGTGTTGGTCCTTAGATGATATACAGAGGATGAATTGTGTATGCTTACTTTTTGTCTTATTTCTATACTAATAAATAATTATGACATGTATATAAAACAATTACAAAATAAACACATAATAGTAAAAGAATTTAAGAAAAGAAAGACAAAACTATTTAATATTGGTTCAACTAAACAACCACCCTTGATCTATATCATCTCCCTAAGTTTCGATAAAGAATTAACTATAGTCATTCTTTAATTTGTAAAGAGAAACCCTCTGCATAACATCTTCTTTGTCAAGGATGAAAAGAACCTTTACAAATTTCTTACTTTATTACTGATAAATAGTAATTCTCTAAAAATATTGTTCAAAGTTAAGAGAAACTTTGACAAAGTGTATTTAATTAATTTTTGTAATTGTAATAATTTCACAATAAAAAAATAATAGAGAGTAGGTAAAGAAGAGAGACAAAACTCATGTATATTGGTTTAGCTATACCACTTATCAAATTTGTTAATGCTTCTAATATGGTAAAAAGTAGTTGAACCACAAAATATTGTGTACTTTGTTACAAATAATGCAATTATTTATATATTAGTCAGGTAGTTATTATAGTCATAGTATAAACAAATTTGTTGGCCTCATGCTCTGTTCATTGTATAAATCTCATTTTAAAAAGATTAGTTGCATGGACCATAAGATCAATTTTTTTATATTTATATTATATTTTTGTCTTGATTAAGAAAGCAAGAAGATTGTGTAGAGATTGTGGTCCTGTTACTACTAGGTCAAAGCTACATTTGTAACTTTATAAAGTGTTTATGATTTTAAGCAAGTAATTCAAGATTTAGTGACAAGTAAATATTATTCAAGTCATAAGCTATCAAAAGATATAAAAGGAAAAGTGATTTATGTTATTATTTTGGATAATAAAATTTGGTATGCTTACTTGATTTTTAGGAAGATTATGATTCCATTTATATAGTAGTTAAGGATTTTTAACTCGTATAAGTAATTGTGTTTGAGGTGTATAAAGGGTTTGTAAAATAATTATGAATTTTTTAAAAGGAAGGATAAATTATACGAGCCTTATATAGATATTCTTGATAAGTGATGGGACAATCATCTTACACAAAGGATCCGCTTAGTAACTTAATATCTCAATTCTTATTATTCATATAATAGAAATATATGTATGGATGTTGATACTATGGGTGGTCCTTTTAATGTGATTGAATTCCAAGATATATTGTCTAATAAAGAGTAATCAAAGGCGACAAATAAAATTAAATTATATCATGAAAGTTTAGGAAGTTTTGTTCAATCATCCCTAAAGAGAGAACATACATGAAAAAAATGCAACTTGGTAAGTTTTTATACTTTTAGATTATCATTTGCTTATTAATGATATACTTTTTATTTTTTATAACTATTAATTTAAAATATAGATGAATGATAGAGATAATTTGGTGAAAGTACTCTAATGTTAAGAAAACTTGTTATTAGATTACTTAGTCAAACAACTTCTAGATTAGGGTATGAATGTACTTGGAGTATTTATTTTTAAACATATTCATACCAAGAAATAAAATAATTTGGAACATGAAAGACTCAATGACTTGTTATGTTACTTATAATATAAGGATGAAGAATATGCATTTTAATGATTGAATTTTATTTTCAACAATTATAATTTTTATTATTAATTACACAATTTTTTTATTAATATATTTAGAGCACTCAATAAGAAGAGAACATATGATCAAATTAATATTCATTGTATTGAGCATGTTGTTTTTTAAATTGAAAAAGAAGAATCATCATTTGATCTTAATTATAGTGAACAATCTTAATTATAGTGAACTTGAAAAAAAGATTCATGAAGAAAATTCATTTGTCATAATATATGAGTTAAGAACATCTATTGATGATTAGTTGGTATCTTATTATATATATTAAAATTAGAACTATAATGTATTACAATAAAAAAATATTTTGATATATTAATTTTTATTTATTTAAATGTCATAAAAGATATTAATGGAGATACTTTGGATGAAAGCATGATTTGTAAGTCTTTAAATAATATTGAAAAATTTCGTATTTTTGATGATAACACAACATGACCTCTTTTAGAAAAATTGTTACAATTATTTTAATTTTTTTATGTTGGTTCGATTTTAGTTTGAATTGTTAGAATATTCGTTAATTGATTATACATTAATAAACATATGGGTGTATTCTTTTATTATTTTAAATATAATATTTTTACTTATTTTATAATTTTATTCTTATTTATATGTACTTATTTTATGATGCACTAATTTTGTTTGAACCTTTAAACTAATAGTTATTAAAGTTAATATTGTTTAAAATATCCTTCCACACTAATAAATGATTTTGGGTGTGTGGAGATAATTTAAATAACAACAAACTATGAGGGCCATCGAAATAATAAGTTTTGTACATTAAAATCTTTGCGCGGTTTAGGTGAAGCATTTAGAGGGGGCCCATAGAAGCCCACAAATTCTCATGGCAACGCACATTCCACTAGAATTAGTTGGCAGTGTTGGTCAATATTAGACTAGCACTAACAGCTAGAGCTAGTAATGAGAAGCATCTTTTGTGGTCCAAAAGATAAAGGACTGGAAATGTATTTGACAATAAAATTAACACGTACTCATCTTCATAACACATACACTAATTTTGGTTCAAAGGTTTAAGATTAGTACTGCTTACTTTTATGCATCCAATAATGGGGCTTGTAGTACTGTTGTGAGTATACCTGACCTGTCATTTGCTAGATTTAGGCCTTCTCTATATCAATGAGATTTGGGCTATGGGCCTGTGGCCTATGAGGGTGATTGACCGAAGCCTTATAACTTGCATACAAAGAACAAGATTCCGATTTAAAGGAAAAATGAAAATCTTAATTTATATAATAATTTGAAATTTTCATCAAGGAATTTTCTTTTAAACTAGGCGTGTCTTAAACGAAGATTAAATGCAAAAATTGTATAAATTATTTAAATAACAAAATTCTTATTTTCAACATTAAATGTGTCAAAAAAACGAATTACAAAAAGATTTTGATAAAATATCGTCCTTTTAATTTGTAAATAATCTTGTTATTCATTTTTACAAGTTTGAAAGAAAGATGATTAATTTAGTCAATGTTAATAAAAATTTTCATTTGTCATGAACGGTGGAATGTTTAACATATTAAAAATTTATAGAGGAGGTGAGTTTCTAATATAATTCTTGTGTATGGCTTCCATAAAATATTTTAAATGTTATTATTGTTGAAATAAAATAAAAACCTCGTAGAAAACAAGATAATTGTCAAAATGACATTAAATTTGTAACACTATCATAGTACACAAACAAACCTTCGCGCACTGTATAGGTGGCATTCAGCATCCCTGTAATAGTGAATGAATTATACAACGAAGTGTTGCCAATATATGGCTTATCTTTCAGTTCAGGGCTCTCAAGTAATTGGGATCGTATTATTGCTATATTTGTTTTTTTCCTACTGGAAGACATTCTCATGAGTTTAGTGAATTATAATTTACTGCCGTCCAGATGTGACTTTTTCTTTGTTTATGTCTGTCTATATGGCAGTCTGTTGTCAGGCCGGCCTAGTTGTGGTTGTAGTACTAGTGGTGCCTCAAAATGTTTTTTCTTTAGTTTTTTTTGTATGAACTCAACAATTCAACTACAGCGCTGATGATGGATAACATGCGCCTGTCATTGCGTCTCATTAAAATCTATCACCAACTGGTCTGCTCTCTTTCTTGTTGACCAGCTAGTGCACCCCCGGCTCATTTTAGACTTAGACCATCCTCCACACAGATCCCAGTGAATCAACGGTATTACGAAACATGAGGTAGTTAGGAAGAAAGAAACTTTTTAGTTTTTTCTCTCTCTGGTTGGATACTTGTTTTCCTCTTCAAAAATCCCTCTCCACCCCATTAAGGCTTTTACCTGAAGAAGGTACTTCTCTCCTTAGACCCAATTCGTTGCTTTTTCTTCTTCTTCTTTTTTTTTAATACTGTCATTGCTTGTATTGGCTCTTTTATCTATATGTTCACTTGGCAGAAACTTGTTACCATTTGTCTAATCGTTTAATTTTTTTTTTTTTGGGTGGATTTCCTTTGTGGGTAAGTAGGTTCTCGGTTAAAGGTGTGACCTTTGAACTCCTATGTAGTCTCTTAGAGGTTTAATCTCTTAGATGGAATCGTTTTCTTAGCTCTATAATTGCCATAGATAGTTGCTTATTTCATTAGCCTCATAAAGTCAAGAATGGTGGTTGAATTTCGTAAGGAAATCAATCAAGATCTTTTTCATTTAGGGTGAACTATGAGGTATAGTAGACCACTGAAGACTGTCATCTTGTGCATTTAAAGATTTGCAAATGTAAAAATTCGACAGAAAACTATTTGATTTGACTCCGTACGTGAGCTGGTGGTGACTTCTCTCCGTTATAGACTTAATAATTTTTAGATGGGAATTGTTTCCAGGGGTGGAGACAATTAGGGGAACCAAAAGTAATGCAGAACACTTGCAACAACGAACCTTTTTGTGTCAAAACTTAAGATTATTCAGGTTGTTTAATTGGGGAAAGTCTTCATAATACATCTCATCTTTCAGTGCAAAGGGACCTGATGTGTGCATAATCAGCATTTGCCTGTGATCGTTTAAGTCTCTCATTTTATATATTGCAATTGCTTGCTATCTGCAAGATATGTATCTCACCTCTTGTGCAAAATATTCCAAGATATTTGGAGTACAAGAATATGCTTATTGTTTCATGCTTACACTTGACTTCCCCCTCTCCCATTAGTAGTCCATACCAAAATCTCCATCACTGTGTATAAGAAAGCTTATCATTGGCTTATTCTTATATGCTTTCCTTTATTTGGTTTTCCATATACAGGAATTTAACTGTGAGAATGGATGACCAGAGTGTTGACTATATACTTATTGACAATCCAATATTAGATCTTCAAGACAGAAGCTCATTCAGTGCCCAGGGATTACAAGATTTACAAATTATCACGGAAGTTCTAACTAGAGTAGATTTGGATTTGGAGCATACTTCCAAGAAGTTAGTAAATTTGCATGTACTGTTGATGCATTTATTGGCTTGGGATAATGATCTTGAGGTAATGGCCATGTCAGCAACGTCCATACAGAAGGCATTAGAATTTGATCTTCTCTCTGGAATTTTAGATTCTACAGTGAGAGATGTGGAAATTTTTGTGAATAATATCCAAGAAGAAATTTGTGATATCCGTAACAAAATTTCTTCATGTAGTTATTTGGCAGAACATAATATTGCTACGTTGGAAGAGAGAGTGTTTCAGTCAGAGGAATTATTGAATGAGTCCCTAGAGAAGGTTTCTAAGGTGAAGACACAGTCAACCAAGTTGCAGAGGGCATTTTCAGCATTCAGACTTGAGAACTGTAAGTGACATATTTCCATTTAAAACTTGTATGCAGGAAGTCTTCATTGTTTCTGTTTACCTACACAGATAATTGCACTTCTGTAGGGGAAGATGAAAACACCAATGAGTTATCAGACAATAATCAACTGTTATACATTAGCCCAAGTTCAAAAAGACAGACAGCAGATCAGAGAAAGTATGTTTTAAGGATGCTGGAGAAATCTCTGGGAAGGGAGATTGATCTTGAGAATAAATTGTCTGAACTTACGCAGAATGAAGAACAGCTGAAAGTAAAACTGCACCACACAGAGCAGGTATCTGTCCGCATGGAGGAAGCAGCTGAAGTAATTTGGGGAAGATTTTTAGAAGCAGAAAATGCTGCCGAGGTGCTCATGGGGATATCAAAAGAATTGGCTGGTCGACTTCAAATTGTTCAGTTTAATATTAATGGTTCAGTTCAACGAGAAGCTGAGTTAAATGCTAGACTCCATTATTGCATACAGCAGCTAGGTTCCAAAGATGCTGCTTTAAATAAGCTTAAAAGAAGTATTGATGAGCACATCAGCAAAGGTTCTGAAGTATCCATTTTGGTGGAAAGAGTAAAATCACTTGAGGAACAGCTAAAAAGATCTGAATTACGTTTGGTGAATGTAAAAGCTTTATATGAAGAAAGCCAAGAGCAACTAAGTGAGACGGAAGATGTAGTTGAATCTTTAAAAGAAAGAATCTATGAAGCAGAAAATAGGGCTGAAACTACAGAGGCCAAGGTTACACAGTTAACAGATACAAACGTCGAACTTACAGAGGAAATCAATTTTCTTAAAGATAGCAGAGATAGTAACACAAAGAAGGTAAGCTTGCTTGAGAAGCAGTTAAGGGAGGTACAAATACAACTACAGCACGTAAAGGCATCATCAGAAGCAAGTCAGGAGCAACAAAATATGTTGTATTCTGCAATTTGGGATATGGAGACATTAATTGAAGATTTAAAATCAAAAACATCTAGAGCTGAAAGTAAAGTAGAGGCTGCAGAGGATCGATGTCTTCTGTTATCTGAAACCAACTTGGAGCTTAACAAAGAAATAGATTTCTTAAGGTCTAAAGTGAAAACATTAGAGACATCTTTGAATAAGGCTAACAACTCAAAAGCTGCAAGTGCTAAAGAAATTAACCTTAGAACTGGGCTCATTATGGATATGGTTATGCAAGTAGCCCGAGAAAGAGAGCACATTCAAAATCAGGTGCTAGCTTTATTTTGTATCTGCTATATACACTGACACTTGCGATATATATAAGCTCTTTTCCATTTCTATCATCATAATAGTTTGTGTGAACTCTTGAGCACTTCAAATTAATTAGAAATGCTTCGCTATAATTGTTCATAACTTTTCTGTAACATTGTTTTCTCTATGGACTATTGAAGAACGCATTTGTAATCATCTCAATTAGTACAAATAAGAAGGTGGTATTTATTGAAATGTTAATCTTATCCTATATGTAAAGGTGTCCATAATCAACCACAATAACTCATAGAAATGGACACTTAAAAGAAGATGAAACCTTAGTGTCTTTCATTCACTTATCTAGGTATGCTGCCTTTTTTTCTACTTTTCTTAACCAAATGAATAAACAAAATTGTAGACTTTTCATACTAAAACTATAGTAGTATATTTATGCAGCTACTTTTAGTGAAGAAGGAGAATGAAGTATTAGCAGAGAAATTAAGAAATGCCAAAAGACAGGATTACGGGGAAAAGGGCAGTGAAGCATGTAGTGACAATGAAAATCTGGTCAACTTGGAGAATGATTCGTGTAAGGAAGCTTTTGACAAATCTTCTGAGGGAGCAGTATCGCCATCTAAAAGTTTGTCGGTAAGTACCTTCACTACCATATTTGTCCCAGAATCGAAAATTTGCATTATATTACACTTTTGTTTGTATTCTCTATGAGCTTCTGAATGCAACTATCTTTACATTCTTTTTCCTTTTTCTTGCAAGTCTTTTCCTGATTTAGATGAAGTCTCGACAGTTTTTGAGATGATCAACAGGAAAACTTAATTTCTCACATGTTAACATTTCCAAGAAAAACTTATCTTGTATTTAATAAACATGGATACATATATATATACAACTTAACCAGCAGAAAAATAGGTATCAATGTGAACTAAACTATATCTGGAAGTCTGTAGCAGAAATCCCTTGATTATGGGGATTTCTGTTTCTAATAATCTTATTCCATAAGATTGATCTTATCTTATCCCATAAGATTGATCTTATCTAAATCTCTGTTCTTCAACACTCCTTTTCAAGCTGAGGAATAGATGTCTTCCATTCCCTGCTTGCATATAAGATCATGAAATCTTGAAGCATTTAGCCCTTTGGTTAGAACATCTGCTAGTTGATGATCCGAAAGAACATAAGACATACACACTTGTCCTTCCAACTTTTCTTTGATGAAATGTCTGTCAATCTCAATATGCTTTGTCCTGTCATGTTGTACAGGATTATGTGCTATGCTAATTGCAGACTTGTTGTCACAATAGAGCTTCATAAGACCTTCCCATTTGATTTTTAAATCATCAAGAATGATCTTCAACCATATTAGTTCACATTGTCCCTATGCAATAGCCCTAAATTCAGATTCTGCTGATGATCGAGCCACTGCATTTTGTTTTTTACTCCTCCATGTAACTAGATTGCCTCCAAGAAACATGCAGTAGCCTGTTGTTGATCTTCTATCAACCGGATATCTTGCATGGTTTGAATCTGTGTAGATTTCTAAGGATAGTGTATGGCTCCTTTTAAACAATATTCCCTTGCTTGGACTACCTTTCAAGTAATGTAGGACTCGGTAGACAGCTTGAAGATGAGATTCTCTTGGGTCGTGCATAAATTGACTGATTACACTTACCGAATGTGCTATATCTGGCCGAGTATGTGCTAAATATATTAGCTTGCCCACTAGTCACTGATACATGTTCTTGTCCACTGCCAGTTCTTCCTTTGCTTCTCCAAGTTTGTAATTTGAATCCATTGGAGTATACATCAGTTTGCACCCAATTTTCCCAGTTTTCATTAATAAATTTGCAACATATTTTTGTTGAGAGATGAATATCCCTTGCTTTGAATATGCCACTTCAATACTGAGGAAATACTTTAGTTTTCCTAGTTCTTTTACCTCAAATTCCTTTAATAGTTTTTGTTTCAATTCCAACTTCTCTTTTTCATCATTTCCCGTCATTATAATGTCATCCATGTAGACCAAAATAATAGTCACCCCTCTTGTTTTTGAGTGTTTCATGGAAAGAGTATGATCCCCTTGACTCTGCTTATATCCTGATTCTTTCATCACTTTTGCAAACCTACCAAACCAGGTTCTTGGAGATTGTTTTAGTCCGTATAGAGCCTTTCTCAATTTACACACCTTGTTACCTGTATCTTCTGTAAATCTAGGTAGAACATTCGTGTATATTTCTTCATTGAGATCTCCATGAAGAAAAGCATTCTTAACGTCATACTGAAGAAGCTGCCTGTCAAAGTGAGTTGCCAAGGACAGCAAGATCCTTACTGTGTTCATCTTCGTAACTGGGACAAATCTCTTCTGGTAATCCACTCCATAGATCTGAGTGTATCTTTTAGCTACCAACCTAGCTTTGTATCTATCTAAGGAGCCATCGACCTTGTATTTGAGTGTGTAGATCCACTTACAGTCAACAATGTTCTACCCTCTCGGTTTGTCAACAACCTCCCAAGTATGATTCTTCTCCAAAGCATTCATTTATTCTCTCATAGCATCTCTCCATTCCTTTTTTGATAAGGCCTCAGAAACAGTGTTAGGAATAGCAATTGTATTTAAACTCACAATAAACCTTTTATGGGTAGGTGAGAGGTGTTTGAAGGAGATATAATGGGAAAGTGGATTGAGCGATCGATGGGCGCATTCTCTAGTTCCTTTTCTAAAAGCAATAGGAAGGTCTAAATCATCACTTGGATTAGTGGAATGTTTACCTGTTTGGATATTTGAGCATGGATGAGGACTCGCGGTGATCTCATTTCCAAGACTAGGAATTGATTCTTGAACTTGCTTTAGTGTTGGAATGTCTGGAGTTTGCTTCGGTGGAAAGTCTTGAGTTTGCTATGGTGTTGGAATGTCTTTTCTCCTTGAGTACACTTGAGGAAAATTTGGAAACTTTTGGAGGGTTTTGGCTAGGATGGGAGTTAACTCTGGAGGTTCTGTGTCTGGACTTGGCTCGGGTTCTGTGATGCTGATAGGATTTGGTTAGTTTGATTGGACAGGAGTTGGAGCGCGAGTGAGGTCTACGGTATTTATTGGTTTTAAGGAACTACAAGGACTATCTTCCATTATACTATTCTCCCCCTAAAGATAGGACTTTGAGCAGAAGAATTTGCACTATGAGAAAGTGACATCAGCTGAGATATAGGTCCTTCTCGTAGACGGATTGTAACCCTTGTATTCCTTTTGAGTTGATGAGTATCCTAGAAGCACACACTTAATGGCTCTAGGATCAAGCTTCCCTTGATTTTAGCTATGGACATGAACAAAAGTAGTAAATCCAAAATATCCTAGGAGTGAGTCCATTGGAAATTCTAAAATGAGGGTTAAAAGGGTTTAGGAGCTCAGCAGGACTCTTATTGTCTAGAACACGTGAGGGTAGTCTATTGATCATATAGGTGACATTAAGAACTGCTTCACCCTAATAAGATTAAGTAAGGCCCGAGTGGTATTAAGTAGGTGTCCATTTTTTCTTTCTGCCACTCCATTTTGTTGAGGTATATTAACACAGGATGAATCATGAATAATAATATGTGATTGGAAGTAATTAGATAAGACTTGGTTGAAATATTCTCTAGCATTGTTTGTTCGAAAATCCTTTATCTTTACCTCAAATTGATTTTGAATCATTGAATGGAAGTTTGGAATAACAGTCCCTACATCAGATTTTTGTTTAAGGGGAAATAGCCATGTAACTCGAGTACAATCATTAATCAAAGAGACAAACCAACGGGCTCCAGAAATATTGGATATAGTGGATGGACCTCATATATCACTATGAATCACATGAAAAGGATGAGAAGCTCTTTTATTAGTAATAGGAAAAGATACACGAGTATGTTTTGCCAATTCACAAGTTTCACAACGAAATTCAGAGATATCTAATCCTTGAAACAATTGGGGAAACATAGTTTTTAGAACTCTAAATGATGGACAACCTAGACGGAGATGGTGCAACCAAATGGAATCTTTATTCGAAGAATTAAGGAAGGATGAAGGTGTATTTATCTTAGCTTTTTGAAATGGTTCAAGGTGATAGAGACCATTCCATTCCTTAGCAAGTCCAATCCTCTTCCCCTTGTCTTGGTCCTAAAAAACACAGCAAGAAGTAGAAAAAATGGCAACACAATTAAGGTCATTAGTAAGCCTTTGGATAGAGATTAGATTGACTGATAACTTTGGTACATGTAGGGCATTTTTTAGAGTGAGTGTAGGGCTCAATTTTATGTCTCCATAACTGGCAACAGTGGCTAATTCTCCATTGGCAACTATGATTTTCCTATTACTTGGACTAGGGTTGTATGTGTGAAAAAACTATGATATAGGGGTCATGTGGTCTGTGGCCCCAGAGTCTATAATCCAAGGGCTATTGTAACATTTAATTTCTGAGGTGTCCGTATATAAAGAGAATGTAGGTTTACGGAGTCTATAATCCAAGGGCTATTGTAACATTTAATTTTTGAGGTGTCCGTATATAAAGAGAATGTAGGTTTACCTGAGAGAGCAAAAGGAACATGTACCTTTCGACTATCCAACGGAACTCAACAAACCTCTTAATTTCTCAATCTCTTCATTGCTAAGACTCCCTGCTGCTGGATTTTCTTCATCTTCCTTTTGTTCAACCAAATGTGCCTGCGGTCATGATTGACCTCCTCGACTTCCCCATTCACGACTTGGTGGCTTCCCATTCAATTTCCAGCAGGCCTCATTTGTGTGTCTTGATTTTTTGCATTAAGTGCACCATAGATTATCCTTATTTTCGTTCCACAAGTTGCCCTTCCAGATTGCTTAGGCTGGCTTGATCACTCCTTTCTTTGTCTTGTATATCTGCCTTTATCACCATTGTCGACCCATCTATCTTCTGGGGCTCAAGCATCATGTTTCTTCTGCTCTAATCAGGGAAATAACCTCTTCTAGTGAGGGTGTGGACTCCCTTCCAAGAATTTGAACCTTGACTTGATCAAATTAAGGGTTTAATCCAGCCAAAAAATCATAAATACACTCTCTTTCTATGAAAATTTTCAGAAAACATCTTCAGGACTTTCATCTCAATGGCCTGATAATGGTCAAGTTCTTGCCACAGAGTTTGCAGAGTGTTAGCATGTTCTGTGACTGATTTGTCTCCGTGCTTGGTGGCTGGGCTTTGATCTTAATTTCACATATCTGAGCAGCATTGCATGCCTTTGAATACATACATTGAACACAGTCCCAAATCTCCTTTGCAGTGGTTAAAAGCATGCACGTAACACTGATTGAAGGTTCCATGGAGTCCCACAACCATGACATGATCATGGAGTCCTCTTCTTCCCATGTTTCTGTTGCTAAATTCCCTGTTGCAGGTCCTAATCTTAGCAAGTGATCAAGCTGCCCTTTCCCTTTGAGATAGGTGCGAACAAGGATTGACCACTTGAGGTAATTCTTGCCATTGAGTCTGTTGGAGGCACGAACATTCTGTAGTTCCCCAATTTTCTGGACAGAGATAGATTCATCTGGGCTGGAAATAATGGTTTGAGAAGTTCCAGAATTTGCCATGGTGAAAGAAGGGAAAGATTGGCTAAAATAATGGTTGTGGGGATTGAGAAATCTGACAAGAATGAGCAGCAATGAAGCTGACTAAGGCAGCAATGAAGGCTGTACTGAGAATAAAAAAGAATATTTCCAGAAAATCTTAAGGCTCTGATACCATGTTAAGATTTCCAGGAAAAACTTATCTTGTATTTAACATACATGGATACATATATATATACAACTTAACCAGTAGGAAAATAGGTATAAATCTGAACTAAACTCTATCTAGAAGTCTATAGCAGAAATCCCTTGATTATAGGGATTTCTGATTTTAATAATCTTATCCCATAAGATTGATCTTATCTAAATCTCTGTTCTTCAACATCACATTCTCTGATTTGAACATTCCATCAATGTTGCATTCTTGTTTTGCCTCTGCTTGGACCCAATCCTACAATTGTGTTTAGGTCATTGAGAATATGAGAAAGGTCCAGCTGAAGTTACTAATGTTCATGTTGCTTTGTTTCAGAGAACACCTAGGAAATACTGTACAGTAATATCAGACTTTCTTATATTCTCTTCTTTGCCTGTTCATTTTAAGGACCTGAAAATCTCCACCTGTAAAGTTGTTAGATCAACTCTGCCTCCATCCTTTACACATATAGATTAAGCTTGGTTTCCGTTATGGAAATGGAAAGATCCTTATAATGTAGAGGGATATGGTGTTTTCCATAATTATCAAAAACCAGAACGTCAGTTTTCCCCAGTGCAAGAAAATTTTAGATATCCTGACAAATTGATAACCTATTTATTCTCTCTGATTTCTTATTTGGTAAGGGCAAGGTCGTAACAATTAAGTCCCTATAACAAACAGACTTATTCATAGTGTAACTTTTGTTAACTCACATTTTGTTTATAGCACACGCAGCAGTCAAATAGTCCTAAGAAATTTGTTCCTTGCATCCATAAGAGGAGTAATTTGCAATTAGAACAGCCATGATATAATGATCACAAATGCAATGCTGTCAATTGTCAATACCTTGCATCCTCCTTTGTGAATCAGTCGCTCTGATTAGAAATGTCTACATCGGAAATGAAACTGAATCGTCACTTTGTTATGATGATCACAGGAACATCTGGGATTATCTTAAGATTGCGCATGTATAAAGATTTAAGTACCTGCATGATCCACCAATGAAGAAACAAGGATCCAAGATTGACAAAATTCCTTAATCATCTCTTCAGTTACTCTGGCAATTCATTCTAAAAATGGATCGAATTTCTTTTCCTGAATCAGGTGGACAAGGCATCTGAAAGTGCACCTGAGGGTGAGAATGAAGAAGGGGTTTCCTGTTTTGAACAGAATTTTTCTTGTGAATCAAAACTTGAAGCGACCAGCATGGAATGTAGGCGGCAGTTTCCTTTGGAATATGTTAAAGCACTGTTTGTTGCTCTAATTGCTGGAATGATCGTTATTTATTTTGAAAAAATTGTCATCCTTGATAATTATTAATTTCTAAGCTGCATGGTGAAACAAGCATAAGTTTGAGATTGATTGTGTTCTGTATTTATGTAACGTAGTTTGTACAGAGTCATTAATTTGCTCAAGCATTATATCAAGGGAAACCCTTCCGTACGTTTTATGAAATGGATAGCAAAATTTTTTCGGGTTCGAAATTGTTATAAAAGGAAGCAGAAATACAAGAAGGGGAGGGGGAGATGACGACGCATAGTGAGGAAAGGTTTAAATGAAGAAGGCAGCGACATTTGGCAGTAGGATGATAATTCAAGACGACGTCATCTGTGTAAGTATGACGTGGAAGGGAGTGAAATGTGTTAAATTGCTATTGGTCGACTGGTAGTTCGTTGTTAACCGGTGTAATGGGAAAAAAAAAAGCCAAAAGAGGCATAGGATGAGGATTGTCCTTTCCACTTCTTTCTTGAATTTCTTGATTCCCAATTTATAAATTAGGGTTTTGGTAATAATCACAATATAAATTTCAAAGAATTCTACCTATGGCAATAGTGGGAACTCATATCAATGTTGAAAAATCGAAATAGGATCTGGTTTCGACCGCAGTGAAATATTACAAATTTTTTTTCGTATTTTAATTTCACAAGAATCAAGATTATTTTAATTTTATAAAATGTTTAGCACATAAATTATAATAAAGTATGAATCTTAATTTATATCTTATTTTGAACCTTGATCATTTTCTTATCGTATCCTACAAACCATTTATGAAATTGGCTCATCTCAACCACTGCAGTCGCACAAGTATTCGACCTCTAACAGTATGTACAAAACAGGTTGAAAAAACTCTGTAACTCTTATAGAGAGAGTTAAGTAAGAAATGCTAGCTCTATTTGAGCTTAAGTCTATTTATAATAAGTTTTGGACATTTTAATAATTTAATTGAAATTAATTTTGGATCAAATACTAGATATGCCCAAATAAGATCTAATATCTCATATTGATCCTTATTTATTTAAGATCTCATATTTAATCATAAATTTTTTCAAACTTTACTATCGAGTCCAACTTGATTAAAATAACTTTTCTCTCTTCAACTTGTTCTTTATGTAAGAACCATTAAATTTTCAAATATGTTGGCAATGATTATAAATTATAATTCTAACTCATAATTAGAAATACATAAATTAAAAATCATTTTATTTATATTTAATTCTCCAGTTAAACAATTTATAATCATAGATCAAGATTGACTTCTAGTAACACATCATAGTCACCCAAATATTTTAGAATGTCAAAGTAGCTTTGACTAACCTTCTATGCATGATTTTTCTGTATAATTCAATCTTTTCATCATAAAATGTTCCATTTAGACACAGAGCATGAAGTTAATTAGGTCTATTATATTTTGAGCCCAATCATTTTAGTTCTTTTTCATTAGTTATTGATTCAATTAATGACAATTGTAAACTATTTACAAAATATTATTCTACCTTAATCAAGGATTTCCCAAATCAATACTAATTAAAAATAACAAAACATTCTCCTTAATTACTTTAGAGTGATGAATTATATCTTAATTTCTCAACTACCTCCATATAGTTGAAGCTACATCCAATGACTACCGACTGAACTACCTATGATTAGAATAAGTCATAAGAAGTATCAAAATATAGTAATCTTTATACAAGATAACTTTGGAGACCTCAAGTCAAATGATCACTTATACAATCATATTGGGTCAATTTAGTGAATTTGTTCTATGACAAGCATCCATACGTTTATTTAAGTATCTCCATACATTAGTTTATGAGATTAACTATTTCTTTTATAAGAAAAAACATAACGTGTGCTAATCTTTTTATATTTTATTAATGTCCAGTCTTAATAAAACAATGACTAGGAACAATTTAGAGATAATACAAAAATGTACTATGAATCTTATAATTATAATATCATTATAATTTTATTTTCATTATATAATTATTACATTAAATTTATCATATATATCTAAACATGTATAAGATAAATAATGCCTTTAAATATTTTGTCACTAAAATATAACCAAAGCAATTGGCTATATGACGTAAACTAATAATCTCCTATTTATACTAATTCAATCGTTTAAGTATCATATACCATATTACCATATGATGATCATGCTACTGCTAGAACAGTGACTTAATGAGAGAATTTTACAAGATTTTCTTTAGTAAGCACTTGCTTAACTCTTACAACTTTCACCTTAATTATCATTATAATTAAGAAAATTTTTGCCTAAATACATCTTTGGATCCTTAATAAGACCTTAGCTCCTTTTACATGCCTAATGACTCTAATATTCTACAGTACATTACTGTCCTGAACAATGCAAGAACTATATCATGTTCATCAAAGAACTTACTCATCCAAATAATCATTTCCACTAAGTGAAAAATGTATTATGACTTAATTAACAAGCATTGCTATATTGAAACCTTTCTAATCTTGAATGATATTGTTCTAAGTAAAATAGAACTTAATTAGGATTTACGTCTAAAGTAAATATCCTTTGTTGGATCGAAAACAAAAGCATGCCAGATTTGGTTAAACAGTAGATTTCAAAACTTTTTCGAAATCAAAACGTAGCGGAAATAACATAACCAAATCAACATGTTTCGGCTATACATGATACGATATAAGGAAAATAATTTACATAAGAACAAGGTGGTAGAAATATACCGACTCTTTACTGCAGCTTTGACTCCTCGCTTTTATATCCTCTCCTTTATCAATGTATCCTCTCCTTGTTGTTGTATCCCGACCAATCCGATCTACCACTTGTTCTTCTTGGACAACTTGGTTAACAAGATCTTTTGGTGGGAAAGGAGAAGAAATATTTTTGAAGAGATTTTTCTTAGAAGAAAGAATAAAAAAATGAGACTCTTCTCATTCAAGTTTCGGCTATGTATGCATGAGAGGAGAGAGTGAGTCAAAAAACCAAAATGTAAGAACACTTCTTCCTCTCCTTGTCAATTTCGGTTATCATGAAAAAAGATGTTATGTGCATCCAATGCATCACTTCATTCTTTAATCAATCATAAAGAAGCTAATAAATGAGACTCTTCTCATTTGTTTAAGATGGATATATGAAAAGACCAATAACCTAAATGAGACCTTCTCATTTTCGGTTATAGATGAAAGAAGGAAGAGAAAATACGTCAAATGCACCTCTTCCTTTCTTTAATGAAATGAATGCTAAAAGGTTACATCACATGCCATCATTAAAAGACAACCATTAAACCGTTTAATGATAAGATCATTACTCCATTTAATGATGATAAAGAATGATAAAAACCATCTTTAATTTAGCAATTCAATGCTAAACGTGTAGCTGCACATTTAGGTATAAAAAATCAAAATATGCCCTCCTTCTTTCTTTAATAACTTTGTTTTAATTTAATTAATCTAATTAATCAAATGGGAAATCTAATTGGACTTATATAATTTAAGCTCCAATAAGCTCATAATTAATTTAATATCATTAGAATTAATTCTAACTTATTAACTAAATGTCATTCCATTAAAGAAAATTCGTTGAACTTTTGAATTACTAAATATTATGAGGATACATGTTTCAAATAAGATGTCTAATTGTAAACTTTATTATGAACCATATTATAGCCATCCGCTTAACAAAGGGTAAAATTACCATTTTTCCCTTATGTTGGTTTTTCCTTTTGGATCTCCCGTTTTACTCTGTATGGTGATTAACACACAAGATCTCATCTTGGTGTTAAGACTTGATGGGTAGCTAGTCTATCAAACTACTGGCACCAATTTAATCACCAAACTCCGTAAAAACATTTAAAAGTGGTGATATCACTATAAAATTTTTATTTGAGTGCATGTTCCCTGATATATGTTTCAATTAATAATTCCAACATGCATATACTAGATTGATACTCTGTAAAAATCCATTCTGATCATATCAAGAATTATAATAAAAAATATATGAGTTCAACACTCATTAAGATTGTGGTTCATAATAACAGAATGCTAAAGTGTATATTTTAAGATTAAAGTAACGACACACTTTATTCTTTAAAAACAAACTTGATTCCAGATTCATTTAATAGTGCCATTCTTGATAGTCAACTTCTATCATCATATGAAACTTATCATTTCCTTGAAGTAAAATCTTTTTCTTACACGGAGATAAATCGCAACACTACAGTCTAAACCATAATCAAACGACCAACTTGATTATTCAATTGTTAATCAATTAATTTAGATTCTCATAATATAGATGTTTCCCATACATCTCCATGTATATGTATATAACTTACAAAAGAATCTTGGTACCTTATGACTAGATATATAATGCTCATATAAATAAAACCAAACTCATTTGTTTTATTAATAATAAATATTTTCATTATAAAAGTAGCAGGAAGAAAATTAAGTTATATGTAAATACACTTGCTTTCTAGGGCACTATATTTACATAACTCCAACAATTAGTATTTGTTTTTCTAAGTATTGGGCATTTTCTTCTTGCATGATAGGTTAGTATTATTGTGTTTTACGACTTGTTTATGTGTTTTTTTTTAGTTTGATCTTCATAGTTTTTCTTTTGTTTTTTATATTAGTTTAGGGTAGGAATTGATCATTTTGGTGTAGGAATGGAGGGTAGACACCTTTGTCATTTAGCTAGGGACTAAGAGAAGAGAAGAGAAGTAAAGTCGTTGAAAAACAAGAACTTACGATTGTGGAATAGGTGTAACATCCCATTATCCCATAAGCAGGGTTAGAACCCTAGGATACTATACATGAGAACTTATTGAGAATTTAGAAGTACATTTCATGCATCATATGACCAACTCATACACGTGAATAATGTGGACACTCATTAAAATAATTGTACATGCATTCATTGATATTTTTTGGGTATAAATGATTTTAATGCGATTAAAAGGTGAATTGTGGATTATTGGTCATGAAATTTGATTGGTGTGTATTAAAATTGAATTAGCATTTTTGGTAAAATTTTTGAAATTTCTAAAAATTGGGGTTTTTTGGACTAGGAAAAATGTAGAAATAAAAGACAAATAGAAGTGTGACAAATGGACTAGTAAATTTGTGACAAATGGACCAATTACTATATGACAAGTGGAGCAATTAATAAGTGACATATAAACTAAGCAAATGAATGACAAATGTAAGACATGCTAAATGACACATGTCAATGAGGGATGAAGATACCTAGTCATGTTTCTGTATAGCAAATTTTGCATGTCTTCACTGAAATTCTCCACCACCAAAAACTCTCTTCTTGTTTTTCTCCATCCACTAAAATCCCTTATTTGCTCTCCCCATTTTTGGAATTTTTCTGAAGGGTTTGAAGATTAAACCAAGTAAGGTATGCTTTAAGTTTTATAGTAGTATAAATGACATTTTGATAAGGTTTCAATGTTTGTAAATGGATGCATGTGTGAGTGGTGTATGTATTCGTGCTTGTGTATTGATGCATGCGTGAGTGATGTTGGAAGAAGCAAATTGGGTGATATAAGTAAAGAGATGAAGGATTGTGAGAAATGGAGTGATATTTTAAAATGAAGATGAGTGAAGTGGACAAAAGTGCAAAAAAATATGGAATTATGTTCTGGTTTTGGGTGGTGACCATTCATGAATTTTTGAATTATGAGTAGAGAATTTTGAATTGTAAATTTAGGTTTCATTCAATCATCAACTTGAAATGATAGAGAAATGGTAGAATTTGGGTAATGAAGTGTGCTGGAGTATGTTATATGTAGTGTTTTACTAAACATACATCTACATTTTGGATATAACTTGATATGTGAATATCCAAATTGGATGGATTTTGATTTAGAGAAACTAGAAACATATGGATACATTTTTCAAGTGGGAATCAAATTTGAAATCTGTCCTTAAGAGTCTTGAAATTTGTCTTAAATTTGAGAATTGTGTTTTGTGGAGGTATGAGAATAGTCTGTAGTATTTTGATTATAACTTGCATAATACTAAGTAAAAATTCATGAATTTGATGTCATTAGAAACATAAGACATAGAGGAACATTTTATTAGAGAAGGTGTTGCCTAAAAACCTCATTTTCTAGGTCATAATGGTCATACAAAAATGAACTAAAAATTTGTCCTAAAAAAATTGGAAAACTACGGGATAAGTGGGAGATTTATTTCAGTCACGATCATGGCAGGGAAGGCCACGATCATGGGTAGTGATTTTTCATGGAAAAGTTTTGATTATGCAAGGGGTGAACCAATTAAGGATGAATTGTATAATTATGATGCTTTTAGACTTAATTTGAGCTTAAAATGAGAACATAACTTAGTAGATAAATTGTTTGATGCTACGAATGTGATGTTATGGATTTCATGAAAGAGAATGTGTAATTGAAGATCCCTAATCAATTGAATAGAGTTTGATACGGGGATGCAATCAAATTGGTATAGGAATTAGTATGTAATGATGTTATATTAAAGGTAGTGAATTCTAGGAAAATTGGTGTGAACTTGGTATTATGATATGTGTTGAATTTGGATGAATGGAGGAAGAAAATTACAGGGCACAATCAAGGCCCTCATCTCACGATCGTGACCTAACAAAAAATGTTTCTGTCATGAACGTGACCCTTACAGCACGATTGTAGCCTGGCCAGAAATGTTGCTGTCATGATCGTGGTAGGGACACCACGATCGTGACAAGACTTATGGAGAAAAAGAATTGTCTTTTGAGTGAAGTTTGAACCAAACAAGGCTAAGGTGCTTCCATATGAGATAATTAGGCTTGAATGAGATCTTAAGTGAACCTAGCTGATGATGAATGAGCTAAGGAAAGTGAGTAAAGTGCATTAGATATTAAAGAATGATTGAAAGATGTTATTAAATAATTATGAGATGTGAATAAAGGAAATATACCCGAGATTGTCAATACGAGCACGCATTATACATTACACATATACATATGTGTATAATTGAATGTTTATATGATTGTGAAATTAATAATGTGTTTGCAATATGTGTATTGCATAATGTGATACAGGATAGAACGACAACATCCAGTCATTTCCGGATCATTGAAGCTAATGCTAATCTAGAGCATACTATAAGTAACCTAAAATGGTCTTACCTTGATTATTTGTTTTATTCTAAATTAAATTGACATATGATGTACATGTACTAATTTCCAGAAATAAAATTTTCGAGGAATTTGATGTATGAATAATACACTGGAAGTGCTTCTTGATTGTGAAGGTGATTGATTAAATGTTTTCTCAACTTATGTGTTGAATGTTGTACCAAGTTTGATGATCAATGTAAATGAAAAGGTGAATGCGAATCCATTAGATTGAACATGATGATTAAATATGTGAAATGCATTTATTCTATGAATGTATGAAATATAAAGGTAGTTGTGGCTAGAGTTGCCAGTGAAAAAGAGCTTAAAGCTCAGAAATTTGTGGTAAGAGCCCAAGGTTCAATATATAAAGAGCCTTGTATCCCCAATAGATAAGCAACAATATGGTAGAGTGACCAGCGCGACGTAATGCTAGTCAAAATAAAATAACTAGACTACTACTGTAACAGTGGTGAGTCTAGGTCGATCCCACAGGGAGTGTTCGGTTAGCTTGTGGAATGAAATTAATCAGTGTTTGGGAAAAAGGGGGTTTGGATTTTAGAATAAGAAAATAAAATGAATCTAACTAGGAAAAACAAATTAAAGAAAATATACAAAAATGGTAAATTTGGAGAATTCGGTAAGGATCTGGTTCTTTGGTTCAATCTCGGCCTACACCTTAATTAAGCATAATTCTATGATTATTTGTTCTCAAACCTTTGCTAGAAACTATTAATTATGGGTTAATAATTAGCCCAAGTTTTACTTTAGGTTTTGTTTAACCAAGATACGATCATTAATTAAACCTAACCATTAAATAACCTAGGATACGATCTCTAGATTTAATTATGTAGTAGCATTATGAATTAGGAAAACTGATTAATTAAGGCGACAACCACATACGGTGCCTCATTTAACCTAGGTTATGTTATCCTTAATGATTACGAATCATTAGTTGCTACACATGAATTTCAACATAACAATTACGGATTATATCGAAATTCTAGCAATGGGTATGTAATCAAACGATTCAATAAACACATTAAAATCATCCTTTCATAATACCCTATGGGGTTCATACATAAATAACCGAACAATAACGAAAATTTGATTATCCATCCACAAAACCCAAATCAATTAACATAGGATAACACAATCAATTTCTAATGAGAGAAAAAACAACAAAAATTGAAAATACACTTAATCCGGGTCATCAGCGTTGATGTTACCTCCGAACTAGCATTGGGACGTTTAACCCTCTATGAGTCTCTCTAAAAAAAATGCTTCAACCCCTATACTTATAACCTACTAAAAACCCTATAATTCTCCTTCACTTCCTAAGCTTCTTATTCCTATTTACTGTTCATCGAAGTGAGAAATAAAAATTAAGGTTTTGCCATCTATTCACGCTACTCACCTATGCTCTCCTCCCTTTACTTCTGTTGCCCCTCCCTTGTACTATAGTTGATGGGACGAATTAAGTCTTTTGACAGCTACTGTTCATCTAACTTCAAGACCTCTCTGTTATGCACGCATGATATGCATTTTAAGTAAAACGTCTACGTTCAACGTAGCCGTTGTGCGTTAGAAGATGTTTGCATTCAACGCTGACATCCCAATCTGCTGCACTGCAGTTTCTGCCTTAGCGTCCTTGCCTCCTATTGCGTCGTTTTACTTCAGCTATAGCCATACTTTTCATGCTTCCAACCTGGTACACATTGTCATTTTGGTGCTCTTATTGTTTCTTCATTTTTCCAGCAAGCACATATAATCCATCTTCTTTTATTTTGTTTCTGATTTTTTTGTCTTTTAATTTTCTTCTTCTTCCTCCATGAAGACAAGTGAAAATTCATCTTCAGAAAACGGCCCAAATGTAGTGCTTTTGAATCACTTTAATTTCTTTGCTTCCAAATTGTACCTAAAATCATATATGAATTAAAGTGAGTATTTTAAGCATTTTCG
>JAOTAY010000003.1:17813901-17833081 GCA_025629805.1 Erythroxylum baracoense | reverse complement strand
TAAGTATAAAGCATGTAATATGGTTGATACAAAAAGAAAGGCTAATAAGGCTCAAAGGGGCTTATCAAAAAGGAAAAATCATATAATGGGTAGGCTATTTAACTAACGTAGTTTATGAAAAATAAAGAATGCCTAATCATATCCATGTTAATGCATGTGATAAAAAAGTGGTCTCGAATAGAAATTCAACGCAAAGTCGGGATGTACACGTTTTGAAGGTCACACATTATTAGAAGACAACAAGACTGATATAGATGTTTCAGTCTAATAAGGCTCAAAATTTGACTGACTTTGTCTACTATTAGTCATTACTTTACTAAAAGTAATGCACACCGACCAATCACTAAAGTTGCCATAAAATTCTCTATTCAATTTACACTTTAATCATGACTAAATAATCCCAGAATCAACATAAAAGAAAAAATGTTTGTGTTGTTTTTTTTATTCTTTCTCTCACTTTGATTGAAAACTTAAAAACTAGCAAAAATGAACTAAAAAAGAAACACACATGTATAAAAAAAAAGGTAATACAGAAATGTAAAGAAAAGAAATTTGCTTCCTTTGGGTTGCCTCTTAAGAAGCCTCTTTGTTTAGGGTCGCTGGCATGACTCCTTCTTCCCCTTACGTGACAAAATTGTGATCTTCTGGTATTACAGTTAGCACCACTTCCTCGTGAGATTGTTCTGGATAGGGCTTTAGTTGATCATCATCCCCATTCAGCATCTTCCTTATCCCAGATTCTTAATATGGATTGAGTTCATACATTTCGGAAAGATCTCAAATGTCTCTTTTGCTTTTTCTTCCTCTTTTAATTCCTCCAAACTACTATGAAAAGGTGAAGAGTCATTCTCAACAATAAAATGGAACTCAGTACTTACCTCCAAGCTAAAAGTTGTATCTTTTTTTGCTTCGAGCTCCTCCTCAGCTTAAAATACATACTAAAGTAAAAATACATACTAAAGTCGCCATAAAAGTCTCTAGTCAATTTACACTTTAATCATGGCTAAATAATACCATAATCAACATAAAAGAGGAAATGTTTGTTTTGTTTGTTTTATTCTTTCTCTCACTTTAATTGAAAACTTGAAAACTAGCAAAAATAAACCAACAAAGAAATACGCATACATAAAAAAAGGTAATGCAGAAATGTAAAGAAAAGAAATTTACTTCCCTTGGGTTGCCTCCCAAAAAGCGCCTTTATTTAGGGTCATTGGCTTGACTCCTTCTTCCCCTTAGGTGATAAAATTGTGATCTTCACATATTATAGTTAGTGCCATTTCCATGCGAGGTTGTTCTGGATAGGGCCTTAGTTGGTCATCATCCCTATTCAGCATCTTCCCTATCCTTAGATTCTCAATTTGGACCGAGTTTATACGCTTCAGAAAGATCTCAAATGTCTCTTCACCTTTTTCGTCCTAATTTAATTACTCCAATCTGCTATGTAAAGGTGAAGAGTCATTCTCAATAATAAAATTGAGCTTAGTACTTACCTCTGAGCTAAAAGATGTATCTTTTTTTACTTCGAGCTCCTCCTCAACTTCTTCGACATAAGCAATTCGATGATGATTGAGGTCAAAATTCTCAAGCTCCTCTTCACTTTGTAAGGTTTCTGCGCTAATGTCCATCAGGTAGTCCTCAGGTTAATATAGCTGCGTCTCTTTACTTTGTAATGCTAGGTGTTGACAACTTCCATCAATTGATCTACCTAGCTTGTCAAGTTCTGGATTCTAGAACTTTTTTGCTGCTGGAATTGCAAAGTGTTAGAAACATACACATTAACTAATTCTTCCAAAGATGTACTTGAGTCTTGATAGGAAGCTTATGATATATATGGGAATTGCTGTGCTTCTTGCAAACTATCATGCAAGTAACTTAGTTGACTATCCCATCCATAACAAAAGTTAGGTTGATCAGTGCAAACATTGTTATACGATTGAGAATATGAATTAAAGAAAAAATTACTCCCATCCATGTTAAAATTTTTTTTAATCACAAACACGAAATAAAAAATGAAAAGATCACAAAATAACTGAAAAGAAATCAATTACGAAAAAATATATACAAATCAATAATTAAAATCGCAAACAAAAACTAAACACTGAACTCCCTGACACGGTGCCAAAATTGACCGATGTGTCATAACGCTAGTCAAAATAAAATAACTAGACTATTACTGTAGCAGTGGTGAGTCTAGGTCAATCCTACAGGGAGTGTTCGGTTAGCTTATGAAATGAAATTAATTGATGTTTAGTGATCGTAGGTTTCTATAAGTTAAGCTTTAATATTTTTAAACCCTGATATTTCTGCAAGCGCACGGGTCATTCACGTAGTACCTCAGGTGTCGATTCCACGAGGAGGGTTAATCTAATCCTAGAATCTAAGGTCAGAGACTGTTAAACAAATCTTTAATAGATATTGAAATTAAACACAAGAGCTAAATAAATCATCAAAACCAAATCAAATAACAAAACAATAATTTGATAATTAACATTTAATGAAAACAATCAACAATCACCGATTAACAATTTCAACTTAAAATGAATAAAAATTAATGGAAATTGATTGATTTATTGAACAATGATATCATACCCTAGAATTCAACCTAGTGAGTTAACCAAAAGAGAGAAGGGGAAAATTATCTATCTTTAATGCCAACCTGACCAATTACGATTTATCGAATTAATGGTTCTAGATGTCCTAGAGTTAATTACTCTCTCTCAAGTTATAATTGAAATCTAAAGCATAAACCCTAATCAGATTATGGTGAGTTGTAATCTCTCAATTAACAACCTATACTAAACTTAATCAGTTCTTACGTTCAATTGGAAACCTATATGTAATCTCTCTATATAAGATTTACCAACCTGATTTAATTATGAATTTATTAAATTACCTAACTCTCATTAGCCCAATTTAAGCATTTTTCTCGATTTACCCTCTCAGTTTATTGTCGAGATATCAAATGCAGAATTAAACCACAATTAATTCAATAAACACATAAAACAATCAGATTTTATTAAATAAAAAATAATATTCCAAAGGTGAGTATAGAATATCAATCACGATTCAATTTTATCATCAAACTATATATCCCAATTCTATAATCAAATAAAACTGAAATATATAGGAAATAGAACTCGAATGGACAATGGGAGGCTACAACTTCGGGAAGCTTCTTATTTCAGGAAGCTTTTTATTCTAGGAAGCACATCAAATCTGCGTCGTCTTTCTCTTCTCTCTTCCTTCTTCTCTTTCTCGATCTCTCAAAGTTTTCTCACTTAGAGTTTCATAGTGGTGGCTGATCAAAAGCTCTCTCTCTGTATTCTTCATGTTCCTTAAATAACTTGGTAGCCTTAAGGTTTGTTTGAGGTTGAAACGGTCTGAAAAGTACCTTGAAACTTGACATTTTCAACTATTTTCGCGTCTGCCCGACGTAGGCTATGGTCGTGGCTAGCATCTACCCCTCTCTGTCATGATCATGGCATTTCTCTCTGTCATGATCGTGGCTCAAATGCCACGATCGTGGCCTAGGCTGTAGTGGCTCACATCTTTCTGTCACAATTGTGGCCTATGGTTCCACTATCGTGGGTCATGTTTTTAGCCCAAAAGTCTTCGAAACTTCTCTGTTCTTCAACGTTGACCCTGAAACACTAACAAACACATCAAGGTATCTCAAAAACATAACATTTAAGCTCAAAGACTTATACTAACCTATAAAAAACACTTAAACACATAAATTAACAAAATCTTAACCTAAATACATACTAAACACTCATATTAACACTTAATACATAACAAATTAAACCCTAAAATATGATGTAAATCACAACTATCAACATCCTCACACTTAAACGTTTGCTTGTCCCCAAGCAAATAAAACAGCAAACACACCACACATAATGCAATAATGAGAGAATGACTTCAACTTCATGAAATAAATTTAATCTTAAACACAATCATTTGACTTATTTCGAATCATTAACATGCAAAATCTATGTCTAGGGGCTTTGAACTAGATATACAACTTAATTGAAATCCAAATGTTAATTTATTTACCCTTTTCAATTGCACGCACACATTAATAATTCTTTGGTCCTTTATACTTTGTAACTATTCCTAAGTACATTTTCATGAAAATTCAAGCTTATTACAAGTCTGGTAAGTTTATTAAGAAAACAAACATTTTTATTTTATTGAACCTAGACTTAGTCCTTTTACGTGGAGGCAAACATTGGTAATGAATGTCAATCTGGTTACTCGACTAAGTCATGTTTATTAAACAGCTTGGTTGAAACCTCATTATAGCTTTTTGACACGGGGCCATACATTTGTGACACATGTCAATCCGATTACTCAGCTATTAACACATTTTCAACTGGCTACTAGTTTTATTCGTAACCCAATGGTCAGCTGAATAGTGATTTATTTAACAAAACATGCAAATTTTTTTAATTTTTGTAATTTTTACCTATCTTGTTGTTTTTAGCTACTCGTTTCTATAAAAAATACTAATTAAGCTACTTAAGTTTGAAAGGATTCAAATTATGAATGAATGTGACAATCTAGAGGGTGCTAAACTTACACTAAATCCTAATTAAGTTGTATATTTATCTAAAGAACCCTAATTCACTAATTTTCAGGTTAATGATTATTCACAATCTGATAGACTATGTTCAAAATTAAATAAATTTCAATCCATCTAAGCCGTTGACACATCCAAACAAATCACAAAATGTAACCTAACACTATCATACCATATGCAAAATCACATAAAAAGCAAAACACATAACCCCTCATCACACTTGAATGACACATTGTCCTCAATGTGAGAAGGGAACAAACAAGCACATAAAAGACAAGAAGAAATATAAAATTACGGTAAATAGAAAATAAATAAAAATAAAACAATAGAACTGAAGGCTAACCTGAAAAAGAAAAATTGGGTGAGACAAAAATCTCATGGAGATGGAGGTGGTGATGGTGTTGAAGGCAGTAATTGAATGCCCTAAGACTCAAAATATTGATGGATTCGTCAGATATCTCTACTTTGGTGTCATTGTGTCCGCGTCAATTCCTTCATCATTCTGGTGTTTTTCGCAAGTGTCTTGTTGGTGTCGGAGATTGCATCCAAAACTTTCTTCCATCCTTGTTCTTCCTCTTTTTCATCCTCGGATTCTTCATTGGTTGAATCCTAATCTGCTTGCCTATGTGGTGCTGAACTCGAGCTCACCTGACTAGTCCTAATCCAAACATGTGTCTTCTCGCTGATTTCCCTCAGTTTCATGTTAAGGGAATAAATGATTTCAGCCCTCCGTAAGTGGTGATGATGTAGGAAGTCAGGGAGATGGACCGTTAACCCACTGCGGTCTACACCATAATATTCAACTATAGCAGACACTATGTACCCCTTTCCTAAATTGTTGCTCTTCTTGTGTGCAGTTGCAACAATAGCATTTAGCACATGTGTCAATGTGCATACTGGAATACTATGTCCATGCATCACAACATAAATAGTTCCTTTATGGAACACTTGTTGGTTTTTGTCTTGTCAAAAACTAGCTGACACATAAATTTGTGCAGCAACAAGTGTTTGTGGGACCTTATTATGTTGTTATGAGCATTCTTGGCATGAAATTGCTCAATTCCAGTGAGTTCATTCCAATATCGAGAGGGATAAAAATCATCATGTTGATTGATGATAGAGAATTCGGGGAATCCACACATATCGCACATGATTTCTACATTTAGTTCGTAAGCTCTTCCTCTCAACCTAAAACATGATTCCTTGGGATTCCTAGGTTCATAAGTCAGTGAAGTGAAAAATTCCAAAGTGAACTCCTGATAGATAGGAAATTGGAACCATATAAATTGAGCCCACTAGATTCTTTCAGCTAAATTTTCTACTCTCTCATACAACTCTAGCCTATCGAGTGTTTCAAAATCAAAACATTTGGGAACTACAATTTATCTAGCATTCAAAGATTGGAAACAAGTACCTTCCTCCTCTATGTAGATCAGGAAGGGTGTGCCAAAGTTTGCTGCTCGGTTTCTTCTTCCACATCCTGTAACTTGATTTTGCCCCGATTGCCCCGTTCTGGAGGATTGCTTAATGCGCTGCATATTTATTAGAAATTGAGTAGAATTTAGAAGAAAATTTAGAGGGTTGAAAATTTGTAGAGAGATGTGAGAGCTTTTGTAGGCTTGAAGTCTAGAGAGATGAAGTGAAAATGAAAGTAAATGAAAAAGTGAAGTTAGAATTGAATATATAGGTGGTTAAAAGGTAAAATGGTAAAATTTTCTTTTAAAAACACGTCCTCCCTTTCTTACCCAGTCGCAGGCCACGATCATGGCCTGCAGTTTTCCACCACTTCTTGATTTTTCTTCTTTTGTTCTTTTCCTAATCTTTTCAATTTCACTTCTTAATTCTGTTGTGGCCCTTTTCATCTCTCTTTTACTTGCTTAAGAAATCATCAACTTTATTCCAAAATCTTATTCCTTCTTGATTTTATTTAAAAATAAAAATAATCCTAACTACAAAATTCAAACTTTCTAATAACAACAATCAAAAGAAATAAATTCCATGGGTTGCCTCCCACACAGCACTTCTTTAACGTCGGTAGTTTGACGCTCTATCCTTGGAAACTCAACCAGGATCAATTACCAGTGACTTGCTTCCACCCTTTACGCTCAACCTCAGTTTTGTAGCTACAAATTGCAAAATAACCAGAAGGACAATGTCGATTACATTATGAAAACTAATTAAGCTCAATAATGTCCTTTTTTTAAGCAAACTGTCAACATAATAGGGAATAACAAAACTCTCTAAATCTTCCATTAAATCTAACAGTTTATCGTGCATGAAGTTGAGTTACTATCTTTCTTCCTTAATCACCTTCGTCTCCTCTGCTTCTTCCGCTTCACAAACAGAGACTTTCATAGCTTCTTCAAACTCGATGGTTGTCATCATTTGTTCTTCATCCTCTTGTTCTTCAGAAGATTCGAACACATCAATTATCCTGAACGAGCTAGTAACCTTTTGATTCTTAAATACATCTTTCATGTTAAATGTCTCTTGATCATCATCAATACAAAAGATAAGATTCTTTTTATGAATATCTACCCAAGATTTTTCGATGTTCACATATGGTATATCAAGCATTGGTGAATAATAGGGATGGTTGACATTTTTTTCTTCATACACTTTTGTCGTCCCTTAGTCTTCATTAAGTTGGGGCTCGATATGGTCTTCCACTGGTTCTTCGAGTTCTACCCCATTCCTAAGTTTGATATTTACTTTCATGTTATGCAGACAGTTTTTCACACTTTGCTTACAAAATTTCCTAGAAAGTTGGCCTATTCAAACCTCTAGATTGTGAATAGAAGATGCATGATCTTCTGTTACTTGCTCAAACTTCTTTTCCAATCTCTTCTGGTTCTCTTTTATAACTGTGAGCTTATTTATGATTTTGTCCAGCTTGGAATCCCATAAACTGGATTCATCATGTTGAAATTTAAACAAGTCTTGATATCCCATGTGAGTACTTGTATTGTTGGACCAATAGAAATCTGGGTGAATCTGCCACCTCAAAGTGTATGAGTTCGTATAAGGATGATAATTTTTCTAACCAAATTAGGGCTCATTGGATTCCACAAGCGTCTTTTGGTCCCTATAATATACATCGTCCATGATCATTTTTTATCTCTTCTTAGCATTCAACTTTTCAGATGTCTTATTCTCATGCAAAAATTTCTTGATGTGTCTCTACTTTACACTCCAAACTCCTTTATTTTTTTGTTTAATGAAAAATGAACGATAGTGAGAAGCCTTAGACTAAAGAACTAAACTCATTGCCTCCCTCGACAATGGCACCAAAAACTTGATCTTAGGTTTATGTATGATAAGTTTTTACTATTTATAACTTCGATAATGCCGCAAGTGCACGAATCATTTGCATAGTACCTAAGGTATCGATCCCACGAGGAGGGTTAATCTAATCCTAAAATCTAAGGTTGGAAACTATTAAACAAATCTTTAACAGATAATGACATTAAACACGAGAACTAAATAAATCAACTAAACCAAATCAAATAACAAAACAATAATTGACAATTAACACTTAACGAAAATAATCAATGAATAACGATTAACAATTTCAGCTAAAAAATGAATAACAATTAATGGAAATTGACTAATTTATTGGACAATGATAACACACCCTAGAATTCAACCTAGTGAGTTAATCAAAAGAGAGAAAGGGAAAATTATCTATCTTTAATGTTAACCTAACAAATTACGATTTATCGAATTAATAGTTCTAGATAATCCTAGGGTTAATTACTCTTTCTCAAGTTATAATTAAACTCCAAAGCATAAACCCTAATTAGATTTAGGAAGTTGTAATCTCTCAAAACAACCAATCTAAAACCTAATCAGTTCTTAAGTTCTCTAATAAACAATTGGAAACCTATATGTGATCTCTCTACACAATATTTACCAACCTGATTCAATTCTAAATCTATTAAATTACCCAACTCTCGTTATCCCAATTTAATCATTTTTTCTCGATTCATCTTCTCAGTTTATTATCGAGATATAAAGTACATAATTAAACCATAATTAATTCAATAAACATATAAAACAATTAGATTTCATTAAATCAAAAAAAATATTCCAAAGGTGAGTATAGAACATCAATCACAATTCAATTCTATCATCAAACTATATATCCAAATTCTATAATCAAATAAAACTGAAATACATAGGAAATAGAACTCGAATGGACAATGGGAGGCCGCGACTTTGGGAAACTTCTTATTTCAGGAAGCACGTTGAGTCTACATCGTCTTCCTCTTCTCTTTTCCTTCTTCTCTTTCTCGATCTCTTAAAGTTTTCTCACTTAGAGATTCATCGTGGTGGCTGATCAAAAGCTCTCTCTCAGTATTCTTCATGTTTGTTAAATACCTTGGCAACTTAAGGGTTTGTTCAGGGTCGAAACGGTCCAAAAGGTACCTTGAAACTTAACATTTTCAGCTGTTTTCGCGTCTGTCTGATGCAGGACAAAATCATGGCCCTACCTGCCACGATCGTGGCCAGCATATACCCCTTTATGTCATGATCGTGGCTTAAGTGCCACAACAGTGGTCTGGATCAGACCTTTCTGTCACAATCATGGCTCAAGTGCCACGATCGTGGCCTGGGGTGTAGTGGCTCACATCTTTTTGTCACAATCGTGGCCTATGGTTCCAGGATCATAGGTCATGTTTTTAGCCCAAAAATCTTCGAAACTTCTCCATTCTTCGCCGTTAACCCTGAAACACTAACAAACACATCAAGGTATCTTAAAAATATAATATTTAAGCTCAAAGACTTATATTAACCCATAAAAAAAACTTAAACGCATAAATTAACAAAATCTTAACCTAAATACACACTAACCACTCTCATTAACATTAATACATAACAAATTAAATCCTAAAATATGATGCAAATTACAACTGTCAAAAATCTATTAGCAATTTGATTAATAAGCTTATTAAACCATAGATAATAGTCTTAAAGAGTAGGATTAGGATCATATATAGGGACTAAGCGTACCATCTTAGTAGGAAACCCACTTCATAGTTTATAATTTAATATAGAGCAAACTCTAACCTAATCAGGGAAATTTCCCAGCCTCTCCACTGCATCTTGGTGTTGAATAAATGGCCCATGACTTGTTTAATTATATTTTATAGATAAGCATTTTTCTCGTCCCTAACTATGCAAGTAAAATTGGACTTAACCATATCCATTAATTTTAAGAGTTGAGATAAGAACTAGGAATGGGAAGTTTTCCTAGTAAAAGCCAAAATGCTTCTGTCTTTAAGAAAGAAGCTATGTAACCATCTCAACCATAAAATATGCTCATCATCTAATACCCCCAAAAGTAAAATTTTGTTCACAATTTTGCTGAAAATGATTCCAACCTTCCTCCTTCTTAGTCTTACAAATAATTGTCCTTTTTATTTTGTCAAAACCTCCATCACCATTATAGTTAATCTATGGAAATTTCCTCACCATTCTTTAAATGGTTTTTATAAGGCACTTTGAGAGAATGTGCGAGGTTTAATTTATTAATTATAGCCATGATCAATTGGAGTTTCCTTTATAAGATAAAAGCCTTGTTTGTCCAAAAGCCTAGTCTACTTTGTATTTTCTCTCCAAGAGGTAACCATTCATTTAAATTCAATCTTTTGGTAGTGATTGGAAGCGCAAGTACAATATAAGAAGAGGTTTCATTTTCATTCTTGTTAATACTGCAATGCATGATTCAAGGTAATCTACACTAGATGAAAGAATAAAGTGACTCTTGCCGAATTAATTTCCAGACTAAAGATAGCATTGAACTGATACATTGTGTTCATAAAGTTTCCATAGATTTTGGATGGGCTCTAAAAAATAACAGAACATCATCAATAAAGTAAAGATTTATGAGGGAAACTCTCCTCCATTTTCAATAAATATCTAAACTTAGAATCCTTTTCAATATTTTACTTTATAAAAAAAGTAAGTGCTTCCATACATACAATAAAAGTACAAGGGGATAAAGGATCCCCTTATCATATACCCTTAGCCCGCTTGAACACATATGAAGGAACACCATTGATGAGAACACTAAATGAAGTGGAAGCAATATAAGCCTTGATCCAACCAATGAAAACATTAGGAAAGTCTAACACCTCTAGGAAATGTATTAAGAACTTCTAGTTGGCATAATAAAAGGCTTTATTAAAATCAACCTTGATAGAGCCATTCGAGAGGAGATTTGTGCTTTAATAACCCTTTAGAAGCTCCTACACAATTAAAATATTATCTCCAATATATCTATCCTTCATAAAAGCACCCTAATTATGATTGACTATAGAGTTGAGAACAAGTTTCAATCTATTAGCAAGGATCTTATCAATAAATTTATAGATAAAATTGATCAAATTATAGGCTTAAAATCACCAAAGTTGGAGGGATTTAAAGATTTGGGAACTAGATATAGGAAGGTCTTATTTATTCCTTTGAACAAAACTCCCCTAGAAAAGAATTCATAGACTACTTCCTTCGCTATTTAACCAATCTCAAGATGAGTCTTATGATATAAATAACCATTCAAACCATCAGGTCTAGGAGCCTTCATCCCATTTAACTGAAAAATAGTAGCCTTAATCTCACTATCTTCAATAGGCTTAATGAGTCCTTCTACCTCCTCAAAGGGAATCCTCTTTGTAAGAAAGAGTTTCAAGTCATATCTTAAATAAGAGGTTTCATAAATGGATATTAAAAAGAGCTTGTAGAAGTTAATAACTTCCTTAAGAATTAAATTCTAATCTCTAAGCACCCTTCCATCATTTATAGGTATAAAGCATATTTTTGTGTTTTTTTTCAATCAAGGAGTGAAAAAGAACTTGGTGCTTGTATCTCCATCCCTAATCCAATTTGCTCTAAAACTTTGTCTAATCTCTAAGAAATGATCACTAATAGCCTCTAAATACTCCTTCAATGCCTACTTTTCCTTATTCAGTAGTGAGGAGTCACTAGGGTTCACTAATAAGATCAATCGACTAAAGCTAGCTTTCCCTTGGAATTTTCAATAGTAGCTCTAGTGTTAGAGCCCTTTTTGCCATTTATCTTTTATAATTCACCTTTAATGGCCTTTAAATTTTAAGCACAGATGTGGATCCTAGAGAATTAGCTCATGCATGCTTGTCTATCACCGTGCAATATATGAAATAGTTGTATGGTAATCTTACCTACTCGTGATCAATGGGAATTCTTAGGATTTTCATGGCCTTGTGAATTATGGGGAATTTGGTTCATATCTTCCAGTACTAGAGCTTCACATAAGTTAATCGTGCTAGAGAAACTAAGACATCTAAGTCTTTGGAGGAACTTTGTAGATATTGTCAATTAATGGGTGAGTTTGTGTAGCTAAAGAATGATTTTTTTAATGATATCTGCTATGCTTTAAGATTAGGGGGCATGTGTCTCCAATGCTTAATGTAACATGTTTTAGGTACATTATGTTTGATGGGACCTTAACATAACGAACTTAAATCATTATGTAATTTGATGTTAATTAGAGTCCACTGTTATTGCTTTCGGACTTACATAAATACAATTTTCCAATTTTTCAAAAAAACTTTTCAACACACATATCTGACTTTGTTCCAAATGTAGGAATCTCTAAGGCTCTTAATATAGCTTATTGCAATCCATTATCATACACTAAAAAAGTTACTAAAACTAAAAGGGAAATGTCTACCAACCTTTTAGAACAATTGCCCAACTTTGATTGGGGTATGATTTAAAAATAAACAGTCCATAAATATTTCCATACTTTAAGGGAATTGAGTTAACCAATCTAGGTTAACTAAGGCTCTATCCAGCTTTTTCCTGATGAACCAACTAGAATTTTGCTGATTGCTTTATGTAAAAGTATAACCATTAGATTATAGATCAGTAATCCATATTTACTTTATATAATCTTTGAAATCCTCACAAACTTTTCTTAGACTACAATTTATTTTAACTTTAGATATTTATAATATAGAATTAAAATCCCCACAACCTACTCTTTAGACTCCAGTTCTCCCACCTTCACATAATTAGAATTGTAGTATATAATTTTGCCATCGGCATGTTAAGAATGATTAGTGTTAGGGATGTCATGGATGCATGCATCACATGCATGAACGCAGCATAAGTGTCGGAATCTAGATTCTGATACCATGACAACCCTGAAAAAACATAATCACTCATGCATGCATAGACATATATATAAGAACATGAAATATAAAACTTTTACCTTTTATTTCTCCTCCTTTCTTCTTTCTTCTCCTTGTTTGGGTTATTGCAAACACCAACCCTTCTTTGATCACCCTTGAACATGCAAAGAAGATGAAGAAACAATGTTTAAGGGTGATTTGAGCACCAAACTAGATTAGTTCTAGTAGATGCTCAAATTGATAGAAGAAAGATCAAGACGTATGCACTTTGATTCATGCAACAATTGCATAAATTGCAAGAACAAGACCCTTGACACCTCTCTTTCACTCTAGAACTCTTCTAGAGCCCTTATCTCTCACTTATGTGTGTAAAAAGTGGTTAAACTCTCTTTTACATAAGTGAAGAACTCACTTTTGTACTCCTTCATGCCCTCTATCATGATCGTGGGCTACTTAAATTTGGCCATACACATTATGTTTTTCATCCGATCTTTTATGCATGTGACTCTTAAGTTCCTGGTTATTTTAGGCAGTTGAATTAACTCTTAATTCAAGCAAATCATGAAGGTTTTCATGATGCTAATTTATTGGAATATAACTGGATTAACACACGAACTCTTCTATAGTTAATTATCCAACTTATGAACCTTTCTATAGACAGTCACTGTACAATTTGTCCTTTCACCATACTATATACCCCACTTGGTTTGGAGTATGGGCTATGTGTTAACTCCTACTAGACTGATTACGTCACATCTAGTCCAAATGATGTTAGTTCTTATTCTGGATTCTCATTACTCTATGTGTCATTGAGGACTCTCTTTATGACACATAACTTCTCTGGCCAGAGACTCCTGAGTAATGACCTCGACAAGAGGCCATGGGTATCATCTCGTTCTATCAAAAGTGGTGAATCCTTTACCTAATTACCTTCGAATACTAATAACTGTACCCAATCACCACCCTAAAAGTGACCTCGTCTTGAGATAACAAGGAACGATGTCAAAGCATAGGATTGGTATCCAAGATATCCTTAATTACCTCAAGTTTAAGGATATTTGCACCATTGCTATCATGAGATTAATCATTGGCATTTGATAGATCATCTATATGATAATCTCATTTTGGGTCATCCGATGTACTTACTACCTTTAGTAAGCATCCACATGTTAACTCTAACATCTCATATTTACAATTGGTGAAATCCACTGCTTGATCAAATCAAGGAGTATAACATGTGTTAGTTTATCTAGATTAACAATGTCCTGTCTAATTAATCCTATGAATAGGGATTATTTAGATACTAATATAATTGCATATGAAAGGAATTTCATTATTATGATCTCATAATGATTTCCTTCATGCTATGTTTTATATCATGGACTTCATTAATTTGATTTAAGACCAATATCAATTCATATATAAATGAATATCAAATTAATGAAAAATACCTTTCACTTTATTAATCAAAATAAAGTTTGTACAAAAGTGCTAAAGGTGATTGCCTTTAAAGCACTACTCTAACAATTAGAAAGAAACTTCTAGTAAAGGCCTATTGTCTTAAGTTTATTGATGTTTACTAACTTGATCTTAGTTTCCAACAAGCCTAAGATCAATGGCTTTTCCTTCATAAAAAATCCCAAAAACCACTAAGTAAGCTTACGTAGGTAGTTTAATCCACGTACATTCCAAGCTATGATAGACAAACTATTGGGATTTACCTTTGGAGCCTTTACTCATACTGCTCCTCTTCGATTTTCTCCTAATTACACTTTAAAATTGCTCTTTACTTCTCTTATCATCCTCTGATATGTTTAGTTGAGGGCTAGCTATAGGAGTTTCAACCACATCATCTAAGCCTATTCTAGACTTCCTCTAAGAGCTACCACATTGCATTTGGGAACATCTTTCTTATATTCATGAGCTCCTTCTATTAGGATAGTTTCATTATCCAAAAGAGAAGGCTTAATATTAACATCTTTGCTTAAATTAAAGAAAATTGTATTAATATCTTCATAATCATCCAGTCGTATGAGTTTATTATAATCTCCTTTTATGAACAACTAACACTTAGGCCTCCATATCTTCCCTTGAAATTTAAATGATAGTTGCCATTAATAGGAAACCATTACACTATCTTTACAAAGATTATTTCTTATTACTAACCTTACTATTGGGATATAGTCAGGCAAATCCTTAAGAGATCAACGCTAACTTAAATATGTGCATAGTTGGTTCTTCTTCTCTTCATAGTATTTTCATCCATACATAATGGTTTCCTAAGGAAACATGCCAAACATTCTCAAACCTTAAGTTGTTCAATACTCCAATGGAATATTATAGAAGTCAATCTATAAAGGAATGTTGTGAAGTTTGACATTCTCTAAGCTAATCCCCGGTAGCTAGAATTTAAGATACAATGGAAGTTGAGATATATGCCAGGGGCCTTCTTTAACAACTTTATAACTTTCAATTTAGGAGGAAAAAGAGAATAGAATGAGATTGTCCTCAGAGAGGAGCACCTTAGTTAGTCCTTTATTTTTCCACTGATTATGTGACCATCTTTGAATGATTGGGAAAGGGTGTATATGATCCATAAAAAACACTATAAGTGTGGCCTCCCAGTTGCGGGTTTCCACTTTAAGGATTTCAAATTTTGGCGCTATTATAAGTCTCCCCTCCTGCTTCTTATGAGGACAATACAAGAGCATGAGAGCATACTAGTCTATATGTTTCTAACTCCTACACTAACTAGGAGTATTGTTATTTTCCACAGGCTTCTGGATCTCCAAGGTAGGACAATGGCAAGGGTATCTAAGGGAGAATAGAATGAGCTGGGAAGGGGAAAAGGAGGAAAGTCATTAATATTTATAGGTTACATAGTAGAAAGATATGTCAATAAAGGAAAGAAATAGCTTTAGTAAAGAGAGAAATCAAAATATTGTTGTCAAAAATGGTAAAATATTCCAGGCAGGAATAGAAATAAAGTAGAATAACCAAAAAAATCCTAGAGTTAAAGTAGGTAGAAATAAGTCATAGGAGGGAGGATAAGAGCAACCATAGGAACAATGGGACTTCAAAACCAAAGAGAAAAGGAGAGATGAGCAAGGCAAGAAAGAGGAAAAATTACATAAAGAAGGGTAACGGAAACATTGAGGGAAACAACTTAGAAACATGAGAAGCAAAAGAAGAATATACTATATAGGAAGCAAAGGAGAGAGCTTTATCTCTCTTAATTATTTCCTTATTTAATTGTTATTGGTCTATAATTAGTAATACTGTGATAGTTATCTTTATTTTAGACCCAAGGTAGAAGATAAAATGAACTCAATTTTTATATCAATAGTTGTATAATAATTAGGCCAAAGAACATATTGATATAATTAAGCACTTATTGTATAATTTTTTAATGATTATCAGTTAAATATGGATAAAGAGTTGACTAACAATATTTTAGTATCAGCTTGATCTTTTGTTGATACATGATCATCAGCCACAAATAAAAGTTTAAGTCTTTGTTTTAAAGAATTAATAAAGGAAAAAGAAGGTTAGGATTTCTTATAATAGGATGGAATTGGACAAATATTTGGAAGTAGATATAACAGAGGAACATTTTGATATATTATCATGTGGAAGTTAAATGGAGTTGAATATCAAATTATGCAAGCAATTACACAAGAACTATTAGCAATTATGGTATTTATAGTTGCTACTAAATCTGCTTATAACATTGGTGGTCTCATAATGACTCCTCATCATAATCTACTTTATCTTAAAACTGTAGAAGTCATTATATATGCTCAAAGATGGTTAAGTGTCAAAAGTGTTCAGGTTGAACTCTATTATTTATTATATGCTTTTTTATATAATTTTAATAATCATTTACAATATTATCTTATATTTTCTTTTCATATTGTGATCTATAAAAAGAATATGAATACATCATAGACCATTCTTCTAACTAAAAAGCTTTTTGAAGAAATATTTTATGATGAACGTATATCATACATTCATTTAATAAAAATGTTGATAATTGACTATGATTTACATCATAATTTTTTATATATAAATAAGTGGTACAAACTACTATAACAATTAATTATCCCATTTTCTTCTTCTGCTGATTTATTTTCTTTAATCTTTTCTTTTTAATATACATTTCTTATGAAATTGATTCAAGTTGTCACTCAATCTTGCAAATGAAGATGTACTAACTGAATTTTGATATACTTGTTTGGTATTTTGCAAATAAATAAAGAAATTTCCCTGTCATTTATCTCTAACAAAATGCGTTTAGATAAGTTCACATTTTACTCCATCTTCTCTACGTGATTATCTTTTTAATAGTCTATGGTTGCTTCTTTTCATTATATCTTATCTAGTATTTGTTTTAGATGATTTTCAATCACTTTACGAAAAATACTTGTTTATGTTATTTGTGTAGTGCTTTTGATATGGACATGATATATTATTTTATTCTATATTATTTTGAAGAAGTTTGATTGGTTAAAGGAATAATCTTTTGCATGTTTAGGTTGTTTTGGATAAAATTGGATGTGTTTTATAATTTTCATGTCTATTCTAACTTGATAGAATGCACAAACTCGATTGCATTTAGGCATGGGCTCATGCTATAAGCTTAAGCCTAATTAGGCTTGAGCCTTAGGCCACAAGCTCTTTGCCTAATTAAGCCTCATATGAAAATCAAAATTTCGATTGAGCTCAAGTCATAGGTGGCCTAACCCAACCTATTACCAACCTTACTTTCGATTTCACAATTCTATACTTTAACAATTACTTTATTTTTTACTAGTTATGGCTCAAGCCTGACCCATCCTATTACCAACCATACTTCCATTTCACAATTCTATACTTTAACAACACTTTATCTTTTACTATTTCACGATGTGGGTTAACCATATCCTCCATTTTCTTACCATCATTTTGTATACTACTTTTTTAAGTTTATGATTTCAAGATTCAACCTTTTATTATCAACATTTAATTTATTAATAATCAATTTGGTCATTTTAATTATGTCTTTATTCACCCACAAGAAAACATTCAACTTCTTACAAATATATGTATCACAAATTACTAATATCAAAATAACTAAGTAGTTAACAATCTACTCTTTTTTTAAATGTAATAATCACCTCCTTAATAAACTCATATTAATGATATCCATACTTTTTTAAAATTTTCTTTAGTCTAAAATGTTTTCAAAAGGCTTTGATTTCTAAATCTATAAAAAAAGATGACCACTATAAATTATTATAACATATTAATAATCTAATTTATTATTATTAAATAATAAAATAAATTTTTAATAAAAATATTTAATTTATTATCATTTAAAAACATTAATATATTATTAATTATCAGTAAAATATTAAATTAATATATTATTTAAATATTAATAAAATATTTAAAAATAAATTCAAAATGAATTATATTATTATACAATAAATAAATTTAATAAAAAATTAATTTATAATCATATAAAACTTAAAAATATTACTAACAAGTAATAAATATAATCAATTTTCAACATAATAAATTATTTTAATATTTTTGCTATATGAATTTAAAAAATAAGACACACCATTAAACATAATTCTAATTTTCTATATAAAATTCAATTTATTAAGTGTTTGTTTAGTGTCACTTATATTTTTCTGTTCTGATTTTTTGTTTTTATTTTCTATTTTTAATTAAATAAGTAATAGCTTGTTTGATTGAGATTTGTAATAAAAAATTAAAAATAAAAACATATTTGGTTTTAAAATTCTTTTCTATTTTTTAATTATACTAATAAAATTCTATAATTATAAAATTACATTAGGTCATTCTAATCAATAAAAGATGTCCATCATATTATAATCTTCAAAATATAATATTACTATCATTTACAAAAGGAAATGTAGATTAATCCGAACTAATATAACCAATTCATATTTGTTTAGCAATTTTATATCACTTATAAGACATACTTTTAAGTTGTGTTGGCGTGATATTTACTCCACTTGAGAACTCGCATCTTTATTTTTTCTTTCCTTAATTTTTTTCATTTTCAACACAATTGTCAAATAATTCATCGCTTTGTCTAGGCATTCTGATATAATTTTGAATAATAAAATAAGCAATAACGATGTATTTTTGTTTCTTTATATCATAACTCCACATGTTTGAAGTATAGGGAATCTTACTTTTAGAATGCCAAAATATCTTTCAATAACATTTTTAATAAAGAATGTCTGTAGTTAAACAATTATTGTGAACTGTAAGGTCTTCCTCTTCTTTTATAATCTCAGAAATGATATCTTTCACCTCGGTATAGGAACATTTGGACGCGCATCCCACAAGGGAGGAATTCCCCACCAGGTCAAACCTCAAAAACAAACTCATTTCACTTACCCGATCA
>JAOTAY010000003.1:17772435-17798945 GCA_025629805.1 Erythroxylum baracoense | reverse complement strand
TTAGGTATGATGGTTATTTATATCATGGAAATCAATTGTGTGTACCTAATTGTTCTTTGCGTGAGTTGTTTATGCATAAGGCCCATAGTGGTGGATTAATGGGGCATTTTGGGGTTGCCAAGACATTAGACATCTTCCATGAACATTTTCATTGGCTATGTATGCACAAGGGTGTGGAGCGTATGTGGAACCGTTGCATTACTTGTGAATAGGCCAAATCCACTTCTAAACCTTATGGATTGTATACCCCTTTTCCTTTACCTATTGACCCTTGGATGGATATATCTATAGACTTTGTTTTGGGTTTACCTAAGATAAAGAGGAGGTTTGATAGAATCTTTGTTGTTGTGGATAGATTTAGTAAAATGGTGTATTTCATTGCATGCTATAAGACTGATGATGTCGTGCATGTTGTTGATATGTTCTTTAAAGATGTTGTCCAATTGCATGGTATTCCTAGGTCTATTGTTTCAGATAGAGCTGCTAAGTTTTTGAGTCATTTTTGGCATGTATTGTGGGGAAATTTGGGAACTAAACTGTTATATTCTACTACTTGTCACCCACAAACTGATGATGGACAAACTAAGGTTGTGAATAAAACCTTTGGAACTTTGTTGCGTACTGTTGTAGGGAGAAATTTGAAAACATGGGGTGATTACCTGCCATTCATCGATTTTGCATATAATAGATGTGTGCATTCTACTCTTGCCTTTTGAGATTGTTTATGGGTTTAATCCTTTGATTGTTTTGGATTTGGTTCATTTACCTCTACATAAGTTGTCTGGTACAAATGGGAAGAGGAAAGCCGAAATAGGGAAGAAGATTCATAAGAAGGCACATCAACACATTGAGGAAAGAAACAAGGTCTATGCCCGTCAAGCCAATAAAGGATGGAAGTTGGTGACTTTTGAACCTAGAGATCGGGTTTAGGTGCACCTTAGGAAGGAGCATTTTCCTACTTATAGAAAATCCAAGCTGGCCCCATGGGGTGATGGTCCTTTCCAAGTTGTGGAGAAAATCAAAGACAACACTTAAAAGATCGACTTGCAAGGTAAGTATAATGTGTCTACTACCTTCAATGTTGCTGACTTATATCCTTTTTATATGGGTTCAGATTCGAAGACGAATCTTCTTGAGAAGGGAGGGAGTGATGTGAGCACGAGCACGGATTGCCATGGAGTTAACATGACTAATAGAGGCAAAGGAGGAGAGCTAGCTATGCCAGTTGGACCCATAACTAGAGCTACGGCCAAGAGATTTAAGGAGGCTCTCCATGCGCATGTGTTCTATCTTTTGAGAAGATGGAATAGTCCAAGCCTATTGGAGGAGAGCTTTATGGATCCTAGCTCAAATTGATCCATCTAACTCAAATCTTTAGACCGGATACCCTTGGGACTTGAAGAATTGAAGACTTGGACTGTTAAGCCCATATATTAGACCTTTTAATTATTTTAAGTTAAGACATCTATTTTTGTTTTAGACCTTTTAATTATTTTAAGTTAAGCCTAGGTATAAATAGGTTCATTAGGGTTTTATGTAGGAGATTAACGATTATTTCTTGATTGTGACATCGGCCACAGTGAGGTTTTTCCTCTTGTTCTTGTTTCAACATGAATCGATAAATTCACTTATCAATTTTCCCAAAATTTGGCATGTTTGTTTGATTCAACCTTTTTGGTTTTAGTTCTGATCATCTAGGTTGCTCGAATCGCATATTCGTGAGGTCTAGTAGGGATTGAACCTTGCGTATCCTCTTACTTTTGTTGAATTTTGAATCTTGTTTTTTGTGTCTTTCCTTGCCGAAACTTCCAATATCCACAAACCCATCAAACTGACACCACCATCATTAACTTCCAAGGCTTTTCAGAACCCCTTCATTGAATCACCTCCGTGTGTACGCACCGTGTATGTTGCAAATTGGACTTCTACAATGCTTATTATCGATAATGTATAATTGCATACAAATGAAAACATACTATGTATCATATCACATATATTGATGTACTCAAAGTTATGACTTGTAGGGCTATTGGGACATGTTGTGCACTCCCATTAAAGTAGGTAGTATGTGATGGAGGTCAGTGACAGATAGTCCCATAATGGTTACAACCCATATAATAGTTTGAACTGGATATAGTTACAGTGTTATGCCGCATAACTAGATGGAAATGTACTACTGATCACACCATTATTTAGTACAGGTATATTAAGTGTAACCTACCATTACAAAATATAATGATGTAGCGTGATATTACCCAGGGCACCATGAGTGCCCTGGGTGTTAATATGGTGTATAATACCCTAAGTTATACTCCATAGTATGGGATGCAAACAGATAGACACATTGGTATTATGTAACACCTCACATTAGTTATGCCTTATACAAGACCATATTGTGTACTATAGTCTGTTAGGGTTATAATGGTCATATGTCAGTACAACTATGGTTATAATATGGCAATACGATTATACCACATGTTATACCATCGTATATGGTATGGTATTTACCAATTGACTATCTCTTACATATGAGGTATTCATACCCACCTCACTGGCCATTATAAGTTACACATGTAGGGTCAAACACTAACATTATTACATGCACATTATTTTTAGGGGTGATACATGTACTCCCTAAAATGATGGTATAACCTTATTACACCTATAAAATGGTGGATCTTATTATATTATATACCAATGGCATGATCATGGATGTCTATTAGGGTACCCATAGTGTTAGCCATGTATACTCAATGTGGTGGATCTCCTATTGGTCATACAATAACACAGCATGAATACTAATTTGGGGTGGTATTTACCTATGTACCATGGTCCCCTGGGTATATGACACATACCAAGGGTACAATTATCTATATTTTGCATGCAATAAGGTGGTATAGGTCCCTGATGTATACCCTGATAGATATATTGCACCAAGTTGGTGGGTAAGATACACAATGCGCGTTATGATGCCCAACATTATGTCATATACCACCTTATTGTAGATAGGTAACTTATAAAATTGTAATATAGGTACAACTAGTATCTACTAGAGTTGTATAGCATCTATATTGTCCATACAATTAGACACAATGTGGTTTTCAAAGTCATAACCAATAAATGCCTTTGCATGATAACCACAACTCATTTAGGTACATTAATATTAGGATAATGGGATATATGACATAGGTATATCAATATACTATTGTACACTAGGTATAAATAAACAAACCGGCTACATTTCATAAGAACTATCAATGGCCCCCAATACAATTTAGACCTATCCATTATATATGTATATTACCACATATGCTAGTATACCCATTGGATACTTAATTATACACATCCCATCAAGCAACATCCCGTTGTACCGCTGATGTAACTGTTGTAAAGGATCAATGCTTACCATATTATATACCCATGCATTAAAGGACATATAAACTATTGGCATAGTGTCCTGTATAGGTAACTCCCCATCACTACAATCCTCCAAGGGAGGCATCTCATTATCAACATCACTCTCATTGATGGTTTCAACCTCACCACCACGCATCACCGTTACTCTTTTGTTTGGGCATTGGGACACTATATAATCAAATCCCAAGCATCTAAAACATTTGATATCTTTATTCCTATTAGTTTGGGAAGTAGAAATACCTTTGTTGGTACCTTGTTGCGTGCTTTAATTAGAAGGAATGTAAAGACTTGGGAAGAACTTTTGCCATTTGTTGAGTTTGCTTATAATAGAAGTGTGCATTCTTCCACTGGTTTTTCTCCTTTTGAGATTGTGTATAGTTTTAAACCACTAACCCCTTTGGATCTTGTGCTTATTCCTTTAAGTGAGATTTCTAACTTAGATGGGCTTACAAAGGCTGAAATGGTTAAGGCCATTCACAATAAAGCACGAGAAAGGATTAAGAAGAGAAATCAACAAGTTGCTACCTAAGTGAACAAAGGAAGGTGCATGGTAACCTTTGAACTAGGAGATTGGGTATGAGTGCACACACGCAAGGATAGGTTTCCTTCCAAACAACAATCTAAATTGGATGCTCTTGGTGATGGACCATTTCAAATCATTGCTAAGATTAATGAAAATGCATACAAAGTTAATCTTCCTGGTGATTATGTTGTTTCTAGTACCTTTAATGTATCTGACCTGTCTCCTTTCGATTTTGATGAAGGTGAAGATTCGAGGACGAATCATTTTGAGGGGAGGGGAAATGATACAAATGGCTTTCAAGATGCTACAAAAAGCAATCTAGGTGATTTAGAACTAATTCCAAATATGGAAAGTTTTCAGGTTCCAAATAAGGAAACTTCACCAAATTTGGAAAATGGAGCTAAATCTCAAGGAGATACCATGGGAAATCATATTGAGGCTGTTCAAGAAAAACAAGATCATTCAAGTGCCAATATGAAAGGTTTTCCCAATATGGAAAGTTTTGTCGGTCCGGTCACAAGGTCCCGAGCAAAGCGTCTGAAGGAGCAACTCCAAATTTATGTGCAAAAATATGTTGAAAGTAGGCTATCCAAATATGGAAAGTCCATATATGGAAATGTTTTGGAGCCTAATTATGTTTACATAATTGGGCTAAAAGACTAGTTTGGAGTGTTTGTATTTTTTGAGCCTGTTTTGGGTCAAATTTGAGTTTGTTTGTTTTGGGCTATTTTTGTTTGTCTCCTTTGGGTTAGACTAAGTGAAATGGGCCACATTTCAAGTGGGCCACGTTGGTTTTAGTCATTTCTATTTCAAACTTGGTTTATGGGCTCAATTTAGCTTTTAAAGTTAAAATACATGGGCCCCTTGTTATTTTTACTTAAGCCCATTCGAAACGCATTAGGTTTAGGTTTAATTACGCATGTTTTAGGGTTTTTGTGGCTGTCATATTCACCTCTCCATCTTCTCTCCAGCAACCACCTCTCTCTCAACATTGAAGATTGGCTTTTCATCTCACCCACCTTCTCCACCACTTTCTCCACATCAGCCATAATCTTTACTACCATTGAAGACATTTATTTCAATTTTTAATGTTTTGTCTTGCATTATAATGCCTATTAAAAAGGCTGTTTTCGGATGTAATAGTAGTCAAGTTGTAATTCGAAAATTTCAAACCTGAATAGAGAGAGTTTTTGCTTTCTTTTATATTTATGCGCAAGGTGTTCTTATTGATTGCAATTGAGTTTATCTTTTGTTATCAATTTTAATTCCTATTTTTTGTGTTCTTGAGTGCTTAATTGATTGGGGTTCAAAGGGATTTTTGAAAATTAACTTGAGTTCTTTTCATAAGTGTTCTTGTGTGTAAGAACAAATCATAATCTAACTACTTTGTTGAGAAACGATTTCTGATTTGATTGGTAACGAGTTCTAAGGTCAATTAAGAGTCTTGGGGTTTAGCATCACAAGAGTTAGGTAGTTTAATAGATTAAGAATTGAATCAAACCGAAAAATTATGCAACGAGAGATCGTGTATAGGTTTTCTGTAGGTTATTGGACAAATTCAGATCTAATTTAGGTTTTGGGTAAGTTGTGAATCTAAAGGTTGCAATTCCATAATCTAATTAGGGTTTACAAATTAAGGTTAAAGATTATAACTCGAATGAGAGTAATCCACCCTAGGACCGTCTAAACCCGGTAATTTAATAATTTCATAATCAATTAAGTTTTCATTAAGGTTGGATTAAAATCCCCTTTCTCTCAACTGGTAGTTCCTAGGTTGGTTCTTGATTTGGTTGTAACAATTGCTATCTTGTTTATAATTTCAAATTTTATTCTTGAAATTGATTACTTGATTGAATAATTTTCTGCCTTAGTTGTTTATTTGAATTATTGCAAATTTGAGTTAAGCCTTAGATTTTAGGATTATATTATTCCTCCTCGTGGGATCAACACCTTAGATATTACGTGAACGACCCGTGCGCTTGCAGAAATATCGAGGTTTAAAAACATTAAAACTTATCATATAAGAACCTGCGATCAAAGCACAAAGAATGGATATGAAGTCAATATCCATATTTTTTTACATGACTATGTTTGTTTAAAATTTTGAGGACGAAGTCTTTTTATAAAGAGGGGAGAAATTGTAATATCCTAGTTTTATTATTATACTATGTAATGTGTTGTACATGCATTTGATAGAATATGCTCTATTTATGATGTACTATAGTAATTTAAGCATTTAAATATATTATTGAGGTTATAACGGAAATAACGGATAAACTAGAGATAATTTTAGACTCGACCAAAAATTTCTCAGAAAATTTCCATAAACTCCGAAAAGCTACAGAATGAGTTTGAACGAGCTTTTAAAAGCTCTAAAATGTACTATGAGGATTTAGGTGACACTTTTGAAATTCAGACGATTTCAGTGAATAGTATTTTCAGTTGAATAATAAATCTAGGTGAATAGTATTTCACTTGAATAGTGATTTTGGGAACTAACCTCGAAAATTTGAAAAAAAACCCGAAATAGGTATTAGAGTCTAATGATACTAAAATGAATCGAAAATAAGACCAATCAGAAGAATTTTGGGAGGGCTCCACTTGGGTTTTAGAGGGGAGCTTCGGGATGGGTCCTTTCATAGAGTAATGAACGATAAAGTATATATATGAAAGTAAGGGTAAAGGTTCCTATATTCATAAAGGCTCCGTCAATTATAATTGCTCAAAATCTTATTCTACTAATTTATAAAATTTTAAACAATAATAAATAATATTTGAGTGAAGGAACAAACCAACAAGAAACTAACTTATAATCACCTATTGTATATGAATCTTAAGAAATAATACCTTTGAAAAGATCTCAAAGAGAAAGAAGTCGGCTATTTCAAATTATTATATGGTTTATTTACAAGACTCAAAGACAGATGTTGATATTAAAATCAATAAAGATCTAAATTTATTTTCATAAGCCATAGAATGTGTAAAGTCTAAAAATAGATTGACGCCATGAAAGATAAACTAAAATTTATGGAAGATAACAAAGTTTGGAATCTTGTTGAACTACCAAAAGGTTTTAAGAGTTTAGTGTAAATGAGTTCTCAAAATTAAACATGACTTAAATAGAAATGGTATAATGATATAAGGTCAGACTTGTTACCAAAGGTGGTATTGATTATAAAGAGATATTTTCACTCATCTTAAAGAAAGACTCATTAAAGATTGTAATGGAATTTGTGTCTCAGAATGATTTAGAGTTATACCAAATGGATGTGAAAATAAAATTACTTAATGAGAATGACAAATATGAAGGTTTCTTAATAAAATTCAAATCGTGTATAAACCTAAAATGTCAATATATGACCTTAAATAAAGTTCTCGATAATAGTATCTTAAGTTTAATGATACTATTTTTTCTTCACGAATTTTAGAAAAAACACATTGTTGATTGGTGTATATATATCAAAAGATTAATGGAAGAAAGTTTGTTTTCTATACTTTCTACTAATGATTTAGGTATGTTACATGAGATAAAAGATTTTACCTCTAAGAATTTTGAAATAAAAGATATGGGAGGGGCATCTTATAAGATAGGAATTGAAATTTTTCATTATAGATCATAAAGATTATTGGGATGATCTCAGAAAGTTTACATTGAAATAATTATTCAAAGATTTAATATGGAAAAATGTTTGGCATGTATTATTCTTATTTAGAAAAGGGACAAATTTAGTTTTATATAATATATAAAGAACAATATGGAACAAAAAGAGATGGAATTAGTTGTAGGCAATTTAATGTATCTGTAAACTTATATAAGACCAAATATAAGTTTTGCAGTTAGAATTTTAGGCAGATATTAAAGTAACTTTGGAATTGTTTATTGAAAATCTACAAAGAAAATATTAAGGTACCTATAAGGAAAAAAAATACATGCTTATGTATTCAATATACTCAAATTTAGATTTTGCTATATGTCAAAATAGAAAAAAAAATCTACATTAGGTTACATTCTTCATTTAACGAATGGAGCAATATCATGGAAGTTTGTCAAACAATCTATTATTACTTCGTCCATTATGGAAGTAAATTTATGGCATTTTTTTAATCCACAATTCATGTATTATGATATAGAATTTTTTTTCAAAACTTAAGAGTTCTCGAAACCATTACTAAGCCATCAAATTCATATATTATGGATATATATTTTTATTTTAAGACTTATAGTTGTCGACACCATTACCAAGTCACTAAAAATTTATCGTGATAAATACATTTTTTTAGAATGACAAATATTTAAAAGATGTCAAACATATAGAATTGAAGTATTTTTCGATCAAGAGAAAGCCTAGAAACAAAGAGCGTCTATCGACCATGTTAATAGAGATATGAAAATAATAAATTTATGAACTAAAGGTTACAAGCAAAAACATTTGAGAAACATTTACATAGAATGTATCTTGGTTGTACTTGCGAATGTCATTTGTTTATAACGAAGCTAGCAATCTAAACTTGTTTATTTATTTATGATTCTATATCATTGATTTCATGTTTTATAAAAGTGTACATATTTATATTTTGATATTTTAATAGGAAAAGTTATGATACATAATTGTAGACCATGACATAATTTATTCATATCATATTTATAGAACTAGTATGGTGAGTAATATTTGTTACATATATGGAAGGAAGTTGTCATCATCATCACCATCATCATCACCCAGTCCGAAATCCCACAATGAAGCAAGGTCTGGGAAGGTCCTGTAATACGTAGCCTTACCCCTACACAGGAAAGAAGCTGTTTCCAGTGGACCCACATGTAAATGAGACAATATACGAATGATGCAGGTTACAGAAAAAAATGAAAAATACCTGAAGGGGGTCAGACTACGCGAGTCGAAAAGGCTACCAAATCTCATCCCTCCTTGTCTCACAGTAGGGAAGGTGGCCATCCTCAAAACTCCTAACGAGGTGACCCTCAGTGACCTTTTACACCTGTCTTGTAAACTGAATAACGTGCCCCTGCAGCTCCTAGGAACTACTGTACTGCTTTTGAAAAATTGGTACAGTTAATCCGTTACACGGTTAATCCTTTATCCTAATTCAGTCCCTCTAAACTTTTCAATAACTAGCCACTACCTTATTTAGTGCCAACTTTGACATATCCTCTTTGACATATATGGAAGGAAGTATATTACATAAATAATGTATAACTATCGTAACTCGCATTTTTTATTTTATCATAGAACGTTAGTTATATTGAACTTTCAAAAATTATTTTTTGCGCCCTTTAAGTCATGTTATTTAATTTTATGATTATCTTATTATTAGGTCAAGATAATTTTTACACTAAGATTTACACTGAACAGAAGATAATTAATCCATCAAAACATCCATAAACAAAAGAGTTAAGAAAAAGAAATCAATTTGCTCATAAACATATTTGTGACATGTCGATTTCAACAAATATTATAAGTAAATATTAAGTAATATAATGTGAAGATTATATGTTCAAGATTCTGCAAATGATGTTTTGAATTGGGTAATTAAATCATATTCATATAATATTATGTAATTGCATTAATTAATATGTAACTAATACTCTTTTATCAATTTGAATTTTCAACCCACGACAATTGTGCCTCAAATCTTTTCCCAATTATGTATTAAGTTTCAAATTGTAGAATTGTAACTAAACGTAGCGTAAGAGAACAGTCATTCGTCTACATGTAAGTTGTGACTGGCTGCAATTTTCAGATATTAGTCAATAATAGTCCTTGATCAGAAATTTACTAAAAGAAATTAAAACACAAATTTAATACCAATAGCCTTTGGGGGTCATTTATTAAAGAAATCTTAAGTTCTAGTAGTTTCTAAATTTAGTATTACCTTGTCTTGAAGTTCTATTAACATTCTTTCCTCATCATTTCAAATTAATTAACTACTGCTGCACTTATTCCATACTGAAAGCTGAACCCCGTTCGCCAAACTTCCCCTTTTAAGCTTAAAGTAGTGGATTAGCCCATCTCAAGCTCGAGTGCGAAACCGGGCTACCTCTTTAATGAGAATATTGCACATATAAGGCCATCATAGGCCAGAATCCCACGACATGACCGCTTTTACAATGTAATCGATTTAAAAATTGGTCAGTACTCTCTGTCTTTGGATCGGTTTTCCAAATACTTTCCTTAGCCCATAGGACATTGAAGATGTAAAATTCATACCTATCGAAAGAAAACAGTACTTCTTGATTCTTTAAACTTGACATAAAAATATTTAGTTTTAACCAGTAAAAATATATTAATCAAAAACAAAAAAAGAAGAAGAAGAGACACGCCTACGAGTTGACAAGTATTAGGAAGATAAGAAAAATAGTAACGTGAGGAGTTGCAGAAAAGTTTTATGAGTTTGGGGAGCCCATCACCATTACCGCTTTTTATTGTATACAAAACCATAATAGAAGAATAAAGCATAAATGCGCTTGGTGACACGAGGGGTTGAGTTGAGCATGCGGACATGGTAATTGGTTAAGAATGAATTTGTGGCTGAGAATAACTGCAACAGCCGTAGATGCATTTGCCTCTCTAACTAATTGTGGTAGTGCGGGAAATGAATTTATGAAAAGGGAAAGGAATGTGTATGTATTTGAAAGGAACAACAAATATGGCATATTATTTGGTCGCTGCCCCTATCACTTCTGTCAGGAAATTCTCAGACTCACCATAAGTAGAACGAAGAAACTTGAATGCACACCTTAAGACCAACATTCTGGTATCTAAGCTGCTCTACCCACGAAATTTTGTATGTGGTGATGTACATTTCAGGTAGGTACCTTACATAAACGTCAACATTTGACACCAAAATATGACTATCAATCTCGTGCCTCATTTCTGATGATTCCAGAGAAAGGAGAAGACAATTTCTTAAACGTATCCTCTTTCACGTTTTGCCAAGAAAAATAACAGTCAACGCCTAGAGACAATCTCTTTGATATATCTGCGCATTACAAGACTGTTGGGCCAATGGGTTCTATCTGCACCTGTGTCAAATTAATAAGAATATGTAAATATCGTGAAAGCTCTGACATTTCAGATACAAAGTTCCGATAATCTTGTCTTTAACTATTCAGTGGCATGTTTCGTAAGATGATAATAAAATTTAGTGATCAAGAGAGGCAAACCCGAGTAAATTCTGCATAATATAAAAATCGAATTTCTGCAAAAACAAATTCACGTGGGAAAATTACCTAGCGTTAATATTGCTTGAAATTTGACAATCATGATGACAACCTTATTAAAACTGTTACACAATACGCAAGTCGTGGAAATACAGCTAATTGACTAATGACTAGTGCCTAAAAAGGCACAAGTAGAAAAATTTGTAGAACTTGGACTTACGAAAGGTTAATAAGTGCTCAGAACGAACAATGAAAGGTCAAGTGAGAAATTAAGAATCACTGAGCTCCTGGTCATCTTTTATTTAAATAATAAGAGTATATGAAGCTGGATCAGACCCTTAGCATTTGTGATCTCACAAGACATGGAAGGAGCAAGAAATCTTAGAAATATGACCAAGTCAAGCATGATAATTTAGTGATTGTAAGTTGTCCGCATGTTTGAGAGGAAAAGTCCAAAGAATAGACTTGTCCTCTCCTATATGAAACTGGGGACACCAGTGGCCCTTCTCGTTGTTCCCAATTCTCAAAAATGCTATCAAACATTGCAATCATCACCACTTATGACCAAATAATACCTAATTCATGGCTTTGGCTACTATATATGGCTCTGGTTTGTTGTGTGAAACTTGCACTCCCCTCAAACCTGATGATATTTCTTTTTCCTTTTGGGGCCGGATTATTCGATCATAATCATTCCACCACCATTTCGTCGATAGGAATTATATATATATAGACACAAAATATTCCTCTTTCTATGGTAAGGAGAACCCATGCAGTTTCTTTAAGACAATTAACCAACCTAATTGCCACATGACTAAAAAAAAAACCTTTTTCTTGGTATTGCCAAGTAAATAATTGAAACCCAGACAGGGTAATAGCCTAGCTTTGTTTTCCAATTAAATGTTCATATCATCACCTAAAAGAAATGTTCATATTTTTGTTAGAAACTATCTGAATCACAGTAGAATTTTTTTTTTACAGTTTCCGATTAAATCTGAATAATTGAATAATTAAAGGAGAATAATAAAATCTGCAGTTGTACCTGATTTAATTTTCCTGTTAAAATCCTTTCAAAACTTTTTCGATGTCTTGACCACCAGTTGTTTATGTGTCCAGCCTCTAACAACATCCACATGGTAGTTTCTCAACTCTTGAGAGAAATTAAGCAAGAGTACTAGCTCCCTTATCCATATTTCTATTTATAGGAAAAAAAACAGGTTTTTTAATTTCCATTAAAATTAAATATTAATTTTAGTAAAATCAAATATCTTATATTTGATCCCTAATATTTCTCAAACTCTATAATTAAATCTAACTTAATTGAAATTAATTTTTCTCATAAATAAGTCTTTATGTGTGACTCATTAGATTCCTAATATATTGACAATCATTTTAAATTATAATTATGATTCTTGGTTAGAATCAGAATGATAATTTAAAATGATTGTCAATTAGAATTAGATAAATTAAAACTCATTTTAATTTGTCTTTAATTCTCTAATTAAACAATTTATAATTATAAATCAAGATTAATATCTAGCAACATGTCATGATCACCCAAATATTAGGAATATCAAAGTGGTTTGACTTAACCTGTCTATGCATGGCTATGATATATATAATTTAATCATTTCGTCTTCTAATGTTTAATTGGACATAGTATGGATATAATATCTACTCTTTTGTATCTAATCATGTTTATTCTTACTAATTAGTAATTGATTTATAATTGATATTTGAAAAAACCTTGTTAAATGTTAATTCACTCTTACTAGAGAATTCTATAAATCACTACTAATAAAGAATAATAGAACATTCTCTTTCATTACTTTAGAGTAAAGAATCCTTTATTGACTTACTCAACTATCTCCAATTGGTTTATACTATATTTAAGTACTATTGACTGAATTATCTTAGTATAATTTATAAGTAGTATCAAAATATAGTAATTCTCACATGAGATATATTGGTAATATCAAATATAAGGATTAATTATACAATCATCACGAGGAAATCCAAATAAGTATAAGTAATATTTCATTTGAAATCCTCATAGTAGGGTTAGTTCAATGAATTTATTCTCTAATAAATACTCACACATTAATTTAAGTATTTTTATACTTTAATTTATGAAATCAATTACTTTTTTTATAATAAAGAAATATAATGTGTTTTGATTTTACCGCTTCATCAATATCCTCCTGTCTTGACGAAATTATAATTAAGAATATTTAGAAATAATATATAAATGTAAATTAAATTTTATAATTATGATCTCATCATAATTTCAATTACACAATAATTATTCTAAGAATTTTATCGTTAATATTAAAACATTAAATATAATTAACTTAATACATAAAGATAAATAATATCTTTTATTCATTAAATAATAATTTTGTACATTAAAATTGCAATCAATTGCTTGAAGAACATAAACTAACAAATTTGACTAGAAAAACCAATGAACAATCATTTATACAATGGTAGAAACAGAAATGCAGCTGTTCTTTAACTCAACTTTAACTTCAGGTCAGTGGCAGTAGTCCGGGATGGCAAGAGGAGGCTACTATCACCCTTGATCAAATTGAGAAGACTATTTTCGCTTAATTTTTATATCATTTTGTAAGGTTTAAATTGAATTTTTAAGTCCATAGACATAATTTTATGATTAAGTTTTTTTATTTTTTTTTATTCGTCCTTCCTTAAAAATTAGTCGAGTTCGCCACTTCTTCAGTTGATGCAATTAACGTTGCTAATGGAGATAGTAAAAGCTTTGAGGTTGACATGCTTACATCAGTTCAATAAAGTTAGGTTCAAAGAAAACGATAATGATGGTAAGTAGAGCATTGTGGGTTTTCCACATTACCCGTATCGAGTACATGCCTATGCACTAGTGTCATTAGCGAATTGTCTAATGTTATTAATTAATGGTGGGGCATAGGGGCTTGTGGCTCTTGGTACTTGCGAGAACCTTCATAAAATTGGAAGTCCCCAGTCTATGAACTCCAATCATCGTTACAGGATATGAACATTAACAGGGAAGATATACAGTTACTCCTTGTCGACCCTCTTAATGCCCATTTGTTCTTGAGGCAGATGGCATGAGAATCACTAGGGAAACAAAGCCAATCACAAAGAAATATAAAATTTAACTAAGATGTGGCCTTAAATCATCTGGATGGAAATTAATTTCCCAAGATGGGGATAGATCATTCTGTGGCACGTCCATTGGTTGCGGGTTTGGCTACACTGGGACTTGTATGATGATGGTGCTACGAATTACGAAACCTTACCTTATATAAATATCCAATGATCCGCAATCCATAGGAAGCATTTCCATGGTGGGCACGCAGAGACCTAACTAATGGATTGGGAGGGTCCTGTGGTAAATCAACCAATAAATTAGTGACGAGAAAGATGGGATTTTGAATGTTTACAATGCCTTAAAACGCATTTTAATATGCAGATTAGCTAGTGGATTACGACCTTAAGGACACACGTAAGCAAAGAAAAGCAAGCATGCGTGCAATTCACTACTACTATTAATCTCAAATGCACCACCCACCGAACATTATTATTATAAATATTATTATAGGACAAAGCAAGCTATGTGGCATTGACAACAAAATGAGAAGATATTAAAATATGGATTTGTCGTGAAGGTTTGATGGATGCGAGGTGATCACGTGGAATAATTTTAGCAGAAGATGAAAGATAGTAGATGAATAGATGATGAGAATGGTGATGAGCTTATCCTCTTTCACCCAATCACTACAACCAAAGAAAGGAAAGAAAATGGGAAAGAGTGGGGGGAAAGTGGCGACAGACAGTTCTACACACGGTACATGTGATGGTACAAAGCTTCGCAGCCCCATCATCGCAAATGGGAGTGCCTAAAAGACGATTCCACAACAAAATGCTTTCATGGATTAGCTTGTGCCCTGTGGTATCCTAAACTCTTTTTACAAGTTCTATTCTCAAGTGATGTACGTTTTCTTTTTTAAAAGAATAAAGGCAAGTCCAAATAAGAATACGCTACAGGCAATAGAAGCACTAATGGAAGTCATGAATAAAACATATTCCTCAATATAAATATTTTAATTTTAAATTGAATATATCTAAAAATATAAAGATACCCCTAACCTGCTCAGAAAGGAGCACAAACAAAAAGGCGATGTAAACCAAAAGAAAGATGTGGCAACTATGTAAGCAACAATAGGAGAACGCGTTTTCGATAAGGTTTGATTCAAACTATTTTCAGAAAATATAGAAGTCTACAAATTCTGAAGTTTATCGCATTTGACACAGTCAGAAGTTCTTCTCTCCATCGAACAATGAAAAAAAATATTTTGTTGCATTTTAATTTGACCTTATAAGTATGAGAATCGGACATCTCCATCAAGGAATGTGCAACATGCTTTCTTTTTGTGCCACTTCTGACTTTTGTCCACAGAGACGTTTTAGTAATCAAAAGAAGTTATCCCAAATTTGCATTTATAGTTTTCTTCTCTATTTTATCATCTTACTTTTCTACATAAAATGAAAAAATAAACGATATATAATAATTTTTATTTAAATTAAAAACTAGTTTCAATTATCAATGTATAAATTAGGGGTAACAAGTAGACAGTATCAAACCTTTTTTAGCACATTTATCTTATTGACAACTTTTTAAATTTTTTAATTAAAATATCCAAAATTTTAAAAATTAGATAATTTAAAAGAATATCTCTATTAATATTTTACTGATGTGATCGGCGGAATAATAATAAAATTAACATTTGGAAGGATTATGTACCTCTTTGGCCTCATCAACATCGTTTTTGAGCCTCCTATGACAAACAAATTGATGGTTATATAATCGAAATGCAGTTACTTTGTTTAATTTTCACAAAATATGTGAAGAAGAAAAAAAAATATAAGCCCTCTAAATATCAATTTTTACATTACCTTATTAATTATATCCACAAAAATATTAACATATTTAACTTTACTAAGTTATTCGTTTTTACACTTACTTAAAAATTTTAAAAGATTGAATACTAAATTAAAAATATAAAAAGACTTAAAATTTTATAATTTACTTTCACTATAAACTATAATAGAAGTTAAGAATAGACTAATCATATTAGTATTTTAATTAATGTGTTTTAAATTAAAAATAAATTAATACTATGTGAACAAAAATTCACAAAACATTTTTTGGAATTCTTTTAAATTGGGAAGGGAGTTTTCAAGAAATTTTTATTTTTCCAAATAAAAGCTAGAATACGTTTAAACATAAAACCAAAATTTCACCAAAAGAAATATGAAAAAAGTTATTCTAGTTTTTCACAATTTATACTGTATAGCCTTGTTTACCTTATTTACCACAGTATTTCAAATAAAAGAGACACTATGATGTAACTCAACTCTAATTTATCCCAAATACATACTAAATAATGAATAACGTGCTCTTTCCATTAAGCCATAAAATTTTAGGGTCTCATTCTTTCTATTACTCATCTTGTCTTAGTTTTAAAATTATTCTATCAAACCATAATTTGTGATAGATTATGGTCACCACCAATGCACCAGTCTACGAAGCTAGTGGGCTCAATGGCAAATAATGTGGGAAGTGTCTTTTTTTCGATAAGATTCCTTGCTAGGGTGTACTGCCATATGTCCTTAAACAGTTATATATTCTCATTTGCAAAACTTACTTGCGTTAATACAAGGGTTTGTTAGGAAATTGAGACGGACTTAATCTCGATCGCAGCGGAATAATGACAATTTTTTGTTTAATTTTTTGAAAGCCAAGTTCACTAAAATTCTATAACATGAATATCACTTAAATCATAATAAAGCAAGAATCATAATTCATACTTATTTCGAAGCTTAATTCTTTTCTTGTTGTATCCTTCGAACCGTTTCTAAAACTAGCTTATCTCAACCACCATAGCTGCATAAGTATCTAGCTTCTACGGTATCTACATAAAGAGTTAAGAGAACTATGCAACTGTTGCAGAGAAGGTTAAGCAAGAAATGTTAGCTTTATTAGAGCTTAAGCCTATTTATAATAAGTTTTGAAAATTTTAGTAATTTAATTGAAATAAAATTCTAATTCCAATTAAACTTTAATTAGAATTGCAAATAATTCTAATTAAATAACAGTTATGCTCAAACAAGATTTAATGTTTCATATTTATTCTTATTTATTAAATATCTCATATTAAATCATAAAGTTTCTCAAACTTTACATTCAAGTTCAACTTGATTAAAATATCTTTACTCTATTTAACTAGTTTCCCGTTAGGTTCTTAAATATGTTGACAATAGATACAAATCATAACTCTAAATAGCATTTATAATTAGATAAATTAAACTCTTTTAATTTATCTTTAATTCTTTAATTAAACAATTTATATTCATAGGTCAACATTACCAAAGTGGTTTTGACTAACTCTTTTGATTTATCTAACAACACATCATGACTACCCAAATATTTATGAACATCAAAGTGGTTTTAACTAATCTTTCTGTGCATGATTTTGCTTTATAATTTAATTCTTTCATGTTTTGATTAAACATAGAGCATGGAATTAATATCTACCATATTTTTAGTATAATCATATTAGTTCTCCACCATCAGCTATTGATTCAATTAATGACATTTGTAGACTATTTACAGAACATCATTCCACCTCGATCAAGAATTTTTTAAATCAACACTAATATAGAACAATGTAACATTCTCCCTACTTACTTTAGGGTAATGGATCATATCTTGATCACTTAAATACCTCTATATAGTTTATGTTATATCTAATTACTAACGATTGAGTTATCCTTGACGAAAACAGGTGATAAGTAATATCAAAACATAGCAATTCCTAAACAAAATAACTTTAGAGATCTCAAGTCAAAGGATCATTTATACAATCATCACAATGACACAATGAGAATTTCCATAGACATACAAATAATATTCCAAATAGATTTTTCATATGAGGTTAGTTCAGTGAACTTGTTCTCTAACAAGTACTCACATACTTATTTAAGTATCTCCATACTTTAGTCTATGAGATTGACTACTTCCTTTATAAGGAAAAAAATAACGTGTGCTAGTCTTTTTATGTTTTATTAATGTCTAGTCTTAATAAAATAATGACTAGGAACAATTTAGAAGTAAAGAGGAGGAAAAGAGAATAGAGAAGGATAATGGGAGGTTCTTTTATGATGAGTTGATAAGCAGAGAGAGCAAGTTGGTGGAGAGAGTCATGTGGTGTGGTGGGTGTGCTATCCAACACCAATTGCAAATATTAGACCCACAAGTCGTGAGGTATGTGTACAAAGTATGACCAAGTTCTTTATAATTAATTTTTCTTTATATGTTTTGTATTCTCTCTAAGTTATGGTTTGGGTACATTGTATGATAGCTGTTAAATCAAGGTTCCCTAATGTACATAACACTTTAGCCACTTTTGTTGGTGCTCTCTCCCTTCCATGTCTTCAATTTAACCATGCCTAGCTCTACATTTTAGACTAGGCATATTAAATCTACAATTTTTTTGGATAAAGTAATTCAAGTTGTTATGTAACCATAGTTGTTAATGATGTCTCTCTCTCTCTCACGGTATTTTGTTACATTGACTAGACCCTAAGATTACTCCTTTTTAATACTCTTAAGTATTTTTCAAGCATTTTTTTTAAAAAATTTCGACCAATTTTCTTCAAAACTTTTTTCGATTGCAACTTTGTAGTTTGTATTTAAAGCATGAGACAGTGCTCCAACAATCTATAGGTCATTACATATGCACTTAATTTCTAATGTAAAAAGTTAAAATGGGATGTAAATTCAAACTCCTAATTATCTAGGTGTGTTGGCAACAATGATTAGATAAACTTTCTAAAGTTTTGAAACTAGTAATGATTAATTAGCTAATGAGCTTTATTATTTAGATAACCATGTAGTCACATTATTGAGATGGCTTTAATTCGAAGTCTTATAATGACAAAATAAAAATAGATGATGTTAACATGAATTTAATCGTTATCATTTCTTATCAGTATGATTTAGACAGTTAGTAGAAATTATTTTTTCTATTATTACAACTTTATTCTTTTTTAAATGAGGGCTTTGATCACCACACCAAGAACTTCAATCCTTAGACCTCACAAAAAGAGTGAAAAAATGTGGAGCAAATTACATCAGGAGGTGAATTTAAAATGTAACTTATTTCATTAGTTACATAAGCATTATATTATCAAGCGGTTGGGCTAGCCATTCACCTTCCACAATTGGCATGTTCTGGATTCTACTCCAATATCTTCATTTATAGCAATTGTCTATCTCAGTTTGGTCAATCTTTAAAACCCCTCAAAATCAATGCTTATTTTCTCTTGATCGTATCTTAGCTAACTAATTTTGGCCACTCTTCCACCAACCATTTGATATTTGATCCTTTCCTTAACCTATATATGATTAATAAATGCTGGGAATAGAAACAAAATGGAGTAACTAGACACCCTTGTACACAAATATAAGAGAAGGTCTCTCCTTACTAATCTTTATTTCTTGCTAAAATTTTATGCTTTTCAATGTGCAAAGAAAAGGTTAGTTAGAATAAAAATAATTGATGTAAAAACTATAATAATTGAATTTTCTGAGCAAATTAATTATAAAAATTTTATTTAATTGGAAAGCTCATAAATATTAAATAAATATACTACATATTTATAGAAAGATGTTTTCAAGTCTAAGAATGTAATAATTAAGATGTATTTATTGAGCATGTTTTTGTAGTTAAAATCTACTTGTTTTGTTTATTTCAAAGTTATTTTCATTTTTGCAATGATTTTTCTTTATATTTAAAATTATTTTTCATATTCTCTATATTAACTTTTTGTATTTTGTAAATTATATTTTATATTCTTTTAAAGATCATTAATAAGATTATAATATGTTTTTTATAAAAGTTTCAACTATGATATTTAATAAAATTTTAAAGTATAGTCTAGTGCTATTCTATATGTTATTTATTGCGTCAACAATTATAAATATTACTTACTTTTAAATTCAAGATTTGTCTTTATGTTAATGAAAATTAATCTTGTGAGAGCTTCAATACACATAATGAATAAATAAAAGGGTAATGTATCATCTTACCTTAATCCTTCAGAACTTTTAAAAAATTCTTGCAGGTACTCCATTGATGAGAATATTACAGGAAGGGCTTGTGATGCCTTGTTTTATCAAATTTTTGTATTAAATGGAGAAATTTGAAACTTTTATAATTCTTAGAATGAATCTGTAGTTGACAGTGTCAAGACTTTTTAAAAGTCTATTTCCAAGTTATAGCTTTTGATCTACTGTCATGATGTAATTTTTGGAGAGTTTTTAAGCAATAAGGATATTATCTCATATACTTCATCCTTGAGTAGGGCTCCATTGGTATGGACTGATAAGATCATTTAGGATCATTTTGAGTCTAAAAGCAAGTATCTTTAGGATTTTTTCATAGATGATATAATAGCATGAAATATCTCTCAAATTAGTATGGTACATAGGATTTGGAACTTTAAGAATAAAAAAGATAAGGGTCCTGTATATTTCTTATAGTCTATTTAAAAATTATAATATAACTTTAGTGATTGTAGAACATATAAATGCCAAGGTTTCTTAGAAGAACCTATCTTTAAATCCATCAAGGTTAAAGGGTTTATTTGGTCTCAAACTGAACAAAACTTCTTTAATATCCATATTGGTGAAAGATTTATAGATCTACATGCATTTATAAGCATCATATCCTTATAGTATAGTACTTTAACCTCTGATTACTACTCTAAAATCTAGAATTCCAAATAAATAGTGAACTTGAATAGAGCTTTCCTCTTAGAGGGAGGAGTCTTTGTATAAATATCAATTAGAGAGTAATTTGATCATAAAAGATGATTAAAATGAGCCCAATTATTAAGAAAAATAATTAAACCATCATGAATTCACTAATGCTTTGTCTAATTTCTTTTTTGGAAATTAATTGCTATTTTAGTTATTATTCAAGGTAAAAAAATTCATATGAATCTAAGATCAATAAGTCTAAAATTTGTACATCATTTTTTGAAGTCGTCATTATAAGAATTCAATATGACCTTTTGACTTCTATTTCCTATGTTAGGAAGGTGCAACTAAAATCTCCTATAATTAACCAGGGAGTTGAATTATCAATTTGCATAGGTTATAGATCATTATAAGGAAATCCTTTATGATATTGGATTAGCTACATAGACAAGATGGATATCAAATTTAGACATAGAGTTTAAAAAGGTTACTTGACGGCAGTTAATTGGTCTATGATATAGTTTTTGTGAAGAAGAATATGATTTAAGTCAAAAGCAACAATAATTCTATCATTGTGATGAGTTACATGATTGTTAAGAGTGTTCCAATGTTTATTAACGTACCACAACCTTTCTTGATATCTCTTGGATTTTATTTTGGTCTCTAAAAAATCAAAAAATATAAGCTTAATCATGAATTATATGTTATGTTTTAGGCTTATTCATAACTCTAAGATTTCATGCTAGAATTGGCATGAATACGTAGAAGAAGAGTTGTTTATAACATTCTTCTTTTGTTTTTTTACTTGATTTTCTTTTTACAATTACTCCTTTCTCTCTATTATTTGAGTATTTACTAAGATAGGAGAATTTCCAACTTTTGCAAGGTTGTTGGGAGATGAAGTCTTTTCAATCTCTTCTAAATGTTATAAGATTTTATCCCCGAACTTTTGGATTTGGAAAGGTCCTTATAAGCTTAGTTATTTACTACAAATTTAATGGTTGGAAGACCCTTTTTAGAACCTATAATATCTTTTGTGTAAATCTTTATATCACTTTGTCTTCCTTATTTCTCTTCATCTTTTTTCTGTTCCAGATGAGTTATTGCCTCTTGAGGTATCACCTCTTAACCATTCATATATGACGATTCATATATTCCTGTTAGTTCATTGTGTTCCCTTGTTACAAAAGTCCTACTTATAACCTTCCATACCTTTGATGAATCTAATTCTTAAGGTTTCCATTGATATGTTAATATAATGTTGTCCTCTACCAACTTCCCATCTTCATCTATCTTCATTATTTTTAATGTTTCAAGAAGTATTTTGTCAGTATTGATCTTTATGCATATTCTCACATAACTAACTCTCTTTAATTTAACTGTATGTTTATCGAGAAAATATATTTTCATAATGAACTTTCTAGGTAACTCAATCTTATAGTGACATGCTTCAAACACCTTGGTTGCTACTTCTTTGTTGAATTTGAATATGAATATATCATTTTCATTTTTTTAGAGTTTCTTTCGAACTTATGTTCTTCTAGGAATTATTTGCTTAAAGTTGCACTAGAAAAATTGGTTGTCTTTTATTTTTGGAAAAAATAATAAGTGAAGGAGTCTATTTAAAGGCTCTAACTTGAAGAATTTTCATTAGTTAGAAGATTATAACAGTACCATATGATAGAGCTATGTATCTAAGTTTTTTTAATGGACTCGAATCAGCAACCACTTGACACCATCTTTTCATTTTTCCTGTATAGGTTAAATGATATGACTAATTAAGAACATAGGGAGGCGAGGCCTTAGTATAAGCAGTAACACTAACTAAAAAGGTAACTAGAAAGAGAATAGAGAGACATAAAGGAATTGAGGGAAGAGGAGTAGGCAAAAAGGAAGTGGAATTAGACAATAAAGAATATAAGAAAGTAAAAAAATGTTGTTTAACTAGAATATCAGAGAAAAAGGGAAAGAAAATAGAGTTTGCTAATCTAGAAACTATTACAATCATATTCAATAAGTGAGCATTGGAAGGATGAATGGTTGAATTTGAAGTAGATATATCAGAGAGTATATGAGAGGACACCAATTATGAGGAAGGAAGATTATTGGAAATAGTTCATAAGTCATTAGAAAGATTCTAAATTTATTCTTAAAAGAGGAAATAAAATATTTTAAAATATTAAGCGAGAAGGCCCTTGCCTAAGAAATTAACCAAGGAAGGAAAGTTAAAAACTTAAAAATTCAAAAGCAAAATTATTCAAAATAAAAGAAAATTGATAATAACAAAAGTGTTAGTGAGAAAGGAAAAGATTGTCTCAATCCTTCATGAACACATTTTGACAATTTTAAAAAATAAAATACAACTTACTTGATTATTTTCATTTTTAAAATATTATTTAATTGATTTTTACTTATTATATTCAATGTAATTATACTACTGAAAACAAAATTAATAATTAAGAGTTCAAATTTTACCAAAAATGATAATGTGACAATGTGTTTGATATATTTTTTATTTTTTATACATCCTCGCAATAAATTGCACCGCCATATTGTGAATGAAAACTGAAAAGAAGATTTTCTATCAAAATGTGACAAAAACAAATTATTTCAAGAATTTAATAATCGTGGTTCAAATTTTTCTTTGTATGAAAAAGTAAGGTGAAAAAAGCCTATCTTTTTTTTCCATTTTCTTCATGTTGCCATATTAATAGTATGTATTTTATGTACAATCTTAAGTTTTGGGAATATTTCTATTTAAGTATAAATCATGCAATTATAATTATATTCTTCTAACTTTTTAAAATCAAGGAAATTGTATTTGTTGCATTCCATTCCTCAATATATTATATGAATAGAAATTTCATGTTGTGCTTAATATTATTATTTAGTATGGCTTGTATGCATACATGCAAACTTGTGATATATTCGATAAAAAATTGCTATGTTACACTCTTAATTATAACTTATTGCAACTTGTAATTAACTTAATAAAACCTTGTTTAAATTTAAGTATAATTTTAATGTTAATTTTATTGATAAAGTGATTTATTTATATTATAAAATGAGATGGTAAGATAATAATAAATTGGGACATCATTTATTTATTATAAATTTAGCAAGATTTCAGTTAGCTCATATTACGATATATATTTTTTCTTGAAAAGATTATGGAAATAAATTCATTGAATCATTAGGTCAAATCCTTATTAATATTATATCCTTTAATTTTGATTTAAGAAAAGGTTTCATCCACTAAACCCCAATTTTGTACTTATGTAGTCTTTTCATATGAACAAGTTACAAGGTGATATTAAGATAAATATATTATACCATAAGTAGAAACTTTGATACTTTTTTATTCACATGATATTATTTATATAATAAATTCATAAAAGTCAATGTAGTAAATGATCCTTGTTTATTCTTACAAGGTTTTGATAAAGTTAATTCTCAAGTTTGTTATGATAAAGCTAATATTCAAGTTTGTTAGCTTGTTATATTTTTTATCCTTATCATCTATAACTTAAATTTGATTTGTTGTAATCCTATCTCTACAAAAAAAACCTTTCTTTTCTATATGTGTGCATGTGTGTGTGGATTTTTCTTGGCTTCTTCATCTTTCATTCTAAGCCAAAAGTTATAATTGTTCTATTTTGGTATTAAAGCCTTTTTTTCTTCCAACCTAGAAGTCTTTATGGTAGTTAGGATTTTTCTTAGCATCTTCATCTTTCATTTACCAAAATTTTATCATCATTATTTATTCTTGTAACTAATTAAAATGATTGCCACCGTCAACTTTTTATTCCTTGCTTATTCCTTCCTTATTTATTCCAGTAGCCACCACCAGCTTTTATTGTTCATCTAGTTTTATTGTTTATTTATTATCCACCACCAATTTCCTTTGTCCCACTAAAATGATTGGCCATCTCCTAAATTACAATTGTCAACTTTTTTCTAGCTTTAACCATCTTCTAGCATCAAATGTGGCTAATGAAGGAGCTATAATTCCTACCTCTACTCCAATCACTTCCAGCTTAATGACAATCACATCCTTGCCCAACTTTACTGGTCAACTTTATATTAAATTTAATTTAAACAATTATCTCCTCCTTTTGCTAAATAGCTACAATTTGGCACATCTCATTAGTGGCACAAAAATATCTCCACCAGAACCAATCAACAATGATCCTAACCCCCTTTTAAAAATGTGGTTTCAAATGTATCAATTGGTACTAAGATGGATCATTGGATCCATGGTAAAAAGTTTTGTACCATAAATTGTAGGTGCAATAATGACCATATAGGCTTGGAAAAAGCTTTCAACCATATACACATCAGGTCTCAAGTTTGAACCATTAAATTTGAATTTTATCTTTTAGAGAAAGATAATAATAATAATAATAAAACTTTTACATAATATATGCAACTAGCTAAGGGAATGTTTGATTAACTTACAACTTTACAACATGGGGTATATGAACATGATCTTGTACAAGTGATAATTAATTGCCTTAGCAAAAAATATCATCCCATTATGTATAGTTTATTATAGTGAATTGATCATGTTCCTTGTGATGATTTGTTTAGGTTATTATTAAGCAAAGAAGAGTATTTGTCTAATGATGTATCATCAAAGCAAGTTGTGAAACCAACAACCCATTATGCCAATAATCAACAATGTTTTTCTTCTAATTCCAATTGTAGATATTAAAATTCTACATGTGGAGGTAATAGTAGTCAAAATCATGGTTGAGAATTAAATACCTATTTAGCTCACTTTAATGGTGTTCCATTTACACAATATTATCATCAATGAGCTATTTAGTTTACAAGGATCATCAACTGATTTATTAAACTGGATCTATCATACTAACGGTAGTCATGGTCATTTAGATAGACAGTGCCCAACCCCAATATTCAATTAGTAATAGCCACACACCTTTAGGTTGAATGCCAGTTTGGCTACACTAACCCTTTACTAAAACATCAATATATTATGGATATTGGGCAATGCATCATCTTACAGCTAATATTGAAAATCTTACTTCACATCCTAAGTATCAAGGCCTTTGATGACATCCAAATTAACAATAGTAAAACAATCCCATTCTCTAATATTGGCTCTTCTAATTGTCACTTTTGCAATTGTGGTTTTCAGTTACGTGATATTTTACATATTCCACAATCTTACAATAACTTTCTTTTTGTTTATTATTGTACCAAAACAAATAATATATCTGTTGAATTTTTTGCTAACCATTTTATGATTAAGAATATCCATATAAAGGAATCGTTACATATTAGCCAAAATGATTGTGGGGTTATACACTATGCTACTTGAACTTATTCATTAACCAAACTCTCTTGTTCATACTCATTCTTGCACTCTTTCTACCTAGCAATCATGACTTGAACATCCTCATATGTGTATTGTTCGTAATATTTTACATAATAATATATCTCTATTTGTTACAATAAAGTCTCCAGTTTCACTACAAAATGAAAAGGCTTTGGTGTCGAATTAAAACCGTTGCTATAGATTTGAAGTTCGTTACTAAAACTTGTGG
>JAOTAY010000003.1:17756691-17772335 GCA_025629805.1 Erythroxylum baracoense | reverse complement strand
GTTCAGGATTCCTATTGTATTGGAGAAGGGATTGGGTAGTGAAATGGTGATGGGGTCTTAGGGTTTGGGTTTTGGGATTGAAATGTTTGAATGGTGTAAAGGAGTGAAGCAATGAGGGTTTTGAGCCAGCCGGGATTGAGTTATAATTATATATTTTATTACTTCATGTTAATGAGTTGTATAAAAAAGAATATGTAAATTTTCAACTATTACAATTAGTGTATGGTAGTCTTAAAGATACAATCACTTATAAAGGATACATCATCAACAAATTAGAGATTCTATTTAAATGTTTTAAATATAATTATTTTTTTATCAAAAAATTAAGAATAAAAATAATGTAATCTAAAACATTTTTGTAATTAATTTTGCATAAGTATTCTTATATTTAAAAATTATGTTATTATCCTTTTAGTAACAACTTGTTACTATATTAATCGACTTTAATATTTTTGTAACATTTTGTCATTACTTACGTCTTTTAGCAATAAGTTGTAATAAAATATAAATTTTATGACTTTTTTTTGATGGGTTGTCACAATAGATGTAACTATTACCTATTTTGTTGTAGATTATCACCAAAACTAGCATAGATTATAGTGACAGATAGTTGCTAGAAGTACTAGCATAACCTTTTTTTGCAATGTGGTGTCACAAAAAAATATCATCATAAGTCGTTTAGTAATAGAGTGTCAACAAATTATAACTAAAAATAATTATATCACTTTTTTATGATGGGTCGTCACAATAGCTAACATTATAACTTATTTTGCTACAGATTGTCACTAAAGTTAACTTAGAATATAGTGATAGATAGTCACGAAAAAATGGCAATGTGGCGTCTTTTGCAACGTGCTATCATAATAAAAGTCACACAAAGACTTCTCGTAACAGAGTGTCACCAAACATCTTTTATTTTGGTGCCAAAATTGTCCCCATATAATTGCGCCAAATTATCCATTCTTGTTGCAACACTAACTAGTGACAGAATGTAGCTACATATCCGTTACAGTGACAGTTCATTGCAACATCTCAACGAGTCATGTGGTCGAAATACAAATTTATTCTCCTCGCAATAAGCTGTCACAAAAGCCTAATATTTAGTAACGATGCATTACAAAAAAATGCTAATAGCAACGCACATCAAAGGTGTTGCTAAGATTTTCGTTGCAATAGCCATGTTGTTTTGTAGTGTTTGTGTCATGCTTGTTTTATTAATAAGAGTCATAAGTTACCTCTTTCTATGTTCAATTATGTTACACAAAGTCCATTAGAGTTAATTTGTTCAGATTTACGGGGACCTTATCTTATAACTTGGATTTGATGGGTGTTATTATTATGTTTTGTTTTATGATCATTATAGCAAATATACTTGCATTTATTTTCTTAAATTCAAATAAGAAGTTCTAAGTGTTTTTATTAAAATTTGTCATTTATTTGAAAAAAAGTTTCTAATGTTCCACCAAATCCTTTCAAGCAGATTGGGGTGGTGAATTCAATCCTTGACTTCCTATTTACTTAATAATGGTATTACCTAAAGATTTAATGTCCTAAAATCTTTGAACAAAATAGGTGTGCTAAAAGGAAGCATAGGCATATTGTGGAGATTGGTTTATCCTTGTTATATCATTTGTTTGCGCCATATGAATATTGGAATTATGCATTTGATGTAGCAATGTATCTAATCAATAGAATGCCCACTCTCACATTAAATAATAACAATCCCTATCATAAATTATTTCAACAAAATCTTAGTTATGATACATTTTATATGTTTGGTTATCTTCGTTATCCATTGTTGTGTCCTTATTCTCCTCATAAGTTATCTCTTAGATCTAAATTTGTGTTTTTATGGGGTATAGAAAAATCCATAAGGGTTATATTTTTTTGAATTTTTTCACCAAAAAATTTGTTGTCTCATGACATGTGATGTTTAAAGAATGTGCATTCTTTTTCAAACAAATTGAAGTTGGTGTTTCATATATTGCTTTGGTTTCATAATCCTACTTCAACAACACCAGTCCTGCTACCATTACATTACCTAGCCATATTTTTTCTTCTCATTCACCTACAAATACTAATCATACTTAAATACAACCAAATCATTTAGATCTAACACTTCTCTATCACATATATATAAACCCCAGGTTCAACACATGAACCTGACACACCCAAATCCAACCCAACACCATCCAACATACTAAATAATCTAAATATCCCTTAATCACCCCCAACATAACTTGTTCAACTCATGACTTATCTACTCACACTATATCACTTGAACTTCCCTTAGTAGTTTACTTATCTAACTATAATACAAAACTCACTACAAGGTGACTAGGTTACAAGCAAGCCAGTTGAAACCAAGAATATTTCATACCTCCATCATGCGTGAAAAACCTAGTTGTTATATCCAAGCTATTAAAAGTCCCCCAATGAAAAAAGACAATGTAAGAAGAATTCAAAGTCATGCTTGCCACTGACACATAGACTCTTGTCCCTACATCATAAAGCCAAAATTTAATTAGAAATAAATGTCTTTTTCGAATTAAGCTAGACTATAATGGTAATGTTGATCTATATAAGGCACATTTGGTTGCCAAAGGGGTTTATCAACAACCTAGCATTAATTATAAAGAGACTTTCAGTCTTGTGATAAATCCAGCAATGATTCAATTAATTCTTACTTTAATTATTTTAAACAATTGAGATGTTAATCAATATGATGTGTTAAATGTTTTTTTGTACAGGGCACTTGATAAAGATGTGTTTATGAAGCAATTACAAGGTTTTAAGCATCTTGATTTGCCACATTATATTTGCAAGTTAAATGAATCTATTTATGGCCTTAAGCAAGCTTCAAGACGGTGACATAAATGTCTCACTATATAACTATTTATCTATTGTTTTCAAGCCTCTAAAATAGAAAAGTCCTATTTTTATAAAGATGCTCACATAACATACCTTTTCCTCATTTATGTGCATGATATTTTGATTATAGGGAACAAGTTATTCATTAAACATATTATTCACAAGTTGCAAATTAAGTTCCCTTTAAAAGAATTAGGACATTTAATTTATTTTCTTGGTATGGAGGCTTCTTGGATAAGGACACATTTTTTCTCTCTCAAGCTAAATAAATTTGTGAATTGTTACAAAAAACAAATATTCTGGTTTCTACATTTGTTTGTTAAAAAAAATCATTAATTTCATCCCGCTCTATTTTGAAATATGGTGGTAGACTCCAATATCTTTCCATGACTCCTTCCAGTATTTGTTATTTGATTAACAAGATATCTTAGTAAATGCATCAGCCGTTAAAGTGAAATTGGATGCAAGACAAACAGATCCTAAGATATCTCAAAGCGATCGTAAATCACTGGTTATTTCTTTGAGCAACAAACAATTTTTAAGTTACCACCTATTGTGAAGCAAATTGAGGTTGTAATAAGTATGATCGAAAATCAACAATAGGCCTAGCCATTTGTGTTGGATCGAATATAATTACTTGGAGCTCTAAAAAAAAAAAATTGCTCGCCCCTCTACTGAGGCAAAGTATTAAGCCATTGCAATAACAATTTATGAAGTTAGACCTATTGTTTAGTGTGATAATTTGTCAGCCACATATCTTACAATTATGTCAATTTTTCATTCCTACTCCAAGCATCTTGAAATTGATTTCTAGTATGTTCCCGGTAAGGTATCAAAGTACAATTTTTACCATATGAGATTCAAGTTAACAGTTTTTGACAAACCTGCTCAACTTAGAGAGTGATAAATCTAATCCTCAAATTTGTTAAGTTTGTTGTGATAAAACTAATCCTTAAATTTGTTCTATCGGGTTTATGGCTAATTGACTAATGTAATTTCATATTTCATCTCAAGACCAGCTGTTGTGTATTACGCACATATAAAAGATGCGCAAAGAAACACATTTATGTCTGCTAGGTGATAATCATGAACCTAAACACATGTTTTAGATTAGATTGTTAAAGGTGAGTGTCGTGGAATCTAATTCTTTATTTTCCCTAACTCATAAAATAAATATATAGATATTCTGATCCACAAGAGAAATAAAGTGCTCAAAGGAAATACCATGGTGGAGAATCACCTACACCGGGAGCATAGTTTATTACATGCTAAGCTAAAAGTCATGAACACAGAATATTCAAAGAAAAAACAAAAACGTTTGCGTCTGCAAGTTGCTTCCTCTAGGATTTGGCAGGACTTTTTTTATCTAATCTTCTTTTTATACTAATAACCTTAATATTTTAGCAAGTGGGATAATAAAGGATTCTGATAAGCAACAATCTCTAATAAGAAATTACTGGTTAATGTTTGAGTGAGATACCAGAACTCCAACGCATTGGTCGCTGACGTGACGGTATCTGATAAGGTAGTTTAATTAGGTGATTAACTATAGATATAGCTATTGCTGATATTGTGTGGTAGAATATAAGAAATTGGTAAATTAATCTAGAAGAAAGCACTTATTCCTTCACAACACACAACTATGAAAGTGAATCAATTTACAGTACTGAATTTATATGCTATGCTGCATTTAGCTGCTGCTTTTACTGAAGTAGATGTTACAGACACCTTTAAAACTCAATTTGGTGGGGCAAGAGGTCGTTCAATTTTCATTAATGTGCATGTCGGTGAGATGGCTTGAGTTCTTGGACATTGCTTCACTCTTCCCACTAAGCATAGTTTACTTTTTCCCTTTATTCCAGTGGGATTTCCTAGGAAGGTAGCCCAGTAAGGCTCCAAGGATAAGTAGCAGATGTTGTTAACTGAATAATACAACATGAATTAGGAATCTGCATACGATTTTAGTTGTTCTAGTTACGTTTATTAAAATATACAGTTGGGATTTAGGTACTGGATGTTAACTAAATTGATAACTCCAATCTAATGGACCCCTCCAATCACAGCATCAAGTGCTGGGTGAGTCACCGAAATTGTAATAAAAACGATGTTTAATTTACACAACTTTTAAACTGAACTTTCTTGCGTCATGAAGCACGAGGTGTTATTGGTTGATAGAGCTTGAAGTGTTAATATGATTCTGAATTTGTCCAGGCTCCTGAAGAAAACCACCCCCCTGACATTGACTTTAACATCAAATTTCTAAATTTCTTATTCGCCAACTTTTCCTTCTCTTCTCCTGCCAAAGTAGTCCTCATTTTAAATAATTGCATTCCCCCACATCATCAAACACACCCAAAATGATTATCCAAATTACTAAACTTCCATTCTTGTGGTTCTCGTGCATGACATTATCTGTTCAAAACATACATAAACAGTAAAAAGTACATGTATGCACATCTCCTTATCCTTCTTGGAAAGAGACTCAAATATCGTATAGTTTCGTATATGTATGTTTGTTTATATGCATGTCTAGTCAAAAGGGGAATACGTAGGATATATTGTGATCCACAAGAATTGTTCAAGGTCTTGCTCATGTAAACCTCTAGTGATTATACTGTTACTCTTGTCTTCTTGGTGAAATTTGGCCCACTTCATTTGCCTTTTCCTTCCTATATAACCCCTGCACTCCTCATGCTGATTCTATCCTTCCACAAAAACCAAATACACAGCCCTAAACTGCTATCATCCTCATTTGGAGCCATGCTTCCTGGTGAACTAACCGGAATTCACTATCTATCACCTGAGAATTCAATTCCTTTGCCAACTAAATTTGACGCAATCACAGAAACTAACTACATCCATTTCAATAGATTATTAACAAACTTGCAGACCTCTTCCTTTCCTCAATCAGCACACGAATTCACTCTGCATCAGTCATCAAGTCTTAGCAGCAATAATTCATCATCAACTTCCAATGAAGCTCATGATCAGGAACATCAACTTAGCATCATTGACGAAAGGAAGCAGCGAAGAATGATTTCGAATAGAGAGTCAGCTCGAAGGTCGAGGATGAGGAAACAAAGACACCTAGATGAGTTATGGTCTCAGGTTGTTCGGCTACGCACTGAGAACAACAATCTGATGGACAAGTTGAACCACGTATCTGAGTGCCATGATCGTGTTCTTCAAGAGAATGCAAGACTCAAAGAAGAGGCTTCTGATCTTCGGCAAATGCTTACTGACTTGCAAATTGGCAGCCCTTATACTGTCTCTGCTTTAAGAGACCTTGAAGAGGTCCCCTGCAATACTGCACACCTCAGAGCTGAGTCTTCAAGCCAATCCATCGCTACCTCTGTAGACTTGCTTCACTGAAAATGAGAGATGCTTTTTCCTATAGCACGATAGCATCTAGCGTCTATGCTCCTGGTGTTTTGTTGTGTGGTTGACTAGTTTATGCCTTCATTGCATCTTTTTTATTAGATCAGAAGGGAATGCAATAGCTGCTTTCTTCTCTCTTTTTCTTCCTCTACTCGTCTCATACATTGGCTAGACAATCAAATTCCACTAACCAGGACATTTAACTATTAAGTGTTCTTGCATTTGACAAATATGATTAATAGAAAAGTAGAACGTGAAAATGATACATCTAGTCCATCGTACACCAAATTGTAATCCTCAAATTTGTCTGTCAAAGCTTAATTTTTAACATTTCTTAGAAGACCCTCCAACCAACTTGAACCAGTTAGAGTTTACGTAAATTACACATGTGACTGAGGGAATCCAAGAAATACGAAGAAAAGTTGATAAAATGTTCATAAGCAAGCAAACATACTTTTCTTTTCCGCAGGTGTACTAAAAATGGTGAAAGATGAAATCAAACCTTTTGCATCAGCCGGTGTTGTCTGATCAAAAGGTTCCATTCGCACTGAAACCAAGAGAGGCCCCATAGCCAGTCAACTAATGCTGCTTACGCTCATAATAGCAGAGAGAGAGAGAGAGAGAGAGACAGAGAGAGGAGGCAAGAAGACAAATGGTGGTGGAGGTGCTGGTGGTAGTGGTATCATGCAAATAGCTACTATAAGAGATGAAAGAACACACTTAAAAAGGCTGTCCACTAAAACATCCCCTCTAAGTACTGTTTTCTAGCTTTTCTGTGAGACCATCACAGACTGTGTTGTGCCAATCCAATTTGGTTATCCTGAGTTTTGCATTGTTTCACCAATTGTGATGGCATCAAATGTGGAGCCTATGCTTCAGGTGTTTTTGCTTCAATGGTGGCTCTCGGTAATCATGTCAATGTGTGCCAGCACCTGCATCTGCAACACCCTGTTCACGGCATTGGCAGGCATTAATATTACGTCTTTCCTTTTTCCTTTCTTCTTTTGCCTGTCCTTGGATTTTAGACAAATTTCTTTTCTACATCTGGTTCTGTACAATATTTTCACGTAATTAATATATCAAAGGTGATTTTATGTCAATCCGGACGATGGGCCATGTAATGCTATAGTTACATGGTTGACTTGCGAGTCTCAATCACTTCAACATCTGCGGCAACAAAAATTTCCATTTTGTTGTCAGCATTCTAACCTTTAACCTTTTTGGAACCATAAAATCATTGATTGAACGATAATTTTACAAGTGTTTCCATATTAAAGGCTAAATTATCATCCAAGAAGTGGGTAGTATAAAAACTTTTTAATTATTATTTATAAAATATAACTTTTTAGTCACCACTAACAAATTCTGTGCCTAGGACGCATCAAATTCCTAATTTTGGTGAAATGTGTTTTTTCTTTTTGTGGAAATGAGTATTGGATTAACTGTAGACAAAATTAAAAGAACATTACATCTATCTAGTTCAAGTTAAAACTCTACAAACAAGTATACTAACAGAAGAAATTTAACTAATTATAACATCATAAAATTATGATAAAGATTCCATCTACTTTTAATAGTAGGAGAGAGAGTGAGCTGAAGATTCTTGGCGTTTAATACAGATCTAATCGAATTAATGAGTCTGTTAGCTAATTGGTATTTCCCTTCTTCACGGTGAATGCGGCTTTGTATAAAATATTAAGCAATCAAACAAATATAATACTTGGCCGTTTTAAAAATAACAACCCTAAACCTCGTTGGGATGAATCATGAAGATTAGAGCGGAAGCTCCATTTCTTGTATCATGAATTAATAAAAAAAGTTTAATTTAATCCAATAAATTTTAAGGGATAATCAATTTTAAATCCTCAATCATTTTAAGATTTTTTTTAAATTTAGTATTCAGACTTTTAAATTCTTCAACTCAATAATTAGCTTTTTAAAACTGTAGCAGTTCGGTTCAAAACGTTACTTTTGTTAGTAATTTATTAATTTAGTTCACAAAATCTTTGTTGCTCATGATATATAACTGTCTACTTGAAAAAAATCTTTGTACTGTAGTACAACAATGACTATTATTTTTTTAGATGAACATCTACACTTCATGAATAAAAAAAAGATTATGTTAGTCAAATCAATAAATTACTAATAAAACTAACATTTTAAACTGAACTATTAAAGTTTTAAAGAATTTATCACTTAATTAAAAATTTTAAAATTGGAAACTGAATTTAAAAAATCTCAAAATATTGGGCACTTTACGATTAGTGATTCCCTAAATTTAATAATAATTATAGTTTTCATCTTGGCAAACGTAATTTCATGTTGAAGATGTAATAATTTATTACTCACGAAAACTAACTAAAATCATTACGAGGATTTATGCCTGAATGTTAAAAATATAGTTAGCAAATGATAAATTTTCATAATCTTGATTGATCTTTTAAGAGATAATTAATCTTAAAGTATCTAACCTTTTAGGATTTTTTTAATTCCGTGTAAGCTTTTAAATTTTTCAATTGAGCGACCAATACTTTAAAATCTTAATAATTCAGTTTAAAATGTTAATTTTGTTAGTAATTTACTAATTTGACTAACAGTAGTAATTTTTATGTACCTATATATCTTGAACAACAAAGATTCCGTTAGAATTATTAACAAAATTAACATTTTGAACTGAATTGTTAAGGTTTAAAAATATTGATCACTTAATTGAACATTTTAAAAACTTGAGTACTCAATTTAAAAAAAAACTCAAAAGGTTGGACATTTTAGGATTAATGATCACCTAAATTTAATTATTAATTATAGTTTTTATAAAATAGCTCGTTGACATAATTACCGGGTATTTTAGTGTGAAAACAACCCCTTAGTACATATTTGGTAGGTAAATACCATCCTTGTTATTAAATGGATGACATACGATATTTTACTTACTCTTATGAAATATAAATTTCATTTATCTATAAAACAAATTAGATTATTTTATAAAATAAAATGAATAAAATAATAAATTTAGAATATATTAATCTTAAGATTAAATTTGCATTTTTGAAAAAACTTTTAAAAAATTATTTAAACTTTTCTCTTATATATTATTAAGGGTACAAAGTTTAATTTCTTATCAAGATTAATATAAAATGGCGCAACATTTAAATTTGGAATGTGTGGATCATTCAGCATACTGGGTTAAAATACAGTTTAAGAAAAGTATGAGGTTCATTTGAAGGGAAAAAAGAAAGTAGTTTAAGGTGAATTGTCCACTTGATGTAAAAGTTGAAAGACGAATTAGATCTCTTTTTTTTCTAAAAATAATCAAACTCCAGAATGAAATCTTTTTCTAAAGTAAATCTCAGTGAATATATGCCTTTTCTAAGGGTTTCCTTTTGTTTTGCAGTAGATAAAGCCTAAGACCCTATGCTTAATTTTTGCATTACAGATCTCATTGTATTATTAAAATCTTATATATGAGGGCCGTTCTGGTATATCCCTATTCAGAAGCAAAGTTAGTGGGTACCACATGGTGCTTGTTATTCCAGAGCAATCCGGCGAATCGAAGTTGCAGCTCACAAAAAGGTTGGGTGAGGCATCATTTGGTGAGATATAAGGGCATAATATCAGAATATTTTTGCATTAACATACGCATAAACGCAGCAACTGAAGATTAAGTGGTAGCATAAAGGCAACTTCCTACGCAGTTAGGCACAAAAGGTACACTATCCGTTCATAAAATTGTTAGTGGAAACGGAATGATGAAACGATCAAGTCAATGTAAAATACTTTTTTAATTGAAGGGCTAAAGTGAAATATAGATATCAGATTTTGTATTTATACGGATAAGCCAAAGTTCACCTGCTTCTTCCAACTTAAAATAATTACAGATTTTACTTTATTTTGGCGTAAAATGTCACATAATAATGTATTGGACTTGGGTGGAGGCACCGATTGATGGTTACATATTAAGAAGGCCTACGAATGGGCCTGTTTGTTTCTTGTTTATCGCCTGTCGTAATGGGCATAAGCACAACTAATTCGGTATTTTTTGTCGCCAACTTGGGGTCTGGACCTGCAACGGCCACACAACCTGTATCTTTTTGGAACGAAGAAGTAGAAGAAGAATATGGAGATTTGAAACTCTTAGGTTCCGTTTAGTTGATAGGAAAATGAAGTAAATTTGAAATTTGATTTTTTAATAAATAAATCTATGGAAAGTAAAGATATTTATATGTTTGGATATTTATAAGAATTCTAATAGAAAAGTTTGGTGGATTTTTATTATAGTATTTGGTATTCGACAGTATTTCATATAATATAATTTAATTTTAACTTGTGTTTCTAATTATATCCCTACAAACTGAATAAAAATTGAAATCGCCAAATAATATTAATTTGTAATACAAGTTATATTATTAAATGTTAATTTTTTATTTCTGATATTCTAATCATATAATACTGTTATATCATAAATATAGTATTGAAAAATACTAAAAAAATCTCAATCGCGTACAAAGATAAATCTTAAAATTTAAATCAAATATCAAAATTTTTTCTAACATTGAAAAAAACAAATAGTGCATTATTTCAACTAGACAATCTCAAAATGAAACTAAAAAATGTCAAATATCTTCTGAATATCCTAAATTTAATAAATTTGAAGATCTTAAATATCCAAAATCCTGCTAACGGGAGAACAATAAGAATAGTTGAAGAGTAGGTAGGGTTTTATAAAAGAGTTGTCGTATCGTTGAGCTAGAAGGAATGATTGAATTGGCTAGCGTATTTTTTAGATTAAATTTCTGAGGAAAGTAATCTAAATACTAAGGGGGTGATGAGATTTAGAATCCAAATAAAGTGCTACTACTTTCCCTAGATTGGGAAAATTTTTACTTTCTTAACTACTAAAAAAAATGACCAAACGTGATAATGTAAATTTTAAGAAAAAGATTACTTTCCCAAGCAAGAATCCATGCCAACCAAACAAGGCCTTACTTCAAACTCAAAAAGGGCTTGACATTCCCGGGTGGGAGTGGGAGTGGGATTAAGAACAAAATCTGGTGATAGGATTTTCACAATTTCCATTCCAAAACCCAAAACCAAATCATTTATATACTGCATTACTGAAAACAAACATAATACTTTACTAGAATTATGGACCACTTAATTATTGTGTATAGACATAGTCAAACACTCCTCATTTCCTAATATTAAGCCTTCATCTTCCACTGATGTCCAGTTTCTCCGGTCCTGAGAAAACAAAAATAATTGACAAACAAGATATTGAATGAACCTGACATTTCAATTCCTTAGGAACGAAAGCACCATACATGGCGACGCGTAAATTATACAGGAGGACTACTACAGCATTGAGAATTCTTCGATAAGCTTCCGAGCAGGAGCATATAGTATAACCAAGAGGAGTAACTACCTGAGCGTAAGCTAATCATGTTTAATTGTGAATTCACTTGTTCAACCACTGGGGTTATGGGTCAACAACAACAACAGAAGAGCGGAGCGGTATCATTATCCTTAAAAACATTAATTTAAATCTTAAGAAACATTTTTATATCTTTTAACTACATAATCACTTCTAAATTTATTTTATAAAATATTAAAAATATTGAAAATTATGAACTATAACATTATAGCTTATCAATTTTTTATTTTGTTTAAGTAATTTAAAAGTATTGTTTGGTTGTATGTAGAATTGTTAATAGTTTAATATAACTAAGCTCACGTGGCCTAAAAGGCTGTCAAGTTAGCCTAAAAATGAAAAGCACAATAAATATTTAGCTAAAAAATACATGGACAAAAAAAATTAGGTATGTAGAAAGAAATAAGTTAGGAGATAATAATAATAAATGATTAATTTAAATGTAGGGAAGTAGATTGTTATATTAAAAAGTTGCTTAGGGATGAAAGGCTATAAATTCACCATTATCTGGACAACAAAGGGAGACTACATACACAATTCCCAAACCGACATAATCTCAAGACAATAAAATCAATCTTCAGAGAGAACAATCAACTTATTTCATAAAACACTTTGTTAATTTTTTTGAAAAAGGTACGAATAATTAAATTAAGCCATAAAAAGGCAATCAAAATGAGAGTTCTAGTATATGACAACTTGTAAACTACAAAGGAAACAACTAACTACAAGCTAAAAAATTAATCATCATAACGATTTACAAATGAAAGTTTTACTCCCCATTGTGATTTAAGAAAATGAAGATCCAATCCTTTGTGCATGTGTATGCCATTATGCGTTCTTATCCTCTACATTAGAAGGATACCAAACTGCATGTTACAAACATTTATATCACCAAAAATTTGAGTATTTGTTTCATCTCACACAGCAATAATAAGAAATGATAAGGAAATGCAAAAACACCATCTCGTAATTCTATTTTGAAATCTCATATCAGTACACAACTCCTTGATCTAACTTAGATTCTATGGGATTTTAGATATTAAACATCTATGCAACAAAACTTTCCAAGTGTTGAACACATAGTTGCATTTGAAAAATAAATGATTAGAATTTTCCTCGGCCCTTTTATAAAGAGTGCACCAATTAGCAAGTTGTGTTAATTTTCGAATTATATCAAGAGTTGGTAGCTTATTCAACATAGCCACCCACAACATTGTAAAAGCTCGAGGATGTTGATGTTCAAATCAAACCAAATATATCCAAGGAAGTGTTGGTAAGTCACCTACAATCACCTTTCTACAAGTCAAATTGGTGAATCTTCCATCAACATTATTTCTTTATCTTATGCAATCCTCATCTGGAGATAGAGAAGTCTGATTGATTTCATTCTGTATACTTAGTAAATATGACATGATTCCTTTTAGTGAGAGCTTCAGCTACAAAACTCTGTAAGTCAATAAAAGATTTAAGAGGATCAACTTTATAAAGCTTAATCAGAGGCCTAATCGATAACCAATTATTAAACCAAAAGGTGTTCTTCCTATTTCCAATTAGATGAATAAAGTGAAGTCTCATCCTTTCCCTCATCCTTGTAATGGACTTGAATGTAATGGAAGCAAGAGATTTTGCCTTTAAGCCCCACAGACTTCTATTTTTTTAATAAAATAAGGGCAGATCCATCTACACTATAGACTCTGCTTATTTGTGAGTATTCTCCATAGTCTATTCATAAGTAGAACACTATTGAGTGAATGAAAAGAAATAATTCCATCCACCTTGCTTTATGGGAATACAAACATCTCTCTACCTCATCTTCACCTTGCCACCAAACCACAAGAATCTATTAAGGATCCTGTCAAAAGTTTTATTACTTTAACAAGAAAAGCAATGTAAATTACCTAATACACACTGATGGAATTCAAAATGGATATGATAAGTGGAGCTCTACCAACCAAAGAAAGATATCTAGAGCTCTAAGAAGCAATTCAAAAATTAATTTTCTCAATAATACAAGCACAATCCCTGACACCCATCGTATCATCTAATATGGGTATGCCAAGATACATAAAAGATAACTGTTATTTAGAAATTCCTGAAATGGTGGATAAGGTTGGTTCTAGATTGGGAGCCTTATGAGATAAGAATAAGCCACTTTTTGAGCAATTAATAGTAAGACTAGACATCCTGCTGAACATTTTAAGACCTCTCATAAATACTAATACAGAATTAGGATCAGCTTTAGAAAGCAGTATAAGGTCATCAGTAAAACATAAGTGAGATAGTCCAATCTCCTACATTTGGAATGAAATTAAAAATCTTTGGTACCTTTCACCACTTGTGAAGCAACCTATTGAGTATCTCCATTACCAAATCAAAAAGATATGACGAGATGGGATCACCTTGTCTTATCCCCTTTGAGCTTATGAAAGTGTTTATAGGCTGTCCATTCATAAAAACATTGAAACTAGGTGTTGAAAGGCATTGAGAGATCCACTATAGGAAAGAGCTTGGAAAATCCAATGCAGATAGCATGTTTATGATGAACTCCTAATCCGTGCTGTCATATGCCTTTTTTATATCTATTTTGATGCAATAATTAGCTTTCCCATTTCTATTAGAGTACGACTTGATCACTTCTTGAAGTATCAGTACATTATCTCCAATTGATCTACTTAGGAGATAAGCATCTTGTGAGTCACCAATATGATCATGAACGATTTTCTTAATCCTGTGAGTCAATATCTTAGATATCAACTTGTAAATGGAATTGCACCATGATATAGGTTGATAATCAGAAAAGTATCAAAGTTTCCTACTCTTAGTAATAAAAATGATAAAGATTTTATTAAGGTTTGTCAATAGGGAACCATTGTTGAAGAATTCCTGAATTAATTCAGTCACCATATTCCTTGTAAATGGCTAAGACTTTACAAAGAAATGTATATTGAAACCATCAGGGCTAGGAGATTTACTGGGGTGAAGGGACTTCAATGATTCTTCAATCTCTATAATAGTAACAGGTTGGATGAGAAAATTAGCCTTTTGAGAGGACAAACCATCTTGTAAAATTTGTTGGAGAATAGGTACTTAAGAGTGTGCTTTTGAGGGTTTATTCATGAATTCAGAAAAATAATTGAATTGCCCATGTAGTAGCTCATCCTGGGAATTTAACTACACAACAACTAGTTAAGAGAAACAATTCTATTGACAACTTTCCTTTCAATGATTGATCTATGAAACAATGAGGTATTTCTATCCCTGTATTTTATCGACTGAAGTCTTTATCTCTATTTCATAAGAGAATAATCAAACCATAAAGCTTTGGAGTAGTTTTGAATAGCTACTTTCTCCATTTCTAACAAGTGAGTAGAACCAGGATTGTTACAAATTTATTGTTGAATGCTTTCCAGATTGCCTTTTGTAGTTTTCAGCAAATGATGTGTATTTCCTATGTTGTTCCTGAGCAATGTCTTCATTTCCATCTTCATCAACTTCAATTTCTTGAAGAGGACGTATTGCTTAGTGCCATGAAACCTTTCCCTTAAAGCTTTCCATAAGGCATCACCAAAATCTTTCAGCTCACATAGAAAATTATTAAATTGAAAAGGCCTCTTTGGAGAAGTATCACATATCTGTGTAATAACAGGTGAACGATCCGAAAGGCTACTAGTAAGATAAGTAGAATAACAATTGGAGTACCTCACCATCCATTAAATGTTAGATAAGATTCTATCGAGCTTTTTCTGAATGAAGTTCACTCTATACTACCTATTATTCCATATGAAATAATTACTACCAGTTGGAATATTAATCAGATGAGCATCTTCAACCCTTTTCCTTATATCTGGACAAGGAAATTACTATCGATCTGGGGTCTTCTGCTTCATTCATGTAAGGCCCCAAATTGTAGCCTAGTTGGAATGTTTCATTGAACATGTATTCCATATGACTTAATTATGTTTTTAAA
>JAOTAY010000003.1:17726863-17756591 GCA_025629805.1 Erythroxylum baracoense | reverse complement strand
TTCGAGTATACGGGTTAAAGCCATATATCAGTTAGTTTTGCCATTGCTCCAACATACCATTATCGTAGGTTATGTTCTTAAACGCTTAGGTACGTACCTTATGGTAGTGGGATGTTACAAGCTTCTTTATCTGTAAAATCAAAAGGAGATAAATCAGCAACATTGAAAGTATTACGGACACTGTATCCACCTGGAAAATCAATCTTGTATGCATTCTCATTGATCCTTTCCACAACTTAAAATGGTCCATCTCCACACAGCTACAACTTAGATTTTCGTTTACTGGGGAAACCTTTCCTTTCTAAAGTGTACCCAAACCAAGTCACCAGGTTTGAATATTACTTACTTTCGACCCTTGTTTGCTTCCTTTTCATATTGTTGTGTCTTTCTTTCAATATTGTGCTTCGCCTTTTCATGAAGCTTTTTCACTAACTTAGCTTTCTTCTTTTCATCCAAGTTGTGTCTTTCACCTAATGGTAATGGAATAAGATCTAACAGAGACAAAGGATTAAAGCCATAAATGATTTCAAATGGAGAAAAACCAGTAGCACTGTGTTTGGTTAGATTGTAACCAAATTTAATGAATGGCAAGGATTCTTCCTATGTTTTCAAGTTTCTGCTAACTATAGTACGCAACAAAGAACCTAGAGTTCTATTTATCATTTCAGTTTGACCGTTTGCTTGTGAATGACAAGTAGTAGAAATTTTTTTCCTAACTTACCCCACAAAGTCTTCAAAAAATAACTCAAAAATTTTGCATCATGATTATAAACAATGGTTTTTTGAACTCCATGTAAACGAACAATTTCAGAAAAGAACAGTTAAGAAATGTATGATGCATCATTGGTTCGATGACATGCAATGAAATATGCCATTTTAGAGAACCTATCAACAACTACAAAAACTGAATCATGACCTTTCCTAGACCTAGGTAAACCCAAAATAAAATCTATGAAAATGTCTATCCACGGTTCACTAGGTATAGGTAGTGGTTTATACAACCCATGGGGTTGAACTCTCGATTTGGCTTGCATACACTCTACACATCTCCCACACACTCTTTCTACATCTCTCTTCATGTGTGGCCGAAAGAAGTGTTTATTCAAAATGTCAATAGTCCTTTTAATACCAAAATGAACCATTAAACCTCCTCTATGTGATTCTTTAACTATCTCAAGGAACATTGGGGAATGCACAACCTATTCTCTCTAAACAAATACTTTTCATACCTAAAGGACTTCCCAAATGCAGATTTCTCACATGCATTAAACACATTACCAAAATCATGATCATCATTATATAGATCCTTAATATGTTCAAATCCTAATAATCTAACATTTAAGGTGCTTAATAAAGCATGTCTCCTAGATAATGCATCTACTACAATGTTTTCCTTTCCCTATTTATACTTAATCACATATAGAAATGTCTATATGAAATCTACCCACTTTGCATGCCTTTTGCGAAGTTTGTGTTGAACCTTTATGTATTTCAATGATTCATGATCAATATGGATTCATGAATAACAAACTCTTTCAGCCACAAATATTGCTGTCAAATTGTTAATGCCCTAACTAATGCTTACCTTTCCTTATCACAAGTTGGGTAGTTTAAGGTTGCCCCACTAAGTTTCTCACTAAAATATGCAATTGGGTTTTTATTTTGCATCAAGACGGCCCCCATTCCAACCCCACTTGCATCACACTCAATTTCAAAAGTATTATCAAAGTTAGGTAAAGTTAAGATATGTGTTGTGCTAAGTTTTTCCTTCAACAAGTTAAACGCGCTCTCTTGCTCATCCCCCCATTTAAATCCTACACTCTCTTTAACTATCTTAGTGAATGGTGCAGCAATGGAGCTAAAATCCTTTACAAACCGTCTATAAAAACTAGCTAATCCATGAAAAACCGTAACATCACTAATTATCCTAGGGGTAGGCCATTCCTTAATTCCTTGTACCTTTTCATCATCTACTTGTATACTATTTGCACTCACCACATAACCCAAAAACACAACCTGTTTAGTGCAAAAAGAATACTTTTTCAAATTAACATACAAATTCTCTTCTCTAAGCACTTGTAACACTTTATTCAGATGTTTTATATGCTCATCAAATGATTTGCTATAGACTAGAATATCATCAAAGTAAATAGCCACAAAATTTCCAAGAAATTCACGCAATACATGATTCATAAGCCTCATTAAAGTGTTAGGTGCATTTGTTAAACAAAAAAGCATTACCAACCATTCATACAGTCATATTTAGTTTTAAATGTTGCTTTCCATTCATCTCTTTCTCTAATCGTAATTTAATGGTAACTAGATTTCAGATCAATTTCGGAAAACAAACATGCACCATACAACTCATTAAGCATATCGTCTAGCCTAGGGATAGGGTAACGATACTTTACAGTGATTTTGTTGATGGCACGACAGTTCATACACATATGCCGTGATCCATCTTTCTTTGGCACTAATAGGACTGTAACTAAACACGGACTGAGGCTCTCACGTACATAATCTTTTTTTAGCAATTCTTGCACTTGCCTATGAATTTCTTTGGTCTCCTTTGGGTTTGTTCTATATGCTGGTCAATTTGGCAATTGTGCACCTGGTATAAGATCAATTTGATGCTTTATTCCACGTTTACGTGGTAACCTGCTCGGCATATCTTCTTGTAATAGATCATCATAAGCTTGCAAAATAGAAACAATAACACTTGGCAAATCATGGTTAGTAAAGTACTCATGGGATAAATAAATTTCTTTGTACAGGAAAAGTAGCATCTGGCGCTTGACCAAGAATGCATCTCTCACATCCCCTACTATCGTAACCATGCTCACGCCTTTCCCCACGTGTTTATCTCTCAGAGAATTGTTTCCTATTATGTTTGATGTTTCCCCAAGTGTTTGCACTCGTTTATTACCACTCTTTTCCCTCAACCTCGCTTGTTCTCTCTTGTGAATTTTTAATTGATCTTCATAAACTAGCTTTGGTGAAAGAGAAGCAAGAGTGAATTTCACGCCATCCATGGTAAATGAATAACAATTCTTGTACCCATCATGGATTGCTCGTCGATCAAACTGCCATAGATGCCCTAACAATATATGTCTAGCTTGCATAGGCACCACAACATATAAAAGCCTCATCCTTATACCTCCCATCTTGAATGCAACGAACACTTGCCTAGATACCTTCACTTTGCCTGATTCGTTAATCCACTGTAGATTGTAAGGATTAGCATGTTTGATAGTTGTTAACCCCAATTTTTGAACCAATTGAGCACTTGCCATATTTGTATAGCTCCCTTCATCAATTATAAGGCTGCAAATCCAATCATTGATAGCACATCTTGTATGGAACAGATTCTCTCTTTGTTGGTTCACTTCATCATCATCTTCTCTAATCTGAATGCTTAAGGCCCTTTTAGTTACTAATGATATCCCCTCCATTAGTTGATCTATCTCGGTCTCATCTTCACTTTGGTCAATATCATCTAATTCTGGCATATCTATATATCCCTCTTCTTCACTTTTAGACACATACTCGCCATTCTGAATTGTCATTAACCTCATGTTTGGCAATTGAGATGCAATGTGACCTCTTCCTGTACAGTGAAAACACTTGATATCTCTACTCCTTGAATTTGAAGAGGATTCAACCTTGCCTCTTTCTCCTTGTGTTGTTTTAGGCTTAGATGTTTCAAACTTGCTATTTGGAGCTTTATCTTCCTTTTTACTCCACTGTTTACTCCAAGATGTAGTTCTTGCACTAGAAACACTTATACGGTTAGTATACTTCTTTTTAAGTTGTGTTCAACTTTAATTTCATAGCCATGTGTACAACATCTTCTAACTCCATATAATGATGTAGCTCCACTGCATTAGCAATTTCAGTTTTGAGACCACAAACAAACCGAGCCATCGTAGCATCTCTGTCTTCTTCTATGTTTGCTCATGCCATTGCCACCTCCATTTTCTTGTAGTATTCCTCCACAGTTTTGTTTCCTTGGGTTAGATTTTGTAGTCTTTGGAAAAACTCTCTATAATATGAGCTTGGTACAAACCTTCTTCGCATTATGGTTTTCATCTCCTCCTAAGAGCTAATTGGTGGTTCTTGGTTTCTCCTCCTAGACATAATCTGTTGATCCCACCAAGTAACCGCATAATTACTAAACTCAAAGGTTTCCAATTCAACCTTCTTCTCATCAGAAAAATTATAGCACTCAAACACTAACTCAACCTTCCATTCCCACGTTAGATATACATTCGGATCCATATTTCCAACAAAGGTAGGTATCTTGATCTTAATACTACCGATGTTGTTGTCCACTCTAGCCTCTATTTCCCTCTCATTCCCATACCTAACTCTTCCTCCAAAGCTTCTACCCATTCTCCCTCTACCTTGACCACCTCTATTCCCTCTATAATTCTCAACTTCTTCAAAGGTACTAAGTTGGTCGTCATCTTCCTCAAAATCATAATTGGTGTTTTGAGGTTCAGTTGTCCTCTCCCTTGGCTTAAATTGAGAATTAAACTTCAAAAACATTTATGCGAACCTCTCCTTTATGTTCTCCATCTCCCTAAACATCCTCTCAAATGTTTGTTGTTATGACTTTACTACCAATGGATTAATCTCCGACTCTCCACTTTCAGCCACCTTTTTGTCCTTACTAGAAGATGATGAATTTCTATTGTTGGACATGATTTAGAACTTACAAGAGTTATTAGAAAACAATCTCTCCCTAACGTGTTTGCTCTTAAATCACTAGAAAATAGTCTCTCCCTCACGTGTTTGCTCTCTAAATCACTCATAACTCACCTCCTAATATCTTTACTCTAGGAGTTCTTTGCAGACTAAACTTTTCTTCCAAGAAGAGCAAGTTCCAACCTTTACCCTTTCAATTGCCACTTCCAAGAGGCAAATTAATATAAGGAAATCAAGAAAACCTAATAAAGAGGCCAAAGAAAAACAAAGTCAGCAATTTGGATTTTTGGAGACTCTAGAAACCCCCACAACTTTAATGACAACAACCAAAATGTGTTTATGTGTTCTATCAAAGAAAAATTGTAAGTGACGTTTTTAGGTAAACAAAGGATGCAATTGACCTGTTTAGATCATAAAAGGATGGAAGAAACATGTTTGGATTGGAAAAAATAAATAATTGACGTGTGCAAGAAGGAATAACGCAGATTTGAGTGAGTTTGAACAAGTTTAGAAGTTATTTTTTTGACACTATCAAGGACTCTAACCAAATATGTTTCTTTTCTATCTCTTTTATCTTCTTTTCTTTTTTATGGACTTTTTTGTCACTTTTTTTTAACTTTTCAACAACAAGAAACTTAAAGAAAACCATAATCAAGAACAAGATTCAAAGTGAGAATTATAGGATTCAAAAGATTCATCAGGAACTCAAAAGATCAAGCTAAACTCAATTCTTTGAATGCACAAGTTTAGAATTAGCAAAGATCAAGAAGATTAAGATGATAAAGATCAAATTTATCCAACACAAGAACTGAAAGAAACAGACAGAAAACACAAGAAAAAGATGGAATAATAAAAACAAGAACGAAAACTCAAAGACTCAAGAAAACAGATTCAAGATTCCAAAAAGAATCAAGAAAACTTAAGAACTTTTAAAAGACACAAAATTGAACAGAAAGAAAGGACACAAATTAATTTAAACCTTGGTAATAGAGATGGCTCTGATACCAAAAACTGATAAGCTCTTTACCTAAGATTGGATGAAGCACAAATTATGAATCCAAGATCCAGGGAACGTTCAATATTGCACAAGAATGACAAAGACAATTTAGAAGGTATTTTCGCCACACTAACATAATTTAAGAAGGATTGGGGGTGATACATAATGAGTTTGATCTTCACAAGCACTTGCTTGAATGGAAACCAAGTCTTTAAAGAACACCAAGGAAGGATTTCTCTAAAGTAATGCAAAAGAACATTCAATTTGTTTTCTGAATATTGAATGAATGAAGTTTGCCTACAATACACGAAATAAAGAGTATTTATGCTAACCCTAATGACTTGATCGAATTTCATAAGGGTAGGAATTGGGTTTTGGACTATTCTAGTCTAAAAGAACAAACTTCTAACAAATAAGCTTAAAACAATTTGATTAGGCCCAAACAAACCCAAAAACGTAAATAAACATATTTAAGGCTAAAATCCACTTATTTAAGTCCTAAATAGCATAACTAAAAGTTCTAAATAAATAAAATAAGAAGCCCAACCAATTGGCCCAAAGATGCTCAAAATAGCCTAATTATAACAAATGAGTTATTTCAAGTTGTGTATCAGGTCCAGCCTTCTTCAACAAGTCCAACACATTGCTCCAAGCCTTGAATCATCATTATAAACCTTAGTGGTGTGTTCCCAAATGTTTTAGCTTATTTTCTTGCATATAGATCCACCATTAGATTGTTAAGAGCCTCTTTGGCACGCTTAGCTCGTAACCTTGTCATTGGACCTCCAAGATTCTCCAATAGATCTTTTTCCCTAATATCACTTTGTTGAGCTTGTTTAAGTGCTTCTCCTTGCTTCCCAAGCTCTCCAACACGTCCACATTCGCATCCCAATCCTTCTGTCTTGCTTGAACCACTTGTGATGCTTGATCTCCATCACCTTTGTATTGAGAGGTACTAACAAAGACAAAGACTCTTTCGGCATGCAACTCTCCAAAAGAGTGAAGAAAGTAGAGCTAACATTTTTAGTGGTGTTCAAGGAGGGAAAGTCCACTACCACTTTTGAAGAGTTGCCTCTAGAGATTGTTTACGCCTTTAAGGAGTAAAAAATATCATGCCACCTAAGTTGCCAAAGAAGTTGCCACTAAGAAGAAAGGTGGATCAGAGGATCAAGTTGGAGCGTAGTGCCAAATCGTATACTGCAGTCCGCCATCGTATGACATCATTAAAGTTGGAAGAGCTAAGGAGGTAGTTGAAGGAGCTCTTGGATGTAAGGTACATCAAGTCTTTTAAGGCCCTATATGATGCACCGATATTGTTTTAAAAGAAATATGATAGATCACTTCAATTATACATCAATTATAAGGCTCTAAATAAGGTGACCGTAAAAAATAAGTATCTCATTGCAAAGATAGATGACTTATTCAATCAACTTGGAGATGTATTGTGATTCTTTAAGCTTAAATTGAGGTTTGACTACTATCAAGTAAGGATTGCAAGAGAGATGAGCCAAAACTACTTGCGTGACGAGTTACGGTGCTTTTGGATTCTTAATTCAGTATGCCAACTTACCCACCCTTTTCTTCACTGAAAAAAGTCATTCGCACCTATGGATCAAGCCCTTATACATATCTCCTCTGGCACATATATGAGAAAGGAGTTTGACCATCACTAAGTCTCCTTCATCGAACTCCAAGTGACGTATCTTCTTATAGGTCCATTTCTTCTTCTTCTTGGTTGCTCAATTAAAGTATGTCTTTGCTATATCAGTCCTCTTATGCCAAATTTTGGAGAAACAAGTAGGTTCCAAAGCCTTTGTTACTATAACTAGTAGCAAAAGTCTATATGGTCAAATGTTGTTATCTAGTTGCTAGCTCATAAGAACTAGTTCCTATAGGCTTAATCTGCTATAAATTATGCAGCCATTGTCAATTCCTAAGAGACCAATGGAGATTTTCTTAATGGATTTCATTGTTAGATTGCCAAAAGTGGAGCGACAAGGCAACGTCATGGTTATTGTGGATCATTTCAGTAAGTATGAAGTGTTCATACTAGTGCCAATAAAATTCCATGCAGAAGATGCTGCTAATTTTTTCTTTAGGTATGTGGTAAAGTATTGGGACATTCCATAAATCATCATCAATGATAGGGACAATGGATTCATGGGTCAATTTTGGACGAAATTGTTCAAGTTCTTAGGGTCAAAGTTGAAATTCTCTTCGAGCTTTCATCCATAGATAGATAGACAAATCGAGTGAGTGAATGCTTTATTGGAGTTATATTTGCGACATTACATGAGTGTTAACTAACAAAATTAGGTGAATTTACTTGATGTTACCCAATTGTCTTATAATTTGCAGCAAAAATGGGTACACAAGAGCTAGTCTTTTTAAGCTAGCAACTAAACAACAACCTTTGACCCTACACACTCTTGCTACTAGTCATGGAGACAAAAGCCATAAAGTCTACTTGTTTGCCAATAGTTGGCATGAAAAGAATGATATAAAATAGGAATACTTAAACCAAGCGACCAAGAAGATGAAGAAATGGGTCGATAAGAAGAGGCATCATTTGAAGTTTGATGAAAGAGACCTGGTAATGGTCAATCTCCTTTCTCATAAATGTGCTGGGGGAGGAGTGCATAAAGACTTGACCTAGAGGTATAAAGGACCTTTTCTAGTGGAAAAAAGGGTAGACAGTTGGCATACCAAGTCAACATACCTTTACCCTTAGAGATTCATCTCGTGTTTCATGTAAGTTTCTTAAAGCCTTATCATGCTGATAAGGAAAATCGAAGTAGAGGTAAATCAAGGCTTGCACCTATTGCTGTGATCATAAAGCACGAATATAAGGTAAAAGAGATCTTAGCACATAGGGCTATATCAAGGAGAGGCTTACATTAGCATATGACGAGTACTTGATCAAATGGAAAGGACAATTAGAGAGTTAAGCTATTTGGAATCATGAGCTTTCTCTTTGATAATACAAAGGTAAAATTTGAGAGTTCTACTAAGACTTAATATGGACATCTCTTGACATGGACATCTCTACATTAGCTGGGGGACAATGTCACATTTCGCATGTTTCAAAGTCCATAAGATGAGCATTGGTGTAAGGCCATAACATATACCCTGGTAGTATTATAGCATGTCTAGGGTGTATTAAGTAGTGAACATAAAGAATTAAGTACATATAAGCATAGTAAGAGACATAATAGTACTGAATGTAAAAGACATAGGTAAATGGGTAATTTGTTCATTTTGGCATGAACATATATACTTAGACATGAAATATGGATGATAATGAAATTAACTGATGAGATTATATGCCAATGTGGGAATTAAGGGAAGAAGAAGGACTAAATGTGCAATTTTCCTAAAATTAACACATGCATCAATAAGAATAAGCATGTGTGACCAATATGATTAAAGCAGGTGTGTCCAATAGGATTGAGGCATGTGTGATATGAAATGGGCATGTAAAAGAGGAGATAGGGATGAGCATTTAGGGTTTTGAATGCTAAATTTGCTTATTCTCATTTTCTCTTCATTCTATCTTCTTCATCTCACCATTTTGCATGTAATGAATCAAGCTAACCTTAGGTGGAAATCAAGGTAGAAGTTAGTGGTTTTCTCTTCATCTAGGGTTTTTTTGTGTAGTAATTGTTGAAGATGAGTTTTGAATGGTTATGTTATGTTTAGAGGAGAAGAAGACCAAAAATAAAGGCAAAGGGAAGCAAGTGGAGTAAAGAAAAACGATTTTGGTTACTCCTTCAAAAGGTATGAGAATTTTTGATATGTTTCCTTGGATTTATGAATATGATGTGGGGAGAATTGGTAAAAGAAGTATTTCATAAATAAATGAGATGTTTTTGGTTAAAAGATGTATTTTTGCATTGCTCTTGCATGATAAGACCGAAATTAGTTGATTTGGGATATGTATCTTCATGAATTGATAGGTTCCAATGAACAGACTTCTGTAATTTGGCTATATCTTGGTATATAGACCTCAATAGAGACATAGGTCTAAAACTTTCATGACGGAATCCAAATTTGATTATGCTTCTAAGATTTTTAAATTTTGGCTTGAACTTGAGTTTTTACTATTGTCCCTATTTTCAAACAACTTGTAGTGTTTTAGGTGTAAATCCTAGAATACTTAACTAAATTGCATGAACTTAACCAAATTGCATTAAATTTATGACAATAGAAAATTGAGATAAAGGGGAATAAATGTTTATAAGACCTTAAAACCTAATTTGAATGTTTGATATATGCATATGATGGAACAAGTAGAGGTATGAATGGTGAGTGTCTGTCATGACCATGACACAACATCAAACGCTTCTGTGATGATTGTGACCCTGTCTTCTATCACAACTAGGACATTGTTTTCATTTTCCATGTTTATCAAATTTCATCCGAACCTTAATAGATGTCACTGAAACTTAGTAAAACTAGTTATAAGGGTAATATGAAACTCATCATGCATGTAATGTGTATATAATTTAATGCTTTCATTAATGTATTATTAAATAGGAATATGATCATAAAGCATATTAAATATGATTGGGCATGATAAACATTTTCAAATTACAATGCAAGCGTAAGGGAATGAGTTTGTATGTTATAAATTGTTGCTTTTTAATGTGACGCTAAAACGTAATTATAATGTTATGATAATTGACTTTAACCCACCAAGTCTTAGTTGTGGGTAAATAGGCATGTCTAAGAGGGTCTACAACTGCTACTGTTCTGAAACACTACAGTGTCTTTTGTTTTAGAGGCTTACATCTCTTTTGTTTTAGAGGCTATTGCCTCTTCTGTAGATACCAGTGAAATGTAATTATAATGTTTTGATGATTGACTTTAACTTGCCAAGTCTTAGTTGTAGGTAAATAGGTATGCTTAGAAGAGTCTGCAACTGCTTCTATTATGAGACACTATGTTGTCTTCTACTTTAGAGAATATTGCCTCTTCTCTAGATACCAATCATAGGGACCTTATGTTTTGTTCCCGTTACCTACGTCTGAAGAAATTAGTAGGCAATTATGTAGATATTTTGATATTTGTTCTGTTATGATGCAAAATTGTATTATGAATAATCTCTGAATTTCATATTCCAATATTGTTATATGTATTAAGATATTTCATGACTTTTATTTTATAATGTATTTTCCATCACTTAAATATATTGAATTATTTTTATGTGGATGTTAGGTGACTGCTGTGAGTAGCCGCCATCTTGCATCATTATTCCCCACTAAGATATATGCTTAGCACGGTGGTTTTTCCTGTGTGTAGGTTTTAATAAACAATGTTAAGGTTGGGACAATCGCAATGGCCAAAGAACAACGTGTAACCTTGGAAGATTTTGTATCTAAACATTGTGTTGTATTCATAAATATTAAGAAGGAATTTTATAGCATATATGAATGACCTGTACTAACCATAACTTATGATGAGATTTTTAATGTATGGATATGATATGTGTAATTTGTGACTTGTATAAATCACCTTAAAATATGAAATGTGATGTATGTTTGCCTTATCTCTGGAAATTGTTTGATTGTCTAGGTGCGTTCGTACATCTTTTTAGAGGGTATTAGGGTGTCACAGTTTGGTGGTATCAAAACATGGTTTAGGTGATTCTGGCCTAACCAGAGCTTAAATATTGCCTGCATATGGATATAAGAGTTTGTTTGGCTTGATGCATTTTGTCCTATGTTTTGGTTCTAGATTCAAAGTATGGAAATATCTAATGAGGCTGTTGATGAGGTTGCTGAAAGTAATAATCCTGCACAGTCTCATCCATTTGCATATGGACTCTTTAGGGTAAATAGATGTGAAAAAGAAGCACCACCTCCTCCACCACCTCCAACTTCGAGGGAAGTTTTACTAAAAATGTCACAAGATATAATAATACTACTACATCAAATGACTGCACCTAAGGCTCCCATTAATCTGTTGCAAAAGCATGGAGTCGAAGAATTCACTAGTACATTTTTGGATGAATATGAAAAACTGAGTTCTGGTTTTACCCACAACTAAGACTTGACTGGTTAAATCCAATCATTAGAATATTATAATTACATTTTAAAGTCCCGTTAAAGAGCAACAATTCATAATATACAAACTCATTCCCATACGCTTACATTATAATTTAAAAATGTTTATCATGCCCAATCATATTTAATATGCTTTATAATCACATTCTTATTCAATGAAAGTATTAAAGTATATACACATTACATATATGATAAGTCTCATATTGCCCTTATAATTGGGTTTGCTAAGTTTAAATGACATCCAAAAATGTTCGGATGAGATGCGGTAAACATCAGAAATGGAAACAATGTCTTTGTTGTGACAAAAGACAGGTCATAGAAGAAAGAAGCGTTTGATGCTATATCACCAGCGTGACACCGCTGTCACAGTCGTGACAGACACTCACCATTCATACCTCTACTTGTTCCGTCAGATGCATATAGAAAGCGTTCAAATTATGTTTCAAGGTCTTCTAGATATTTATTCCCATATGTCTTAATTTTTAGAGGAATAAATTTCATGCAATTTGGTTAAGTATTTTTGAAGTTATACATAAAACACTGTAAGTTGTTCGAAAACAGGGAACCCGTGTAGGTTCTGAGCGACGTTTATAAAGACTGAGACAAGACAACCGCAATAGCCAATGAAGTCTGAGTGTTGTTTTGAAAATAATGTAAAATATTTGGTTTGACTCTTGGGCTTGTATCTGATATGTATATGTGAATTTGTTTGTAAGTTTGTAACAACAATACTTCAGTTTGGTTTAGATTTTTCAGTGAGTTTGTGTTATGTATTATGTAATTTAATGTATGTTTGTCTGAATTGTTTACTGGAAGTTTTTGTATGCTTTGATTTGTTTGTGCTGTTTTGTGTGGCATTCATATATTCTTCCAGAGGGTATGTGGGTGTTACAATTCAACTTCAAGATAGAGTTAAAATCCCCTGTAATGATCCAAGAAATCTTTAAAGAGGTTGCTAGGTGTTTGATCTGGTTCCACAGAAAACTTCTCTGGTAAGATATATTGAATGCATACATAAAGGAAATGTAGATAGAATGATTTGAACTCTTATTTGTAAATTTATCAATTGCTCAAAAATGAAAGTTGTGCAACTAGAAACCATAGAGGAATCTTAGAGTATAACTATTCTACCATTAAGATGAAGATTGTAGATAGTAATTTCTTTCCAAAAATTCGAAAATATTTGAGCAATCTGTCATTTTCCTTTCGATTTGTCGTTGCCAAAAACCAGTAACTTGAACTTTATTCTATATAACCAAATTCTTAATAAGCAGCTTTTTGATAGGGGTATATTAACACCTCAAAAATTCCATGAGAGAATTATCATTGATTTGGTATCGTGTTTGGAGTTCTTTTTTTTTTATTGGACCTCCTCTTATTAACGGTTTCAAATTGTTGATCTACATTCCCAAATTGATTATCAATGATAACAACTTTTGGACTTGAAAAACCAATAACATCCATACTATTAAAGACTCAAGTATGTTTAGCTCATAAGCCATTTGATCATCTTCAGCTGTAGCTATCGGACCTAAATTGTTCACACCAGGTATTGCTATTAGAGTTTTGGAATATTTTTGGTCACACATTACCTATTGAACTCCTCTCCCATCAATAAATGACGTGTTGATTGTGTCATTTGAGCTTTAAAATTTATAAACCCTCAAGTACTGCAAGCACACGGGTTGCAATTGTAGTATAAGAGGTGTCAATTTCACGAGAAGGTGGACTAATCTAATCCTAAAATCTAAGGCCAACAATATATGAAACTCAAAATAAACAATACAACAAAAGTAATCACGAGAATTGAATTCAACTAAATAAATCAGAAATTAAACACGAAGGAATTAACAATTGAGCAATAAGCACGCACAATAGAAATCAACCAAAGAGATTACCAAATTATAAGAAAGGACATTTTACCTATCATTAATGCTAACCTAGTTAATTATGTGTTAATGGAGTATCAGTTTTAAACTATCCTAGGGCTGATTACTATCTCTCGAGTTATAACCATTAAACCTTAAATTATAAACCCTAATTAGATTATGAAAATTGCAATATCTCAATTCACAAATTATCCAAAACTTAATTAGATTTGAAGCACTCTAATAAACCATTGGAACATCACACGAGATCTCTCTCTACACAATTACCAATATGATTTATCACGGTTTCTATTAAATCGCCTAACTCTCATTAATCCGATTTAATCATATTTCATTCAGTTCACCCTCTCAGTTTATTGCCGAATTATGTAAGAACGTAATCAAATCACAATATTCATCAAAATAACATAATCAAGTAAATTATCATTAAATCAAAATAAAATCTCAAAGGAGAGTTAGAACATCATCATCATTCTACTATTTATCATTATACAATCCATCTCAACTTTATACATGAATAAAATTGAAACGAAAAGGAAATAGACACTTAGAATGGATGATCTGGTAAGGCAGCAGCATCGAAAAACCTCCTGATCTGGAAAGCACGTCGAGATCGCTTCTTGTTCCTCTTCTCTTCCTTTTCCTCTTCCTCTTTCTCTCTTTAGGGTTTTCAATAGTGGCTGCATGAAAGCTTCCTTTTCTCTACCTCTTTATGTTCTTTTTATACTCTTTTATGTTTTGAGTAACCCTAGGATTTTTTTGAGGTCCAAAAGGACTAAAAAATCTCCCGAAACATGAAGTTTATGAGCATCTGCTAGTCTGCCCGACACAGGCCACGATTGTGGCTCACATCTGAGCCTTCTGTCACAATCGTGGCATGCAAGCCACGATTGTGGGCCAGACCTGGAGCTTCTGTCATGATCATGGCCTACTTCCATGATCTTGGGCCTGTATTGTGGCTTGGATTCCCTCCGAAACTCCTCTGCTCTTCGATATTAACCCTGATACATTAGCAAACACATCAAAGTACCTCAAAAACATAATATTTAAGCTCAAAGACTTGTACAAACCCATAAAATACTTAAAATGCAAATAAATCACAAATTAACACAATTTTAACCTAAACACATACCAAGTAATCGAATTAACGACTAAATAGATATCAAACTATACCCTAAAATGCGATGCAATTTACACTTATCACGTGTCAATAGGTTTGGTAGGATAGATATTGAATTCCCTTATTTCAGATGCTTTGGATGTTACTTCCACATGAGAGCTACGCCCCTTCTTGTCGCTTGTGTGATCATTCTCTATATGGATAGTGATAGCTACTGATTTTTCTTTGGAGGCTGCTAGATCAGGTACTTGCGTGACACTTTCTAGAATTAGATGAACAGTTATATTCCTAGCATAATCTGTTGTAATGACATCCTCCTGAGATCTACACCCTACATTCCCGCTACTGCCTTATAATTGAATGGTCCATTATTGTTTTGGACTATTTTTTTATTGTACATTCCCCATCAACTCTTGAAAGTCATTTGTTAGGAATACTTTACCTGTCAGCTGCCATATTTTCTTGACAACAGATTGAGGTTTCCATGCATAGGATGCCTTCAATTGGTCCTCCACAAGTTGCAATTCTTTATTGAGTCTTATAAAAAGTATAATGTCAAGTAATTCAACAATAGTAGAGACTAAAACACACATTCTCGCGAAATTAACTCTTTTTGTTTCAATAGTGGCTTGATCCATCGATATAAGCTTGCTAATATAACTTGTTAGGTGACGCAACCCACTTGTTGTCTAATATTGTAAACCTACCCTGTGGATGCATATCTATATAGGTATGTTCTCTTACTTGAGCTCATCAAGCTTGATACCTGGCCTTTAAAGCTAGAAAAGTAAAGGTTTATTACGTACATGCCATAGACTAGCTTGTATGATCTTCTTAGCATATTTAGGGGTAGCAAACTTGAGCAGATAAACATCGTCATTATTGACAAATAAATCCAATAATCCATGTTGTTTCTAGTGATATTGAGCCCACTGCTTCATAACAGGGAATGCAACCCTTTTATTTAGAAAAAAATCCCAATAAGGTTGACGACCATTTGCTTGCACCTGCCTTTAGGATCGCTATAAGTGTAGACACAATTCACAGGGGTGTTACTTCGATTGGTGAACAAAATTTTAGCTTCATCTCAGGCTTTGGATCTTCATCAACCTGAACCCCATTTCTTTTAAATTCCTTGGTTTATCTTTACATTCTATCTAGCAGAAGGATCAACAATTTCCATTGTGGTGGATGGTGCAGTAAGCTAGAAAATGTTGGTGTTTAGGGGTGGGAAATCCATAATGGAGGAGGGAGTAAGAAGTTGGGAAATGATGGTGTTTAGCGACAGGAAATCATTATCCATTAGTCAAAAGGAAGACTTGATGGATAATGAGAGTCCTAGAGGAACTATAGCAAGCTAATGTATGCAGACCAAAGGGATATAGGCATGAAGGTGTGTAAGATAAATGGATGCAGAAGAATGCATGCAAATAAAGGGTGTGAATTACGAGTGTTGAGTGAAACACTTTGTTATTTTTCAACTTTCTTTACATTGTGAATTCATCTTTGTTATCTCAAATTTCTTTTTGTAGTTCGTAGTTCCCTTTTCGCTATAGTCCAATTATTTTCTCTATTTCAGACCTCATTTTAATATATTTTAGCATTTTAGTAGCTTAGAATTTCATTTTTCAAAGGCCTGTTTATTTCTATTTTTATTTTTGATTTTTTTCGTTTTGTTTTCAAATTCAGTAAAAAAAACTGTTATTTGAGTTTTTGATTTTTGATTTTTGGTTTTTGATTTTTGTTTTGATTTCTTCTAGTTTTCAAAAATTATGAACATCATAAAAAGTAGTTTTTGTTTTCTATTTATGTCTTTCTTCATAATCTCATTTATTATCAACTAAATATATTATTTAATTATTTAAGATATTAATGTTTAATAATAATGATGAATAATTTAATTTAAGCTATATATTTGATTAATTAAAATTAATCATTAATAAGAATTACAAATAATTTAATTTCAAAAAATAATTTAATTTAATTTTGTAATTAAATTTAATAATTATAGTTAAATGTAATAATTATTAACACATACAATTAAGTTTAAAATATTTTCAAAACATATAAATTTCAGATAAATTTTGATTTCATAATTAAAATAACTTAATTTTAAATACAAATTTAATTTATAAATTATTTATTTTATTAAAATAAAATAATTTTATTAATAATTTGTTAATAAATGTTATATAGGAGATTAAAATAAAATTATTTAATTAAAAATAATTTATTATTAAGTTTTATCTAATATGTAATTATTAATAATAAAAATATAACCACAATGACATTAATAACCAAACAAGTTTTGATTTTATTTGAAAGAAAAACCAAAATTGAAAACGAAAAATAAAAATAAAAATTGAAAACTAGAACAGAAAGTGGATCTAAACAACTCCTTTTTTTTTTTAAGCTCACTTATGTCTTTGAGAAAGAGTCAAGCACAAATTTTGGGAGAATTCTTCTTTGACATGCTCGAATTCCATATTAATATCAATCAATTTGAAAAGTCTAGTGGGACAATGATACGAAATAAAAGATAAATCACTTTGCCTCCAATCATGGAGGAAAAAGCCCCTACAATCATCGAGAATGAAGGCTTTATATCCCATATGGTAGAAACTCTTCAGAAGGCAACCTTGCCTTCAACTTACTTCCCTATAGGCAAAAACCCAAAATTGCCATAATGGAACAACATTGTTTGCACATATGAAGTTTTAAAGTTGAAGTCCAACATGGGTTGAAGTCTAACATGGTCAACATAATAAAAATATTGACAGAGAAGTTTGTCAAATTTTTTGTTCTGATACAATTTATTTGGTAGAATTCACCTGCTTTAGCAAAGCAAATCTCGAAAGGACTCGAGGGCTATCTTACTTCTAATGCAATAAAAATCAGAGAATGCACCTACCTTCTAACTGCTTCCACTATAGATGAAAGATAGTCCCTCCACACAAAAGAGTTTATACCCTATGATGCCTTAATCTTAGTAATGGTCAATATGTAGTTAGACCTCAAATTCTTGATAGTAAGGATTTGATGGGGAGGTTGAGGTTAATGGATCACAATATGGTTTGGAAGGTAAATTTGTAACTATAAACCACAATCTCATTTTTCACCCACCATAAATGAGGTTATAAGTTTATATGAAAGTAGTTAGAGCAGCAGTTCAGGAATTGTACATGTCTAGTTTGAGTAGCTTGGTTTTCTATAATTCTATAAGCCTTGTGCAAAACGAATTTGACTAGGAGAATTCTTATCCTCATGACAACAAAATTCTTGAATTCAACTTGTTTTCTAGTGAAGATGGTTAATCCACTGAATAGCACATCATTAAATTCACCATAAATTATGAAAAGCTAGCCAATTATAAAAAATTCAACACCTTTTCTTGCTATGTTTTGTTGCCCATAAATTATGGAGAACTAGCCAACTATAAAAACTTCAACACCTTTTCTTGCTATGCTTTGTTGCCCAAGATTCTATTTTTTGCTGGGTTGAAATAGAAAGATTAATTGATACTTAGATTTTTAGAATTTAGAACAAAGTTAGCATGGCAAAGTTGTCAAAGGTCACTCAGAAGAGCGGTGAAAATTTGGACATATTTATCACTAGTCATAAAAAAGAAGAAGTTGATGTTAGATCTCACTTCAAGAAATTGAATATGTGAAACTAGCTCAAAGAGAGTTAGACATTGAATTGTGAAAGAAATTCCAAGGCATGGAATTTTGTGACTTATATGAATTGGCAACAAAAGTCTCTAGATACAGAAAGCTTCTTGAGGAAGAAGATCACCGTAAAAAGAATTCGCTAGGAACTTATGCTATCAAGACGAATTCTCACGATTCAATAATAGTTGAAGTCAATATCTTTGTAACTTTTGTTTGCCCCTTTTTAGAGTGTAAATCCCTAGAAGTCAAAAAGAAAATGCAAGCTTCGTTGAATCAAGTTCAGTACACCTTTAACACCTAACAAAGGAATTTTTTATTATCTATTGCAAGAAAAATTTATCACCTTACCCTTAAAGCATAAAATTCCTACGAAAGAAGAACTCAGAGGTAGAGATTATTGGAAAAATTGTAATACTTGGAGCCATTTGATAAACTAATACTGGGGATTTAAGAATGTGATCCAAGACTAGATTAATAAAGGAATTTTAATGTTCACTGAGGCTAAATAGACTATGTTGATAGATGAAGACCCGTTCTTACTAGTGGAAACTATTAATGCCACTAAATTTGACTTACACCTATTATTAGATGTCAAAAAGAAGTTAAAAATTATAGAAGATTGCTTAGCATCAATATCAAGACCCGTTCCTACCAATAGCAACTGTTAATGCTATTGAATTTGACTTACACCTATTGGTAGATATCAAAAGGAAGTTGAAAATTATAGAAGATTGTTTAGCATCAACGTCGAATTTAGAAACATGTTTTTTTGTTCCTAATTACAATACCAACTGTAGGAAACAAATTCTTAGATTTTAATAAAAGGTAAAAATTTAGGGAATAACCACCAAATAGAATTCACTAAGTTTGTAGTCAAGGATATGAAACTCAAATTCCCAATTATCAACGCAGATAGCCTAGATTTATGGTAACAACACGAGTGCCATCATCTTGATAATAGCAACAAGTAAGACATCCAAAGAATTTGATAACTTTAACTAGAACTAAAAAAAGATGGCTTTAGTGATTGAGATCCACTACCAAGGTTGAGAAAAATAACCCAACATTGATGGAGGAGCCAACTTTAAGAAAGTCATCTTGTCTAAAACTTGTTTTCTCTGAAGAAAGTACAACAAATCCTAACAACAAAAAGGAAAGGTTAGAAGTCTTTGGTGACAAGTGAGATAAGAAAAAAGTTAATCCTAGTTATAGGAAGTTAGCTTGTTTTGAAAGTCAATAAGAGGATTCTAATGAGTTCGTTACAATTGGAGAAATTACTATTCAAGTTATATATATTGTTTCTTTTATAAAGCTCCCAACGTTATTTGACAAATTTGGTGCAAAGAAGGAAAAAACACCTCCTAAGAAAGGAGAATATAGGGGGTCAATACTAACAACAGGACCAATAATTCCTGAGAATGTGGTATTAGAAAATTCAGTTGAAGTTATGACACAACATATAAAACCTTTATATATTAAGGCCCATATCAACGAAAGGCCATCTTCAAGAGTTTTTGTTGATAATGGGTCGACGACAAATATCATGCCAACTAAATTGAAGATAGCTTCAGGAAAAGATGATTTTAACTTGATCTTAACCGAAGTATGTGTTGCTACATTCAATGGTGAAATTATTAGAGCATGGAGAATTCTCCCTATAAAAATTACAGTGGAAAGGAAGACTTCATTAACTGCATTCTTTGTTGTTGACATCCATTCCAGCTATGCAGTCTTATTGAGGTAAGATTGGATTCACTCCAATTATTGCTTTCCATCATCTCTCTATTCACTTTTAATTTTATAGAAAGGATAAGAAGTAGAAGTCATTTGGGCTGATTTGTAGCCATTCCATGCTAAAGTTGATGCGATGGAAGTAAAATTTTATAGCGATCATGTAAATTCGGTGCAAATTTAGAAATCATATTAGTGTAAGGAAGGCAAAGAAAAGATGAAGACATAGGAAGAAAAATTCGTAAAAACAACTACCATTATGTTGCTTCCTCGCCAATAATCATTCCTATTATAAAAGTACCTGACGAGTGAATTCTTATGAAAGAAATGAAGGTAGCTGCAACTGCAGAGATCAAATATCAAATGCAATAAAGCTTGGAGAATTTAAAAGAAATAAATAGATGTGATAATATAGAATTGGTTTTTGAAGAAGAGAAAACACAAATGATTGATAAAGGTTTCAAAGAAATCCACTCCTGAGAAGTTTGATAATTGTGAGGTCAAAATCAAGAATCGAGAAGTTTGATGATTGTGAGGGTCAAAATCAAGAATCCTTACAAGAAGTGAATTTGGAAAATTCAACAGAATTCAATAAAATCTTTTTTAATAAAGACTTGGACCTAAAGGTAAAGTTAGAACTAGTAAAACTCTGGAAATAATTCAAATATTGTTTTGCTTGGGACTATACTAAGATGCTAGGATTGAGTAGAACATTAGTGGAACACAGACTTTTGATAAAGCCAAAATTTCACCCTTATTGTCAATCTCCTAAGCGATGGTCAAAAGAAGTTAAATTGAAGGTATTTTTTTTTTGAAAATTTATATCAAGCTAGTTTTATTAGACCAACCAAATATACTAAGTAGTTGGCTAGTATCGTGTTTATAGTCAAGAAGAATGAAAACATAAAAGAATTTGTGAAGACTTTAAAGATTTCGATGCAGCCACTCCTAAGGATGCATATATGATGCCGGTTATGGGTTCATCAATAGATGCGACAACTATAAATTCTTTATTTTTCTTTATCCATTGTTTTGGGTTATAACCAAATTTTATAGTCGAACATGATATTTCTAAAACAACTTTTGGACGTACAAGATCAATTGGGACATTTGAGGGGATTGTAAGGCCTTTCACTCTTAAGAAAAACGAAAGCGTTTTCAGACTTATTAAGGTTGAAGATTTATGAAGAATTCCAATGGGAGGAAAGGTATCAAGTGGCGTTTGACAGTATCAATGAATACTTAAGAAAATTTTCAATATTTATGCCCTTTAGGAAATGAATTCCATTAAGTTGTCTATTTTAGTGTAAAAGAATATATTATATATCTGTTTGCCTAGAATAATGAGGTTGGTCATGTACAAACTGTTTACTATCGGAGCAAAATTCTTATGCGAATAGAAAAAAAGTTACTTGAGGTTGAATTTTAGGATATGAAAGTTAAGGAGATACTGAGAGATGATTGGCTAAAATGAAGAGAAATTGGTAGTTATAACAAAAAACTATTTAAGGATAAAAGGATTGTAAAGTTCTAGTAATTACACAACAAGGGACGACCACAAATAATTTCCGGACCAATAAAATCTAAAGACAACAAAATCAATCTACAATGGGAACAACTTATTTCATAAACAATGTTATCTTTTTAGCTTTCTTTACATTGGGAATTTATCTTTATTATTTCAAAAAAATTTTCTATTTCTTGATTCCCTTGTGTTGCAATCAAATTATTTTCTTTACTTCAAATGCCATTTCAACATATTTTAGTATTTTAGTAATTTATAACTTTACTTTCCAAGTTTTCTAAAGCTCATTTATATTATTGAAAATAAGTCGTGATCAAATTTTGGAAGAATTACTTTCCGACACTCTGCAGTTCCAGATTAGCACTAAACAAGAAGATTATGAAATAAATAAACTTGGATATAAAATTTAAAAATAATAATATTAGAAGTGACCGAATATCTTATGTGTAAGTTGTAATCATACGTGACACAGGAAAGGAAACGAGTCATGCCAAAATCAACTCTGCCTAGATATTTTTCAGTTATATCTCCGTCGACTCACTCCTTATCCTTGGGGGGGTATATGTATATATATGTATGAGACATCTGTGGAAGAAGAAAATCAGAAGAAACATGGCAAAGTGGGAAAGCCAAAAACAACTCTAGCGTGTCCTACAGGTTCATATCTACAGGAGTACAGGTATCTACTGGGTGACTAGGTGGGACAGCGATGGCGTGCTCACCAACTCCAATCTCTGCATTATCTTTCACCAGCTCAAGAAGTCATAAGAGGGCCTTTGTAACTTCAGTGCTGACCCCAAAAGCCTTTCCCAAGGAGCTTCACTTCAACCATGATAGTTCAGCTATGAAGAAACTTCTGGTCGCTCCTGAAAATATAGACTTTTCCATCTTTCTTCCTGCCTAGAGTGTGGGGTTTGACTTGATAACAAGTGACTTCTATATTACAGGCAGGAGCAGAAATGGTGGCACACCTGGTAGGAGTAACTTTGGGTCCTAAGGGAAGGAATGTGGTGCTGGAGAACAAGTATGGACCTCCTAAGATTGTTAATGACGGTGAAACTGTTCTGAAACAGGTCACGCCTACAAATTTACCAGTTACTGCTTCCATTTGTTTGTTTCTACTTCTTTTTCTTTGGCTTTTAAACTAGAACCAATTTTTGGTTCCTTAGGTGTCAATTTAGTTCTTTGTTTCGAACGCTTGTCTAAAAGAATCTAAATTTTTTGAGTTTTTAATTTCTAAGAAGATAAAATGTTGGTTGATGTTAATTATGTAGATTGAATTGGAAGATCCACTAGAGAATGTTGGAGTGAAATTGGTGAGGCAAGCTGGTGCTAGAACAAACGACATGGCTGGTGATGGTTCCACAACATCTGTAATACTTGCTCATGGTTTGATTTCTGAGGGTCTGAAGGTCAGAACCATGATTTGATTTCCTTTGATTTCAAGATTGAACAAGCTTCAATAGAATGAATTACTATGTGATTGCAATCCGCACCATCATGTTGGGTGTAGGTGTCTTTGGTAATTATCAAGGTAACATTGGAAGAGAGAAAGAACCACAAGAACAGGAACAAATCTTTTTGATAGAGACAGAAAATTTATCACTACAACATACTCTAATATATTTTCTTCTATTGAAAAAGGAGAAGAAAAACTGTTAATTTTTTCCAGGGAAAACCTTCATTATACCTATGTTAGTGACTTGAGAAAATGTATCCCATAACCATATATTTCTAAGAGAATGTTTCCTAGAACTTATATTGGAGTAATAAACCTTGCAGAAAAAAAAAATCTGCAAGTTTTTCTCCTTTTGGTGGTATCGGCAGTAATTAGGCATAAAAAGGTCATTTTGGCAAAGTTCTACAAGCTCTGGCACTAAGAGTAACAACTTTTCAGGTCATTGCATCTGGGACGAATCCTGTCCAAATTGCTCGTGGGATTGAGAAAACTGCAAAAGCCCTTGTTTCTGAACTCAAATTGATGTCCAGAGAGGTTGAATAAGCCGCAATTTTCTCTATCTTCCTTTTACTTTAAAAATTATGTCTCCTAAAGCTCAGAAAAAATAGGGGAATGATCCTTCACATTTGCCTCTTTTATTACTAATAATGTTTGGAATGTGTTTCAGGTCGAGGATGATGAACTTGCAGATGTTGCTGCAGTTAGTGCGGGGAATGATTATTCAGTGGGAAACATGATATCGCATGCTCTTCGACAGGTGGGAAGGAGGGGTGCGGTCACAATAGAAAAAGGAAGGGGCATTGAGAACTATTTACAGATTGTGGAAGGAATGAGATTTGATCGTGGATATTTGTCTCCTTATTTTGTCACTGATCGGCAGAAAATGAGAGTGGAGCTTCATAACTGCAAGGTGCAGATGCACTTTTACATTCTAAACATTTTGGGGGTGCTTCTGAATAGGATTGATTGCAGTAATACAAAAATGTTTGGTTGCAGTTACTTCTGGTTGACAAAAAAATCACTGACCCAAAGGAGCTGTTCAGAATACTAGACAATGCAGTTAAAGAGAAGTACCCAATTGTGATAGTTGCAGAGGGAATTGAGCCCAAAGCTCTGTCTCCAGTCATTAGGAACAAACTCAAGGGTGTGCTTAAGGCAGCTGCTATTAAGGCGCCGTCCTTTGGTGAAAGCAAGAGCCATTACTTGGATGATATCGCTATCTTGACTGGAGGTAGCAGCTCATAAGTTTTCTATTAGTAGGTTCATACAGTCTTACTTATCGCCAGGTTTCTACAACTGTACATAATAGCTAACACCAAAGAATTTGACTAGAGGAGTTTGAGGACCAAAACTTTTCCTCAATTGATCCTTAGTAAATCTTATTTGCAGTCCTGATGAGCAATAAAAGAAACTGAGAAAGAAATGTAGTGTTTTAGTGCTGTTACATTGCTATTTATCCCTTCAGCACTTATATTGCAGCCACTGTAATTAGAGATGCAATGGGTTTGACCCTAGAAAGCGCTGGCAAGGAGGTTTTGGGCAGTGCTATAAGCGTGGTAATAACAAAGGATTCTACAATGATAGTTACTGATGGAAGCACTCAAGCAGCTGTTCAGAAGAGGGTTTCTGAGATACGTGGTCTTGTTGAGGTGCATCTTCCATTCACAACATAGATAAGACTACAACATTTATATTTCACATGTTGATAATGAAGAAATATTGTACTTTTAATTGGAAAGAATAGTTTCGTCCCAAACTGAACTGAGTAGTCTGAGTTACACATGTTGGTAAATACTGGCTTGGGAACCTAGAGCTTAGTGAAACGGCAAAGCTTGAAAATAAGCTCACTTTGCAAGTTTAGATTACAAATTAAAAGTAAACTTTCTGGTTTTATCAAGTTTCAATCAAAAAATTTCTTTTTCATTTTGTCATTTTGCAGAATACTCAAGAAAAATATCAAAAGAAAGTACTCAAGGAAAGAATAGCTAGATTATCAGGTGGAATCGCCATCCTTGAGGTAACTGATATATTTGGAAAGTATGACTCAATTTTGCTTTCGATTTAACAAATTGAAGCGCAGGTAGGTGCACAAACTCAAGTTGAGTTGAAGGATAAACAGCTGAGAGTTGAGGATGCTTTGAATGCAACTAAGGTAGCTGCTTGATTTTCTGAGTCTTTCACTTGAGTTATTAGCCTATAACAACAACGAGCTTCTGGCACAATGTAATATATGCAGGCAGCGGTTGAGGAAGGAGTAGTAGTTGGGGGTGGGTGTAGCCTTTTGAGGCTATCCACAAAAATGGATGCTATAAAAGAGCATCTGGACAATGAAGAACAAAAGGTCATTTCATTTGTTTAAGTATTTTTATTGCTTATAGTAAGTATATCAAGACATGAAAAACTTCCTTGATCGGTTATTCTATTTTGTAAAAAGTTTACTAGTAGGGGATTATTGATAGTATAAGATATAATGGCAAATATGGTTGCAGATTGGAGCTGAGATTTTTCGAAAAGCATTAACCTACCCAGCAAGACTCATTGCCAAAAATGCAGGTGTAAATGGCAACGTTGTTGTAGAGAAGGTCTTTACGCGATACTTCATCTCATCATCAGCCAATTGCAATAAGAAGATAAAACGTGCAAACTCTGATTATTTGAAATTTGTAGGTTTTGTCATATAATGATGTAAGATACGGTTACAATGCTGCAACAGACAGCTATCAGGATCTCATAACTGCGGGAATCATGGATCCAACAAAGGTATTATCAATCATATGCATCTTCATTAAATACAAAGATGATGAAAAAGTATGCCAGACGAAATATGTAAGTAACATTTTATGGCAATTAACAAACTGTAGGAAAAGTGAACAAGAGCATCTGAACAAGAACAAGCAGCTCTGGATCATTTTTTCTATTTAGAACAGAACTTAAACATTGTCATAATATTCATGGCTCTCAATCAACACTTGAAGCAGGTAGTTAGATGTTGTTTGGAGAATGCTGCATCAGTGGCTAAGACATTTCTGATATCAAATGCTGTGGTGGTTGACATTAAGGAGTTGCAGCCTCAGCCAATTAGAAAACCAATTCCAACACTCTCAGGTGCTAATAATCTCTCCGTGCATAAACCGTGGTTTCCTATAAAATGCTAATGTTTCATCATTTCAGGTGTCAAACCATTTAATGTGTAGAAGCCGGGTGAGAATTTGGACGCTTTTTCATTGTGCAGCATTGAAGTGGACTTGGCACGCCTAGATTTCCATCTCCGTTTTATATATATATCTTCAACAAATAGTTGTGGAATGTGATGAGAAGACTTGCTAGCAGTTGTTAACGATCCAGGAAAACAATTATCTAGCATCAAAGGAGCCGGATAAGTTGAAAGAAGCACATCTGGCGTTAGTTTACTGTAGAGACATGTTTCAGATATTCCTTTTTAGAAGAGAAACCAAAAATAAGATGGGTTTCGACTTTCGACTGAAAGCACTTCAACTTGATTGTATTTGTAAGTAATTTTAACAAATTTAGTATTTATATTTTATTTAAATGTAATAGAATTCTCTATTATTTGATGGTAGAAAAATAATTTGGCAAATCATTTAATTTACATAATTTTTTATTTTATGTTTCTAAACTTAATTATTAAATGTTAATAATTTACTACGCTAAAACAAGTTTTTGAGTGATGATGGCGCGGGATAAAAGATAGTGCTATTGGAGAACTCTTCAACTAATTTTCATATAAATGTTTTAGATTTTACTAAAATTATAAACTTTTATATTCATTTACTTAATTTAATTTTATGAATTATTACTGTTATTTTACTTGTATTAATATAATAAAATATATTTTTTAAAAATAAATTTATGAATATTTTACTTAGTTGACATGTGATTAATACTTTTTTTATACATTTTATATAATTATTGAAATATTTCTAAAATATGTATTTAAGGAATTGACTTAATTTTGAAATATTTTATCTAAATAAAATTCATTTGTTTGATAGGGTGTGCTTAAAACTTTAAAAAATTTTGGACTTTATTTAGAATCAAACTATTCTAATTATTTTTTATTAAAGTGTTATATTTATTAGTTTCACTCTTCTTGATACAAATTATATGAGTCAATGAAAGAATAAAAAGATTCAAAATTGTTAAAAGAGATAAGGGATAAGTAACCCTACTTTGTGGACAGATCTATACAGGAGTTTTGAAGGCAACAAGTATAAAGCATCAAGTGGCACTTCAAAAAGCACAATAGAAGTTTTATGCTTGTGGATACGATGATTAGAATATTGGGTAATTGGAATAATAAATCACCCACTTACATAAATAGGCTGTGTCTTATCTGTTCGGCAATTAAGAGTCTTTGTTCATATAAATAGTCAAATGGTAATAATTAAAGTTAAAGTCAAATATAAAAAAATCTCAAATTTTACTTAATTTTACAATCCTAATTTAAACTTAAAAAAATGACACTAAAATACTCAAACTTTTAATTTATTATCAAAATAATCCTAAATTAAATTTTTTTGTTAATGTCATTGACATGGCTACTCACGTCAAATTTTTGTACATGACACATGTTTGCCACGTGATTCTTTTTAACTAGATATTTACTATTTTATTAACTTTTATAAACAATTTCACACTTTGATCACCCACAAACATCATAAGTACAAACTACTGGACATCAGACGCAAGCTAAAAAGGGGGTACCTAATGTCTAGGGCACTAGAGTGGTGGTTGAGCTCCTGCGACAGTTAGACTAATGCCAAGGCTAAAGAGGAGATGATTGGCATTGATGCACATGTAGCAACCACTCACCCTCTCCACTACTAAACGTTGAGGTAGTATTGAAGGGAAACCAATATGAAATCTCCATTACGATGTTGTTGAATTTGTAAGATCCCGAGTTTATAACTTAATTGCTTCTCTCCTATTTTCGGTAGCTACACTTTGTCACAAATTCTAAATCTCAAGTTTCTATCATTGACTCCAATATCTATCCCATTAAAAGCCTCAACAATGAGTATGATATAGAAATTTATTGTGTGTGAGTGTGTGTGACTCATTGACTTTGAAATGTTTGGTGATATGATTGTTTTGTTTGTTTACGATTGGAGGAGCTAGACAAAGATCAAGGTATTCCAATATGCATGTGTTCATGAAGTGGTTACTCTGCTTCTTTATCGACATTATGGTTAATCTCATCAGACTCACGAACAATCCCATTGTTGAAAATCTTGCCATTGTCAAGTTCGTTGTTACTTCTAATATGATGCTTACTAGAAGAGATAAGTGTAATGCTCGTGTTCCATTCCCGCTTCAAGTTTTAGTATTCTTTTGTAAGTTAGTTTAAATTGTTTGTTGTTATTGTTGATTGCTTTGGAGTTATAATTTTTTTCCTTTTTTTTATTTACAGATTTGGAATGACATTTACCACGTTATTTGTTTCTAATTTTGTTTTAAAGTTGTTTACGACTCTCATCAATATGTTTATATCTCCAACTATGTTTGGTTTAGGTATTCCAGAAGTTAAGGCTTACCTAAACGGTGTGGATGCACTAGGAATTTTCTTCTTGAGGACTTTGGTTATAAAGGTAAATAATTTTTCAGATAAGTCTTTTCAAGTGCTTTTTGTATTCCAAACGTCAAGTGCTTCTTGTATGTTGTAGATTATGGAGGTGTGCATGTCTTTTCTAGTATGTTATCTTACAAGAATGACAAGTGAAAGTTGCATATTATTTTGCTTGGTTTGATTATTGGGAGCATAACTTGTTTGATTGCTTATGGCCTGGGAATGCACAATACGCAGCGGAATAGACCATAGGACTTCGGGTCTTATGTCTTGGTTAACCAAAATTTAACAATAAGAAGCATACGGAATTACCTCTTGAAATGCACAGATTGGGATTCTTTTCAGATATCTTGACGCTGCAGCTCACGAACATCCTCTACCGGTATCCACACGAGGATGAACAATTCGGGTAGCAGCTAATGTGTGCTAGTACGTTCTAAAATACTTTAGAACACTGCACATTTTTTCTCTTGGGAAAAGGAACGAGTGGCTAGGTGGCTAGGGCTTTTCTTGTGTCTTCTAATGAGACATAAGCCCTTTATTTATAGAGAAGCTCTTATCCCTATTCCTAGTGGGAATAGGACAATTCTATTTTAATAGGAATAAGAATATCATAATCCTAAACCTGTTAGGATTATGGAACCTTAATAAGTTTTGGTCTATATTATATCTCATATAATAAAAGCCCGACAACTTAATTCAATCTAACCCAGTAAATATATCCACATATATCTATTCAGTGCCTAATAAATTAGGCCCAAGAGAATAAGCCAAATCACATCACTCTTTTTTTGCGACCCTGTAGGCTCATTTGATGTTGGCAATGGACTTGATCACACTTCAAGGCCCATAAGTCATAAGCGGTCTCTAGCAAGACATTATGACTACCCAAATCAAATAAGGATCGGTAATCCGATTTAACCTGTAACCATGGTTACAAACTCAGTCCCTTTGTAACACGATATCAAGATTAATCA
>JAOTAY010000003.1:17712328-17726763 GCA_025629805.1 Erythroxylum baracoense | reverse complement strand
ATGATCAGTAAAACGTGATCATCAATCAGAACACATACTAGCCTTAATTCATTATTGTTCCACCAATAATGATCAACCAGGGATAGTTTAGAATAATATTATAATACTTATGGTTTTACTATCAAGTCACAAACTTGATGACATAAGCCTAATACTATTCATGGAATGTAAATTACATTACATAAACAATGTACATGCATATATAAAAAAACCTTATAATATATAAATAATAAGTCAAAATTTTAGTACAAAAGTCACATATAACCATTGGCCTAGGGCACACTACTAGCATAACTACAGTATTATTGTCTCCTTATTGGAAAGATAGGGCCTATGGTGATACTGTACTATGTGTTACATCATTACTGGTTAGGCTAGATCGAAGAAATATGAGTTAACATGAAGATGGCTTCAACTCTTCAAGAATGATCAACTCTCAAAGATGTAAGTATACATTGGGTGAACCTTGTTAAATTCTTTTCTTTTTCTTTTTTTCCTTTATTATTCTTGTTGGATATTTCTCAATACTTGTTATTGACATCTCTTTATTTGTACCATCCATATTATGCCCTTACCATACTCAAAGGAGCCAACATAGTATATTATAATCCCATAAGCACATTCCTTGAAAAAAAAATACCAAGACCACATCAAATGACACCCTTCTAAAAGATCCAAATTACTTTTAAAGTCTTAAAGGAGCTATATAATACCTTTTGTTCAAATGCCTAGATCTTTTATATAGAATTAGCCATCCTTCCAAGTTTATGCATGCTTATAATTTTATGCATTTAAAAATGGTTTCACATATCATATGATCATCAAAAGGAACTATTAATATCGGTCTACACTTTACTTCCATCATTACTTTTGATCTATATACTTTCTCATACGCAAATTGGGCAAATTATCTAACTACAAGCACTCCACCACCAATTATTTTACTTTTTTAGAGGAAATCTTATAAGATGGTATGTGAAGAAATAATATACATAATTTTATACACTCTAATTAACATTTCTTTTAAAAGATAATTGCATTCCACTTGCTTCTCCTTTGGTACTCTATTTTGATAACCTTAAGGCTAAAGGTATATTTTGCTCTTTAACATTTCAGTTAAAATTTAACTTATACCCTAACGTTTCACATTGTATAAAAAAAGATTATAATGTTTTAAAAATTTTAAAATATTCTTGCAATTGACAAAATTGTTAGGATTTTATCAAATACACTGACATGGATTATTTTCTCACTTTTTGAGGTCTACTTTAACAACATCAAATGCTAATATAAACCCTAAAATTAAAACATAATTTAGGATAAAACCCAAATTTCCTCTTATATCTAGCACAATAGTAGAGAAATGTAGAGAGACAAAGAAGTATCCTATCCTCATGGTTTAGTTAATGAATCAGCTGAAATTTTAAAAAATGACAATTAAATGACAAGCTTTCGAGAATATCCAAGAACATTTAAGTGGGAAACGACACTTTTTAGTCTACTTTTGTTAGGATCAACATCATTTCAAGTATGTATTAGTTTTTCTATAGCACAAAAAATTTAGATTTGAATCTTCATAAGAACTATCATTTTCTTTGTCCCTTTTTAGAATAAAGGCTATGGTTGTCCTTGCTGCATCATTTAGGAGGGAAAAAGGTAAAGATTCTACGTTGAAGACATTGATAGAAGAAATTCAAAAAGCTCTATGACTGGTATGCATGTAACATATGTCTTTCATTTAGGGTTAATGTTGTACGTATGCGATGTAGACCAAGGACTAGATATATTTTCCTTTATATCATATAAAAGAGAAATTTAGGAGAAGATAGATAGGCCACGTACCTAGGAAGTGGAGTATAGCCTAAGAATTGGGTTAAATAGAAACACTTATATTGAATGAAATAGTTAAATATATTTATTTCATTTTAAATTGGAAGGGAGAAGATAAAGTTGGATATCTTATTAACCCAAGAAAACCAATTTTGGAATCAATCATATGTTTCTAAGTTCTTAGTCCTCTTCCTTTCCATCTAAATGCAAGTTTCATCATTTATTTATATATTAATAAACTTTTTGATAAAAATATACATATACAGTACAGACAAAACATATACATTTATTTATGATAATAACTAGAGAAAAAAGAGAGTGATATTTGCTATCACACTAGAGACAAGAGGAAATTTATAGATTAGGATTTTTATTACCTTAATCCCTAAATTAATTTATGTCTTTATTAGCACTTGACGTGGTTAAGGTGGGCCCTAAAAAATTTTCAAAAATTTATGTCAATGTATTTGATGGAAACTTGACGGTTATATCAAATGAAAGGCTATTTTAAGTGTTTTTAGAAATGTTATGGTCTTTTTTGTATGTTGTAAAATGTTATAGTCTAAGTTAAAATTTGGAACAAAAGGGTCAAATTGAACCATGACATTTTCACTAAAATTCAACTTAAACCTAAAGATTTTAACATAGTTAAAAAGAACCTTCACATTTCACAAAAGGATAAATTTGAATCTTAACTTAACTTCTCCGTTACAAAAATATATATATTTGACATTTTTTATGGACACATTGTCAGATGTGTACCCTACATGGCAAATGGGCCCTAAAAATAAAAAATCCTCTCTCTCTCTCTCTCTCTTCAATTTACTTGATATTGCTTCATAGCATTTCTAATCTATTATTGAGATAACACAGCTTGGTTCTCTATGAAGAATAACTCTTTTCCTTAACTTCTTATTCTCTTTTAATATTCTTTTATTCTCAATATCTAGTTTCAAGTTCTTCGTTTTTCATCTTTGTTTCACTACTCATCTTCATCTTCTACTTCTTTTAGAGCCCTTCACCACCTATAACTTCACATACATAGATGTGTTTCCTTTTCAGATATATATATGCACATATTTGTAGTATTCATATACGCAATAAAAGAACTTATTATCTCTATTATCGAAACTATTCCTTGATTTAACATTTCATCAAACGTTTATAATGTGTCAACCACCTTTTTGGAATTGATAAAAGCAAAAATTAGATTGGTATAAGTTTCAATGTTTGGATCACAATCATCATGTGCCATACACTCATCGAAATTTCTAATATAAATAAAATTATGAAATATTTCATTGTAAACACCAATGTCTCACACATAGCTAATCTCCTTCATGTTCTAGAAAACCTAGGCTTTATGTTCAATCCTATGAGATCTCTTTATTCCTTTAGGAAGATAACAGAAAGTTAAATATTTAAAACTAAAGCCATCTTCCACCATCGCTTTAACAGTTCTCTCAATTTCATTAACTCTACCACATTTTGCCCACCTACCGATAACTAGATTATACAATTAAATTTCTCCTTGCTTTAAACTAAATTGAAGTATAAGTTCAATGCACCTACATGTGATCTTTTACATAGGCATTACAAAAAACTTTCAAAGACTCATTATTGAATTCAATTCCAAACTCTTAGAGTTTCCTAACATATATATAGCTTTGTACACCCTATGAACCCTAATTAAACTATCCATTATAATTAATATTGTATCCAAATTGGGATTTAAAACTTTTGTACTTAAATTTTTCATAATTTGTACTATAAAATTAAGAACTTTTGTCCTTAAATATTTGATAACATGTACCATAAAATCAATAAACTTTCCTCTACCTAGTGCTAATGAGTACGTATAAGTTATTAATGTCATTAGGTATCATAGGGTGTTTAGCATCCATTTCAAGAAGATAACCATAAATGAACTCCTAATTTCCCTTTATACAACACTATATCAATAAGGTCAAGACTCAAATCCACATTGACGCTTTATAAAGCATGCTTAATCGTTAAAGTTTCATTTAATTTTTGTAGAAATAAACCTATTGATTTGTCTTCTAGTAACCAGAGACAATCCACAACTGTCCTACTCTCAACCACTCTATTCTTAGCATTTAAGGGAGATGGGATAATGTTGCATTTAACAGTAATAAGAAGCAATAGATGAGCAAATTGGAGGTCAAAAATGAAGAAATGACAAGTAAATTAAAGAGAAAGAAAGAGAGGGTGAGAGGAGAGAGAAGAATGAGAGGAGAGAAAGAGGATTTTTTATTTTCTAGGTCTTATTTGTCACGTGGAATACACATCTGACAAAGGACCTACGGAAAAATGTCAGATATAGTTTTTATAATAAAGGATTGGCGAAAAAGATATGTTGAAGTTCAAATTGAACATTTATGGTTGAAGTGTTTTTTAAACATGTCGAAACATTAGGTTTAAATCAAAATATAGAGAAAATATTAGGGTCTAATTTAACATTTTTTTTCCTAAATTTTAGCTTAAACATTGGGGGACAAAATATATGTTTAGCCATAACCATAATACTCTTAATATGACAATTAATATGGCATTTCATACTCTAAGAAAACATTATAAATTAGATTATGAGTGAACTAGTTACACTTGGACTTCTTGCCACTCAACATGTCTCCATTAATAATCAAATTATAAATCTCTTCACTAAATCCATATCAAAATACACCCTTATTTTTCTTTATAATCTGATATCATTTAAGTCTGGATACCAACATCAACTACTCAACACAAATAATAGGAGTAAATGGAGGGATAAAAAGAAATGTAAGATTATTAGAAAGGTAAGTAGATCCACATAATATTGTCTATATCAATAGAGAGATATTAAGAGATAAAGGAGTGTTAAAGCCAATAAATTCGAGTCAACTTAATAGCTCAAAATATAAGAAAGCTCTAATAAAGTAAATTGAGAAAATATCATATTCAAGTCTATTGTATCATAATTAGGTAATAAAAATCATAGAGAACATATTATTTTATTTTTAGGAAAATTAATTATTGTAATTAAACATTATATCCTTTGTAATTATAAAGCTTTGAGTTCACATTGAGATGAAAATAGGACACTTATTCATCTTCTTAATTTTTTTATATTGTGAATTTTCATTCATTAAAATATAATAGTATGCAAATAATTAATTTTAAATTTTAATTAGTTAATATTATCCTAACATTCTCTTAAGTAAGTGAAACTCAGAAGCATATGTTAGATTCTCCAATTTTAGTGATTCTAAGTTTAAAAGTTAAAAGAAACTTTTTATAATTTGTAAGGATAAAAACATGTGTATCTCCATTAATTTGACTCATTTTTTACTAAACTTCTATAATTTGATATTTTAAAAAAATTCATATTTTATTCAATATATACACTCCTTTTATTAGTTTATAGACTTAACACTTGGCATATTTTAAATCATATTATCAAATTTTTAATGGAGATACTATCATAAGAGACTTGTTTATTCATTTTGGAAAAATATAATAACATGGTTTTAAAATATTTTAAAAAATGAATTAAAATATAAAGGAAGTGCATATCATTTATCCTAATTTCCAATACTAGAAGATTAGGAAAACATTAGAACTTGTTCATCTAAAAACAGAGTGTATATGTATAGCTTACTTAAAATTGATTAAAGACATGAGACTTTTTTTGGTTGAGACGTCTATATTTCATTGTACCATTTTTGTGAGCCCATTAGACACAAATTTACCCAACTTTTTTTTATATTTACATATAAGACTTACAATTTTTCTCTTTAAAATTTTAATATGACTACGTATTGAATAATTACTTAATACTATTATTGAGAAAAAGAAAATATTCATCTAAAAAATTTAGTAAATTAAAAACTTGAGAAAAACAAAATTTGAGCTTGGCTATAAACTCACTTATTTTCAGCAAACTTTGAATTTGTATTTTATTTTTATTAATAAAATATTTCCTCTTACGTGGATTTAAGATAATATCAACGCTATAATATAATTTTGATAGTATTAAATTATTTTTTTGAAAAATCAGAAAAGGGGTATCATTAACAATAACAAATATACCAATACATAGAGTTCTTAAAGGATAAAAGCTTAGATGAGATGATCGTTCCTTCTTTTGATCAAGGTGATTTCCCATGTGTGCTTCATTTCGTCTGTGATCAATCTACGTAATGAGTGTGTGTAGATGTGCACTCTTATGAGATTAAAGATGCTCACAATGAAGGTTTTGCATTGGTTTGATTTTTTAGAGAACACGTGACAATTCCTTTCCTCCCAAACTCCTTTGACCAGGTGCAAAAATGTAATTTTAATGATCCACAATTTTGTTTTCCTTACTTTATGAACCTATAATATACTTCAAGTTAACACTTCATCCCATGTGTTGGGTTGGTTGCATGCACTATTACAAGAATATAACAAATTACCGATGGAAAATTACCGACAGAACATATTCTGTCCTAAATTAGCGATAACAATTAACTTTCTGACGGTAAAGTTGACGGAATTATCGATAGCCTAAACTTTCATCGGTAAACGTAGAGGGAAAGTATCCCCGCAAGTTTTTCAACGTATTATAGCAACGGAACACAAAGGTCCGTTGTAAAATTAGGTGGCAACAGCTGGCAGGAAAAATAAGCAACTTGAATAAATGAATTTCCGTCGGTAAGTGTCGAAATGTTCATAAAATATATCATCAACATTTACAAATCCGAAGACACGTGCTTCCACCTTCGATTTTTGCTTCCTTTTTTGGTCCATCGTGCATCATTTTTAAAAAAACGTCTTTATTAAGTTTATTTTGTGTCCAAAAAATGAAGGTCCTAGATGCTTATATGTATATCGTCGATGGTGGATGAGTTTTGTTATAATTGTTGGTTTATCTATTTTTTAGTTGAATTGTTGGTTTATTTGTCGTTTAAATGTTTTGTTATTGGTAAATAATGAAAAAATGCAGTTGTTTTGTTATTAGCGAGAGATAATTCGGGTTGCCTATGAGTTGTTTGATGAAATGTCTCTCAGAACAAACATTTCCTTTTATATTGTATTTAGAACTTTAAATTGTAAAATGAAGGACATATGATATAGAAATTGCTTTTATTTAAACAATATCATAAAAAAAGAGTAAATGATAATTGAAATGAGAGAAGGTTAAATTATGAGAAAATTTTGGCATATAGATTAGGCACTTTGATCATAGATTATGGTAGGTTAATATGTTTATGTTATGTATATATTCAACATATAATATGATGTTGCTAACGTAAATAACTTGCGATGGAAGCATTTGAAGAAGATATGAAATAACCTTTACATCTAAGTGGTGTTAAGTGAAAAAATTTAAATATTTTATTAATAGTTCTAATACAACGACTTTATATTCCATATGCACAAGCTTTTAGAATAGGTATTTGCATTTTAAATCTTGAAATTTGTCTACTTTTGATATATCTAAGTTTTTTCCTTGAGTTATTGGAACATTCTCAATAATTCAGGGATTTGATCTCTTTGTTTTATGATATGCTTGAATTTGTTCAAGGATGCATTTTTTATGAATATGAGATTGTTTAGACACTTAATTCTTTCTGGTTTTCATTTAAGAGTTTGTATGTTTTTTTAAAGAATTTATGTACTAGTTATTATTGTGGTTCTTGTCATCACCTTATTATTAGGTTCTTAAAATTTTCTTTGTTTCGTGATGTTATTAATTACAGGCTTGGTTTATTGTAAGCAGTGTATGATTTAGGTTTTTCTTATCTTTTTCTTCTTTAATGTATTATGATTGATTGTTGGAAGTTTTTGTTTTTATACTTTTTAACATTCTTTGAAGGTTTAAATGGTGATGATGTATAACTAGAAGGTTCATGGATTTTAGAATGTACATATTAATAATGATGTCGTATTTTTATTCAGGTTCTAAAATCCTAATGGTGTAAAAAAGGTATTGCAATTAGCTCCACAACATATCAATAATAAATTTATTCTACTGCAGGCTTAGAGGCATTTGGTCAAATATATTTCATTTGATCAATTATTGATGATTTAGGTTTTCCTTAACTTATTCTTCTTGAATGTATTGTGGTTGATAGAAGTTTTTTATTTTTTTACTTTTCAACATTCTTTGAAGGTTTAAATAGTGATAGTGTATAACTAGAAGGTTATAGGATTTTAGGATGTACGTATTAATAGTGATGATGTATTTTTATTCAAGTTCTGAAATATATTTCATATTCTTGTATAAATCAGTTATTGATGATTTGGTCAATTATAGTTGGCATAAACTATTAATATGAGAAGGTTTTTTTTATTCCTTTCGAGTTGAAAAATTAATTATAAGAGTAAAATGAAAAAATTAAACTTTAAACTTGCTTTATTATATGTTAGATTAGCAAACATATATGAAGATATGCTAGAATTAATTCTACTTGTACCTAACTAATTTTGATGGAATTAACAAACTTAGACACATCTCCATGATATTTAATATAAGTAAAGAAAACAATTTAATATTTCAATTGCTAAGTTTTTCATTCTGTTTTAGTTAGTTATTCTAATTAAGATACATATGTTGGATCCATATGTAAACATTAATAGTATGTATATCTGAAAGCTAGAGGATGAAGAACCTCATACCACAGCCAATAACGCATGCAATGTTATAGACATTGATATTAGAAGATTTAAAAAGGACAAAAATACAATAATTTCCTAAATTAACACCAAACATGAAGGGATTTACTTCAATTATAAACTTGAACTAGAAAAACTAAAAGTTAACTTTATTAAAGAATTGAGAAACACCATCAGATTTAACTAATGCAATTTATCTTATTTTTTAATAACTATTAGAACAAATGTATTATATTAAATATTTTATATTTTTTGCAGGCCCTATATTATATTGAAGAGCGTCGCTCATCTTTCTTCTTTATAGTCTGAAGTTGTCCATCCATCCAGGTTAGTTGTCAAACTAATGTTTACCGTATGTACTGCTTTAATAATACGATTCAAATAAGTTTGAATTTTGTGTGATTGCAAAGCAGGTCTTGATTTTGTGTTGTTGTTTAGAATATTCTTATAATTGTTGATGAGCTTTTATGTTCTTCTTTAATAGATTAAGTATTTACTATATGTGGAATGTGTTTGAGATGTTATGGATGATTTGAGGCATTAATAAACCCCTAGGATGGTATATAGATTGGAAACCTGTGATGTTGCTCCTGTGAGGCTTATCTGTGAAAAATTCCATAAGCTTAAGAGTCATAGCAAGAACTTGTTTTCTTGATTCATAAGTGTAAACAATGCCACGTACTTTAGTTTTGAAATCAATTGTAGATGATTAATTTAATTGGTTAATACCTAGGGGATGTTGTGTAAAGTTTAGATGTTCTATAAACTTTGGGGAACATGAAGGATATTAACTATGGAATCACTGTTTGAAATTAATAGTTTTATATAAATGAGTAATGTTGATAGATCTTGGATGTATAAACGATGAACACCTGATGGTTTCATTAATCCTGAGTTTGTTGAGGGAGTTGAAGCTTTTATTCATTATACATGTTCTCAATCTGCATATATGGATGGACTAAAGATCAGATGTCCTTGTAAAAAGTACAAACACATTCGTTTCCTTCCTATAAATGAAACAAATGGGCATTTGTTGAGAAAAGGGTTTGAGTGAACACAACATGGGGAACCATTGATTTGTAGCCCTTAAGGGGTAATGAAGTACAATTGTCAGTGAACTTAAATGAGTTTGAAGGGGGGATTGGATTTAGAACAAATAATATGGATATAAATGAAAATCTTACATGCAAATGGTTTATGATGTAACCAGTTATACCTTTTAGGAAAATATAGAAAATCTTGAAGAAGAACCAAACCCACATATAAAATAGTTTTTTAACTTACTATACTTAGCTGACCAAGAACTATGGCCAAACTATCAGACAATGACTTAATTGTCTTTAATTGCTCAAATATTGAACATAAAGTATGAAGGGTATATTTATGACCATAGTTTTGATAAAATTCTTGGATGGTATAATGAATCATTGACTCCTAATCATACAATGGTCGATAGTTTTTACAATATGAAGAAACTTATTAGGGGTCTTAGTTTGCCAGTTGAAAATATTATTGTTTCAAATTAGGATGTATGTTGTATTGGGGAGATGATGTGAAATTACAAGAGTGCAAATTTTTTGGTCAATCTAGGCCTAGAAAGCATTCAACGAAACATAAATTAGTACCCTAGAAGTGGATGTATTATTTCCCGCTGACTCTAAGATTTCAAAGACTATATGCTTCTAATGTTACTACATCTCACATGAGATGGCATAATGAACACCAATAATAAGATGGAATAATAAGTCATCCTGGCATGGAAACATTTCAATGACACCCATATAAGGTTGCAGCTAAAAGTCAAAATATTAAGTTGGGATTGTGGAAGGATGGATTCCAACCTTTTAGTCAATCTGACTAGTAATATTCATCATGTCTAATCATAATTACTCCTTATAATTTCCCTCCATAGATGTGTATGAAAGAGACATATATGTTCTTGACAGTGATTGTGCCAGGGCTTACAAATCCAAAGCATAAATTTGATGTATTCTTATAACCATTGATATCTGAATTGCAGCATCTTTGGGAATATAGTGTTGAGACATATGATGTGTCTCTGAAACAAAATTTTATGTTTAATGTAGCTTTGATGTGGACCATTAGTGATTTTCTGGCATATGCCATGTCGTCTGGATAGAGTACAGTAGGGAAATTGGCTTGTCCTTATTGTGGCAATGATTCTGATGCATTTTATCTTCCAAATGGGGGCAAAATATGTTGGTTTGACAACCACAGAGACTTTCTTCCTCCAAATCATCCACTTAGACGCAATAAACAAAAGTTCATTAAGAATAGGATGGAGAAAACACCTCCTCCCTCTCACAAAGCTGATGAAGAGATATTGCAAGAGATTCAAGAATTAGACTTGCTGAAAGTTATAGAATTTAAAGCTAATGAAGTTAATACAAGTATTAGTAAAAAATTTGGTTAGAGAAAACGAAGCATCTTTTGGGATTTTCCATAATGGAAAACTAATTTAAAATGTCATAATCTAGATGTGATGCATATTGAAAAAATATTTTTGACAATTTGTTCAATACTATAATGAACATTGAAGGGAGGACAAAGACAATGCAAAATCACAAGTTGATTTGAAACTTTTTTGTAGAAGGAATGAGTTACATAAATATCTTCGCACCGGTAAATATCTGAAAGCTTGTTATACTTTAGATAAAAAATAAAAGGAAATATTGTGTGAATGGTTTAAAAGTCTAAAGTTTCTCGTTAGTTATGTTTCAAACTTGGCAAAGTGTGTGGACATGAGGAAGTACAAATTATTTAGGATGAAAAGTCATGATTGTCATGTGTTTATGTAAAGGCTAATTCCAATTGTATTTTGGGAGTTGCTACTGAATAAGGTTTGGGAAATAATAATAGAATTAAGTTTGTTTTTCAAAAGCTTAACATCATCTGAAATCAAGTTGGCTGAAATGGAAAAACTAAAAAGGAAAATTCCAGTAATTTTGTCCAAGTTATAAGGGATTTTTCCTCCAAGCTTCTTTAACTGTATAGAGCATCTAACTATGCATTTAGCACATGAGACTAAACTAGCCAGTCCAGTTCAATATCGATGGATGTATCCGTTTGAGAGGTGATTCAACAAAAATGATTGTAATTGAAGTAATAACATGTTTTAATAACTAAATTGGTATAACCTTATTTGCTAATATAGGTATTTGCATCGCTTGAAGAAAAATGTCAAAAACAAGGCTGGAGTTGAAGGTTCGATATGTAGTGCTTATTTAGTAAAGGAAGCTATTACATTTTGTTCACATTATTTTGAGTTGTATGTTCACATAAGAGAAAGAAAAGTTTCTCGTAATGACGATAGGAGAGGAACGAGTGATGCTGATGGTAACTTATCCATTTTCACATATCCAAGATCAACATATGGACGTTCAATAAGAAGAATATTAACAGAGGAAGAAATTGAGGCTGCCTATGTTTAAATTTTATTGAACTATCAAGAGGTTAAACCTTTCCTGCAGTAAGTTGAAATTGATTATTTGGGTTTTGAAATTTAGTGTTATTCATAACTAAAATACATAATAATGTTTTTAGATTATATGAGGAATTGTTACGCAAGATAATGCCTGACAAAACACAAGATGATATCAATAAAGAAGTTGGAAGACACTTTCCTTGATGGTTTGAGAAATATGTAAGTTTTTACTTATAAATATAGAAATGATTGAATTATATGATTTAAGTGTTCAAATGACATTATACTGTTTAATATGATGATATCTTTTATGTGGGCCTTAGAAAATCCAATAGAGAACAAGTTCATATATGATCTTGTGAAGGGCACTTTACGAACTGTTAAATCGTACCTGATATATTTCGTTAATGGATACAAATATTATACAGAGCATCATGGTCATAGCATGGCAATAATAAATAATGGTGTTTGCATACAAGGAGAATTGATAGATTACTATGGTAAAATTATTGTTGATACTTGAAATTGAGTATCCTGCATTGCCAATAAAGTGAAGTGTGATATTTAAGTGTGACTAGTTTGATCTAACTCCAAATGTTGGTACAAAAGTGTATAACTGATACAATCTAGTTGAAATCAATAAGCGAAGAAGATTTAGACAATTTGAACCTTTCGTGTTGGCAATGCAAGTGATCCAAGTGTATTATGTCCTTTTTCCCAGCTTAGGAGGAGATAAGTCAGATTGGTTAGCCGTTTGCAAAGTTAAGCCTAGAGGTGTTTTTGAATCATATGGGAAAAGAGAACAGAGAATTGAAAGTGAAGTATTTCAGGAATATGTTTATGAAATAAATGCATCTTTCATATATGAGGATAATGAACCTTTGAATGATTCATCTAATGAATATGTTGAAATTTTATTTAGAGAGGATGAGGAAGATCTAAAAAGGAGCCTGAGTTTGATAGAAGATGATTTTGATTTACAATATAAGTGAAGATAGCGATTAATTTGTGTTTGTAATTGAATATTATATTCAACAAATAAATTATTTCCTTTTCAATATATTGTATTAAATATTAAATTCAAATTGTTATATTCCTAGAAAATTGAATCAAATATTAATTTCAGGTTGAAATATGCCACCAAAGAGAAAATAGGATATAATGCGACCAAAGTTTAGACAACAATTCGGAGGTACTTACTGTCTAGGTGAAGCATCACATTCTACAGCTAGAACTAAATCACCTCCTCTCCCTCCAGCTACTACACTTACAGATAAGGCATCACCTTCTATACATACTGCTACACCATCCATCACCCTTACATCATCCACTACCCCTACATCGACAGAGATATTAGGGGTAAATAATGCGGATGAAGGAGGCGGCTGCTATCCTGGAGTTGAAGGACCTGATGGAAGAACTTACATCACAATTGTCAATAATCTGTAAGTGAAAATACATGAAACATTATATGTTTATAATTAAGTTATAAGTTTAAATTTTAAAATGGTATAATTTTTTTTATATTAGGTTGATTCTATCTAGACTGTGCTAAAGAAACATGACATCCAAATTCAAGGGGAAGATTGATCTTGAGGGTTATGTATGGAAGAATATCTCTCAGGCCACAAACGAATTTTACTATCAGGAGTTTAAAGTATAAAAAAAATTATTTTCTTTTTTAATTAATTTGTATACATTAATTAGATAAATATTATTACATTATAAGTATTTTTTTAAATGTTTTTCTTTTGTTTCAGAAAGAATTTTTTTGAGATTCTGAATTTGACGTGGTCATTTATAAAGTATGGGAGAGACGGGCACATACACATTATCGGGACTTTATTGGTGCGATACACAAGTTTGGTTTACGATCGCCCTATATTTCTGAACAAATATGGAGTCGTTAGTAGCAGTATTGGACATCACTTGAGGCAATGTCTATTTCAGAGCGTAATTTTACCAACAGATGTGGAGGACCCGGAGTAGAGAGTCTTCCTGTACATACAGGAGGATTTATTACCTACCACGAGCATGCAGAGAGACTTGTAAGTATCTACACTTTACATTTATATTTTGATTTTTTTAGTTTGTTGTATTTCAATTTAATTTGATAGGTGAATTTTGGAATGAAAATATGTGTATTATAAAGAATGATAATGTTATAAATGTTTGGTGCCATATGTGACTGTGTTTTTGAGTTATTTTTTTGTTCAATGGGGTAAACATCATAAAAATAAAGGAAAGTCTACTGAAATTTTTATAATTCTAGTTCACTTATAACATTTTATTTTTGTGCAGGAAAAGTCTATAGGTATGAGGCCTACACCCCGTTAGCTCTTTTTGCACACTCGCACTAAAAAGCATAACGATGTGACATTCATCAACACCCGATGTAGAGAACTAAATGTATGTGAAATTTATGGTTTAATATTAATGCTTAATAATTATCATTTACTAATATAAACATTGCCTTCTGATAGGACCAAATACAAGAAAG
>JAOTAY010000003.1:17688425-17712228 GCA_025629805.1 Erythroxylum baracoense | reverse complement strand
GTTGATAGATCTTGGATGTATAGACGATTAACACCTGATGGTTTCATTAATCCTGAGTTTGTTGAGGGAGTTAAAGCCCTTTGAATCTTTCGTGTTGGCAATATAAGCGATCCAGGTGTATTATGTCCCTTTTCCTAGCTTACAACAAGATAAGTCAGATTAGTTGGTCATTTGCAAAGTTAAACCTATAAGTATTTTTGAATCACATGGAAAAGGAGAACAGAGAATTGAAAGTGAAGCGTTTCAGGAAGATGCTTATGAAATAAATGCATCTGTCGTATATGAGAATAATGAATCTTTGAACAATCCATGTAATGAATATGTTGAAATTTTATCTGGAGAGGATGAGGAGGGCCAAAGATTTGAAGAAGAGCTTGAGTTTGATTCAAATTCTTCAGAAAAAGAAGATTTTGATTTACAATTAAGTGATGATAGCGATTAATTTGTGTTTGTAACTGAATATTATATTCAACAAATCAATTATTTCCTTTTCAATATTGTATAAAATATTGAATTCAAATTGTTATATTTCTAGAAAATTCAATCAAACTTTAATTTCAGGTTGAAATATATCACCAAAAAGAAAACAACGTATAATGCGACCAAGACTCAGATCACGATTCGGAGCTACTTACTGTACAGGTGAAGCTTCTCATTGTGTAGCAGCTGGAACTGAATCACCTCCTCCCCCTCCAGCTACTACACTTGTAGATGAGACATCACCTTCCATACCTGCTGCTACACCATCCACCACCCCTACATCATTCACTACCCTTATACCGACAGAGATATCAGGGGTAAATAATACGGATGAAGGAGACAGCCGCCAGCCTGAACCTAAGGAATCTGATAGAAGAACTTACATCACAATTGTCAATAATCTGTAAATGAAAATACATGAAACATTATATATTTATAATTAAGTTATAGGTTTAAATTTTAAAAAGGTATAAAATTATTTGTTTTTATATTAGGTTAATTCTGTCTGAATTGTGTTCAAGAAACATGACATCCAAATTTGAGAAGATTGATCTTAAGGGTTATGCATGGAAGAATATCTCTCAAGCCACAAAGGAATTTTAATGTCAGGAGTTTGAGGTATAACTAAAATTATTATTTTCTTTTTAAATTAAATTTATGCATTAATTAGATAAATAATATTACATTATAAGTATTTATCGAATGTTTTTCCTTTTGTTTAAGAAAGAATTTTTTTGAGATTCTGACTTTGACGCAATCATTTATAAAGTATGGGAGAGATAAGCACGTACACGTTATTGGAACTTTGTTGCTATGATACATAAGGTCAGTATACGACTGCCTTATATTTTTGAACAAATATGGAGTCGTTGGCAGTAGTATTAGACATCACCTGAGGCAATGTCCATTTTAGAGCATAATTCTACCAACAGACATGGAGGACCGGGGGGAGAGAGTCTTCCCCTACATACGGGAGGATCTATTATCCACCACGAGCATGTAGAGAGACTTGTAAGTATCTACACTTTACATTTATATTCTGATTTCTTTACTTTGCTGTATTTCAATTGAATTTGATGTGTGTATTATGGAGAATGATAATGTTATAAATGTCTGGTGTCATATATGGTTCTGTTGTTGACTTGTTTTCTTTGTTCAATAGGGGGTAAATATCATAAAAATAGAGGAAACTCTGCCAAATTTTTTATAAATTCTAGTTCACTTATAACATTTTATTCTTATACAGGAAAAGTCTATAGGCATGAGGCCTACACCTCGTCAACTTTTTTTGCACATTCACACTAAGAAGTATGATGGTGTGATATTCTTCAACAGCTGTTGTAGAGAACTAAATGTATGTGAAATTTATAGTTAATATTAATGCTTAATAATTATCACTTACTAATATAAACATTGCTTCTGATAGGACCAAATATAAGAAAGCATTCAACGACAGTCTTAGCAGTCTAAACATGTTGATGAGATTCAAACCTATATTCATGCAGTGGGTCGTAGGGACCGTCGTGGAAGGATATTCGTCTTAAGTTCATTTGCGAATACCTGTTATTCGCAATCCTCCACGTCCAGTACAGCAGCATGTAGTAAGCGATCCACAACTAATGAAGTCCAAAAGCTTCAGAGCACAGTGTAGACATTGATAGAGTACATAGCTCAGTTCCGTAATGAGTGGATGAGTTGAAAGGTAGAGGTAGCACCTCATCACACCAATCAGAGCATCCGCCGTGACCAAATCAATAGTGTACTTGTAGTCATTTCATTTGAATTACAAATACTTATTATGTACAATTTAATGGTTTTATTATCAACTAAGATATTTTTAACTTTATATCATCAATCAACTTTTTGTTTAAACAAATTAAATGTATACTATTAAATTCATAGCTGTTTAAATTATGCATCAACCATAACATCATCAAATAAAATTTATTGACGGTATATTTAAAAAAAAAACTTTTTTGGTTGATTTACCGACGGACATTTGTGGTTCCGTCGGTAAAATCAATTATATTTACTGACAGAAGATTACTAACCGTCGGTAATCACAAATGGAATAACCAATTCTGTCGCCAAATTTACCGACAGTAGAATAACCGTCGATAAACTCACCGACAGAACAAATATAACCATCGGTAATGATTAACAAACTTACCGACGGAAACGAACAAATAATCGGTAAATTTGCCGATAGAATATACTATCCGTCGACAATTTACCAATGGTCAACCGCACAAAAAATTGTCAGAATATTTACCAACGGAACATTAATTATCCGTCGGTAAATTTATGGATGGACATTCTATTTTTTGTCGAGAATTATTGCCTACGGCCGTTTCTACGATGCCTTTATCCGTCGATAAAGTCCGTCGCTAACCTGACTTACCAACGGAAAGTTTATGTTTTCTGTCGGTAATTTCTGTCGCTAAGTGACATTTTTCTTGAAGTGTACCATATTAGGTGGATATATATTCCCATGATTTGTTTGTGTAAGAGCAAACAAACAATAGATATTTGATGGATTCTTGATCACATTCACATAGATAGAACTTGTTAGGTATAGTGAGGTATAGGTTCAGTCTATCAATTGTTGATAGCTTCCTATGGATAGATAACCAGAGGGTAAGCATGACACTGGGTAGGATTTTATCCACCCACAGCAATTTGTGCGATTCAAATATTGGATTTGAGTCCTAAAATATGCTCCTTGATGATCCATGTGAGAAATGTCCACTATTAATTTTGGTCCATATATTCTTATCTTTTGTAGCATGGTGGATAACTAAATTCAATAGACAGGATTTATGTGTATTGTCCTGAACTGCTCTATTTATTATATCCCTGTTGACTATAGTTTGTTGAACCGTAGTGGTCTCCTGAAAATTTTTTCTGAGCCCTATAATTCAAGTTGCTCATTCATTGCCCCTAACTCTAACCACCTATCAAACCAAAAGTTTGTGTTTATTCCATTTCCATCTTTATAATGTATATATTACCTGACTATATCTCTAATCTCCAAAATTTTCCTTAGAGTAGCAGAAGCTCCAGTTGGAACCTTGATGTTTCACAACCTGCTCCATTATATGTAGTGATGTCTGACCCATTTCACCCATATCAAATCCTCATCTTTGATCAATCTCCATAGTCTCTTTATAAGCACTGTCAAGTTTACTATTTTTAATGGTATGAGACCAAGTCCACATTGTTTCTTAGGTTTGAAAACCTCTTTCCATTTAATCCTTGCCTTGAGTTTTTCTTCCTTATTACGATTATATAAAAACTTCCTCAAAAACCTATTAATTGTTTTGATGACTGCACTGGGAAGGACTAGGTGGGAGGCCTAGCACACATTTATTGAGGCTAAAGCAGAAGTTATAAGTTAAACCCTCCTTGTCATTAATAGGCATTTGGTGCTCGAAATACAAATTTTTGTTTTAATCTTCTCCACCAGTGGCTTGAAATTTGAGTAATTAGGTTTTGTAGAATTAATAGGTATACCAAGATATATGAAGGGTAGTTTTATTACCTTGATGCCTATTATATTACCAATCCATTGTGCATTGTGGGAGGCATTAATGGATAAGTAGATATCACTTTTCTCCTTGTTTACATGTAGTCCATAAATTCTGTTAAATATTCTCAGGGCTATCATATATGCAGAGTGATGATCTACCCTTGAGAAAAGGAAGACATCATTTGCAAAATTAAGGTTTAGAATGCCAAAAGCCTTACGTTTGTTATGATACATGAATAAATGGCTTATTTTATCCAACATCAACAAAAGCTTGTTGAGCAGCTCCATTGTAATAGAGAACAAGAAAAGGGAGATGGGATCACCTTGACATTGTCTATTTTCCCCCTTGATCCTATTTAAAAGTTCTATGTTGACTAGTACACTGTATGACACCTTTGATTTGCATTACTCTATCCATTCAATGAACACCCCAAGGAAGTTTTAGGCTTTAAGGTAGTTGATTATGAATTTCCAATCAAGCGAGTTATAGGCTTTTCTAAAATCCACTTTTATTGTGCAATTTCTACTACCTCTCCTTCTGGAATAGTTTCTACTAAATCTACGTACCTGAAATGTATGCTTCTTGATGTAATCTAATGTATTTTAGTAAGATTGTTTTCATTCTCTTAGCCAATATTTTTACAATTATCTTGTACACGAAGTTTCAACAGGCTATAGGGTGGTAATCGCCACTGTCTCTGGTTTCAAGCCTTCAGGGATTAAGCAAATTAATGTTCTATTGAACTCCTCTAATAATTTCCTTTCTCTGAAGAATTCCTCCACAACTTCTACAACCATCGTCCCTGTCATGTTCCATATTTTTTGATAAAATAGGATATTCATCCCATCTGGGTTTGGAGCCTTTGAAGGATTGAGTGCTTTTAGGACATCCTCAATCTCATGCCTTATTACTGGTTTAGCTAGTAATTTGCTTTCTTCTAAGGTTTTAAAGGATGCATATGCTTCTGGAAAAGTTTGGAACCACTCTAGATTAGCCATGCATTTGTTTAACTTCTTCCTTATAAATCAAAGGTGTTTTTGTCTGTTAGACCAAGTGAAGAAATTATAGCCTTGGGGAAGGTGCTTTACCTTAATGTCTACTGTGCATGGTTTGAAGTCATTATAGCAGCTTCTAAGGATGATGTTTCCTTTTGCTTCCTCTGGATTGGGGGTTAAGTTAGAGTCTCCTAATACAAAAAGGCCCTTGACAAGAGGCTAAAAAATTTATGATTTTGTCCCACAACTCCCTTTTTTGTAAACTATGATTGACACCAAACACTACTGTGATTTATGGTACCTTCCTAGAGCTTTTATTAATGACTTTAGTGTGTATCATCATCATCATCACCCAATATGAAATCCCGTATTGAAGTGGAGTCTGGGAGGTCTGATAGTACGCAGCCTTACCCAAACAGAGTAGAGAGGCTATTTTCGGTAGACCCACATGTGAATGTGACAACGAAAAAGTCATGCAGGTTAAAAGAGTAGGTATGAAAATGAAAAGTTAAAAGATTAGAAAAGAAAAAAATAGAACTAAAGAAGATACCTAATATGGTGCTTAAATCTGCTAATACCTGAAACGTTGCAAAGTACGACTCTTCATATCTCTAGTTGTGTTAGGTGTCTTTATTCAGTAGCCTGAGAGTATGACAATCCTACGGTACCAAATGGCCTTGTGGGACCTTTCCCCATATACCCGAGCTGAGAAGCCAAGTAGTATGATAGAAAAACTTATCCATGACTCGCAATGACAGAAAGACTTGCCCATGACTCGCAACTAGAATAGATAGATTGGACACTAGGTTTGGATTTCTTAAGCAATAAAAGCGTCTTGTGAGCTTTACAGTAAACGGCTCCCGATAACTTACTCGACTGTTTTGGTGAAACTTTAAAGGATATCCTTTAATTGTATACTAGCACGCCAAAATTTTCTATTTCCGGCCAATTCCTCAGTAAAGGCTAACTTTGTCATATCTCTCTTGATCACTTCCCTCCAGTTCTTGTATGAGCTCCCTTTTCTTCTCTTATAGTCAACTAAAAGTTACAAACTCACAGCGTTGCATCGGAGCATTAGGGTGCCTCTTGTTCATATGCCCAAACTACCAAAGTCTGGTCTCTCTCAATATGTCGACAATACTGGCCACCTGTAGTCTGTCTCTCACCACACGATTTTGGACTTATCTCTTCTGATAATATCACACATCCACTGAAGCATTCACATTTCTGCTACCAACAACTGTCTTGTATATCGACATTTGGTGGGCCAACATTCCGCCCCATATAACATAGTAGGTCGAATTACCATTCTATAAAATTTCTCTTTAAGCTTTAATGGAATCTTTTTATCACATAAGACCCCTTACGCGCTTCGCCATTTGACCCACCCGAATTTGATACAATGGACTATATCGACATCTATATTACCATCACTCTGAATGATGGACCCAAGGTATTTAAAACTCGATTTTTATGGTATGAAATCAGTACCAATTGCTACTGCCGCCTCATGGACCATCTGGCTTCCTAAAAAGTTACATTCTAAATACTCCATCTTGATCCTGCTCATTTAAAAACCTTTCGACTCTAACGTTTCTCTCCAACATTCTAACTTGGAATCGACCCCCTCCCTAGTCTCATCCACAAGGACAATATCGTCAACAAATAACACACACCAATTGTGTTATCTAATGCGAACAGAAAAGGGCTTAAGGCTGAGCCCTAGTGTAGTCCAATACCAATAGAAAACGTTTCCGTGTCGCCTCCTATTATCCTTACGCTAGTCATTGCTTCTTCATACATATCTTTAATTGCTCGTATATATGTCATAGGGATTCCCTCTGCCTCTAAACACCTCCATAAGATTTCTCTAGGAATCCTGTCATATACCTTCTCAAAATCAATAAAAACTCTATGTAAATTCCTTTGACATTCCCTATAGCATTCCAAACCTACGGAGGAGATGTATCGCTTCTGTCATGGACCTACCAGGCATAAATCCAAATTGGTTGGCCGATATAGAAGCTACTTTCTAAACTCTCTTTTCAATTACCGTCTCCTACAACTTCATGGTGTGACTTATTAGTTTGATGCCTCTATAGTTGTGATAATGTTGAATGTCCCCTTTTGCCTTGTCTAATGGGATCAACCTACTCAATCTCCATTCATCCGGCATTTTGGCTGACTCCAAAGTCACATTAAAAAGTTGCACTAACCACTCAATTTCGACAACTCATATTCTCTTCCATACCTTTATTGGAATCTCATCCAGTCTTACTGCCCTTCTGCTTCCCATCTTCCTCAAAACCTTTGTAATTTCTCCCCTTATGACCTTTTCATATTGGGACCAGTTACGAAAATATTCTGACATGGAGGGTTCGCCTAACTCTATGTTGTCCAAGATGCCTTTGTTATATAGGCCAAAAAAGTATCTTTGCCATCTACTCTTGATGACATGAGCTTCCGTGAGTACCTGTCCGGCTTCATCTCGTATACAACAAACTTGGTTGAAATCTCTCGTCTTACGTGCCTTATCTCATGCCAACTTGAAAATTTTTTATGCTCCCCTGTACGTATCCAAATTCCTGTACATAGTCTCATATGCTTCTCTTTTAGCCACTGAAATTGTCTTCTTTACCCTCCTTTTTACCAATTTGTACCTTACTCTATTAGTTTCCCGCTTTGCCTCTATTTTACTAGCTAATAGGTCTCTGTATGCTCTCTTTTTCTCTTTCACCGTCCCCTAAACCTCTTCCGACCACCGCCAAGATTCCATCCGACCACCCTTCTGCCCTTTAGAGACTCCTAGAAGTTTTATGGTGGTTTCTCTCACTACAGAAGCTACTCCCTCCCACATCCGATTAGCATCCCCTCTCATAGACCATGCGGCTTCATACCGGATACGATTTATAAATTGTTCAACCATATTCCCTTTTAAATCCCACCATCTAATTTTATGGCATTGCTTAGTAAATTGATGTGACCTCCATCCCTTAATTTCAAGATCCAAAACCAACAATTTATATTGGGTTGCTAAGCATGCAACCAGAAGCACTTTGCAATCCTTACACCACGCTCTGGCTCTCTTCCTAACAAAGAAATAATCAATTTTCATCTTGATCGTGCTACTTTGAAACGTCACCAAGCGCGCCTCGTTTTTCTTAAAAAAGGGATTAGCTATCACTAACTCAAACGTTATGGCCATGTCCAATAAGGCCTTTCCACTTTCATTTCTAATATCGTACTCGAAGCCCCCATGATTCCCTATATATCCATCTGAAACAACTCCTATATACCCATTAAAATCACCTCCCAGGATAACCTGCTCAGTAATAGGTATATGTTGAATTACTCCTTCCAGCGCCGCTCAGAATAGATGTTTTTGTTGTTCGTCTAGACTAACTTGAGGAGCATATGCACATACTAAATTGAGAACACCATTGCTAATAATTATTTTTACCACTATAATTCTATCAATGATTTTTGTGATCCCTACCACTTGGTTGATAAGTTTCTTGACCACTAGGATACCTACCCCATTCTGCCTCCATAGACCTCTCGAGTACCATAGTTTGAATCTCCTTATCTCTTTTGCTTTAGCTCTCGACCATTTAGTCTCCTGAATGCAGGCTATTTGTATCTGGTACTTATCTAGAATCTCTACTAATTCTAAAGACTTCCCTATGAGGGTCTCGATGTTCCACAAACCTATTCGTAATCTGTCATCACCTTTTTTATTCTTGCATGATGCATGCATCAAGAAGCTAGCTCACGTCCCATTTGCGCGATTAAAAGCCATCCCTCTTGACTCGCAATCCCTACTCTACTTGTAGTTACTAGCCTAAAAAGCCCTTAGGTTTCTAAAAAAATGACACAGTAAACACAGAAGCTAGCCAAGACACACTTATAGGCAAACCGAAGAGAGCATCAGAAATGCACAAGTGATAAAAGCATGAAAAAAGACCATTAACTTATATGACTTTGTACAAACACTCACTAAAAAATACTTTGGCTAATTCTGCACAAGAATACGTCACGGTCCAATAAGAAGTTGTAGTAAAAGTTAACTATGTTTGTCAAAGGAGAATTAACTGAAGAGGCAAGCAAGTGAAAGAGGATATTGCGTCAGTGATGGTGAGTTTCTAATGAGAGAGGCTTTAGTAAAAGGTTGATAAAACACGTTATAAAAAATCTAATGGCTTTGACTAATGGCCTTGTCTTATACTAGTAGTAACATAGGAAAAAAAACCAAGTACCAACGGCTCGTAAAGGACTGACGACTGCAGCAGACTTGTCAGGAAGCTCAAGAAATACATCAGAGAAGACGTGTGATGGGGCAAAAACTCTACGAAAATCTAGGAATGATTATCTAATGTAGTACATGAACCCACGCATCTCCTTTCCTACCAACGGTCCTGTATAGGGAGTTTAAACAAGAGTTGCACACGACCCTGAGCTAGCTTGATCCTTAGTCATAACCCCTGTTATGCACGTTGCTCAGTTAAGGAAAAAGAAACCTCAATCCAGGTTCCCAGAGGATTAAAGAAAAAGGTCATGGAAACGAGAGAATGAGAGAAAACTTGGTTGATTATGGCTGCCAACCTCAACTACTAATTGTAACCACACAGAAGACTTGGAAAGGAGTATTTAAACAACACTACATAGTAAAACATGGATCGTAATGGTAGACATGATAAAACATAAGCAACCACAGGGATGGCTGGAACTGCCATCCCTCACCTCCACAAACATGAATAAAACATTGTCAACAGACACCAATCTCATACTGAAAGTTAGAAAAGAGAAAGTTAAAAGTGTAATACCTGGTGAATGGGTTCCCAGCCAAAGAGATGCAGCTTGTCTTACCCAATATCAAAGTAGATTTTACGTGAATATGAGTAGACGCATACCTGCTTGGGTCGACGACCGTGTGTTGCTCCTACACCCAAAAAAATTCCTAGATTGCAAGCCTCTGTATTTTAGCTTTTACCCCTGTTGGCTCTCCTCGTTTCAACGAGTGACCAGCACCACCGCTACTGAGGAGGGGAGCGACGATTTGTAGAGCATGTTAAAGCATAGTAGCAGATTTGGCATTTGTCGATGTGAGAAGGGAAGGTCAGAGAGAAGTGTCCTTGGACTCGCATTGCTCTGCGTCATCTTTGACAATCATGACCAATAAAACCATATGTAGACTGTGACTGTTATAAATCGTTATACTGAACAGAACATAAGCCACTAGTATTATCAAACTTGAAGGACATATAGCAAACGAAGACAACGGCATTGACGTCGAAGTAACCTTATGAAGTATCTCCATCGCTGTCAGAGCTCTCATCTCCAAGTCCTTCGGAATCAGGTAGATTCTTAACGATGATTTCAGGCACTTACAACTTGCTATGTAAATATGCTTCAGTCCATGAGAAATGAACAAAGAACAATGGTTGTGACCAGAAATGTGAACAATACGGAAGAACCCACATGTACCGCCACACCCTTACCCTCCGTACTATTCTCTGATACTGTCGGTGCATCCGCAGGAGCTCCAGCTGGTGTTTTAGTTGACCGCGATGGGGGGAAAGCCACCAACAGTGATGGTGCCTCTACGATGATTGGTGTCGGACTTAGAGTCTTGATCTCCCTTTAATAAAAACACCTCTGGTCTGGTTGGATTGGATTCGATCACATCGTAACTCAAATTGCTCTGAGTCAACCTTATCTAATTTGATGGGCACACACCGTTTTGGAAGTAGTGTAAGAAATGAGCAATCTTTTTTCCTATTAGCTCGATCTCAACTACTAGTATTAGTGTGTATCATCTGCTCCTGAATAAAATCTTTTATATCTAATTGCTTAGCAAGGGCATTCAAATCCCTGATATTCCCCTCTGCAACTATCATAATTTCGTTAGAGAAGAAGATTTCTTCTTTTTCCTGTTGGACTTTCTTCTAATAGGAGTAACAAAACCATCTTTTTTCCCTTGTATGTCACACTGCTTTGTGTTCTGCCCCGATGTCAAACTAGTATTATCATGGCTATGATGATTTTCTGAGCATTTTCCATCTTTGTTCTTGATAATATTCCCCCTGTCTATTTCCTTATTTTCATCATCATTGATTTCCATTTTCAGATGCTCTGGTTAATTGTGTCTTTCCAAAGTGTTATTTTCCATCCTCCTTTATGGTATTCTCCTTTGTACTTGCCTCCAATGTTAGTTCACTGAGTTCACCAATTTTAAAGATTTTGCCCGTTGGTCTCCATACTTTCTTAATCAATGACTGAAGTTTCCAAGCATATGTAACTTTTAGTATATCTTCTACAACCTCCATAATATCACAAGTCCCATTGTTATGAAGTCCCTCGTAGTGTAGGGAAATTCGTTAGTTTTTATGGACATAATGAGGTTTTGATGGGTCAAGTTAGAAACTGATTGATGGGTGTGTTCAAAGTTTCACTTTCTAGAGAGTCATGAAAATTCGTGGTATTGAATTATTATCATACCAAAATTGATTTATGATTTAAAAGAGAATGAATCTCTTAAAATAAAATAAATATTGTTTATTATATGAAAATAGATCTTAAAATCAATTTGTATATAATGTATGAAAAATAGGTGACCTCATCTCTTTATCAATTTCATTTTTCACGTATATCTAATGCTATTCCCAAAGTACTAAAATTTGGAATCAAAATTATTTGGATATACATTTCTTATAACATGAATCAATTATAAAGACTTAAGGAGTAGACCCTAACCCTAGTATGAACTGTGAGCCCAGAAAAGGCCGGCCCGAATTTTGCATCATCATCACCGTTGTGGCTCGGAAACCTTCACAATCCCAAATGCATGTTCTCATCTCTATCTTTATTTATCAATGTGTATATGTATAATGGAAAACACTCCCGAGAAGAAGGACCAAACATGGTTATTTAAGATAGAAGAAAGCAAATGAAGTTCTTGATGGGGTTGCTAAGTGTTCAATCCATAATGGATTTGGTGGTGGCCAGTATTTCTGTGATCATCGGTCTCGCCATCTTCGCATTCATTGCTTCCGTTCTTTGCTCTGCTGCTTTCTTTCTAAACGCCAAGACTATGTCTTGATTTTCCCCTTCGTCCCTTTAGGTATTTGTAAATCGTCGTTTCCACTCTGTCTCTCTTACGTTGATTTAAATATTTGTCGGTTTCGGGAATTTGGATTCATCGGATTTTGAAGCTTGAGCACAATTGAATGTTCTATTAGTCTCGCTGCATTGGTTGCTTTGTGGGTTTTTAAGGAAATCTCTTTATCTTCTCTGTAACAAATTTCTCAGCTTGTTTGTCTCTGCCGTTTAAGGTCTAATTAAAGAAGTGTCTGAGAAAGAGCGTGGTGATGAAGATGTTCCTTCGGATTCCTCCAGGATACGGATTGTCGAGGACTGAAAGCGAAGACTGTACGCAGAGCATGTTGTTGTAGTTGAGAAATAAAACCCTACGAATGTTTTCTGTTATTTTTGTGATTTAAACGGCCACTTTCTACATCTATTGTTTTGATGTATCACTGTATCTTGTTTGTGTTCCTCACGTCTTGTTCGGTTGTTAGATCTAAATGGTTAGGCCTCCGAGAAGATCGGAAACAAAACTTTGGGTGCTCTCCAGGATAAGAAAAATGGTCCGATGGACTTGCCGTTATTAAAATTGTAAAGTTTAGTGATGGTTGATGTTAACGAAAGCAGGTGAATTCTTGGTTAATTTTCATGGTACAAAGAGATATGTTTCTGTTGCCTTGAATCGAATTCAAGACTTGAAGTAGCAGGTAACCTCTTTGGAATGAAAACATCCTAAATAAGAGGCCAGAGAGGTTAACATTGAGTAGAAAACAATTGGACGAATAAGAAGATTGTAGTTTCCATTTTCCTTTCCACCTTCCTTAGGAGCTATGAGTGAGCAATACGCAAATTCCATGGTCCCTCATGCCTGACTGGTATTGTACCTTCCTACTTCTAAGCAACAATTAAAACAGCAGTTAGCCGTCACCCCACATCATCAACCAAACAGATGAAATGTTCACCAGCATTCTCAAGTGCAAAGCAAAAGGATGAAAATTCTTTTTCAAAGAAGACTTCATCACATGAATTTAATGAATTTGCATTTGGATTTGATGCATCCTGTTACAATGTCCCCAATGGCTCGGGATCAGCTATTTACAATACGATCTACTTCTTTCTCTGTTTCCTGGAGTAGACCATTCCTCTAATACCATCCGGATCCGCCACAAACCCCAGGGGCCGATAGAACCCGAGAACTCGTGGCTCCGAATACAAAGCAATATTAACAATACCCTTCTCCAACAACTCCTCCACAAGCCTCTCCATAATAGCTTTCCCTAAACCGATCCCCTGAAAAGAAGGATCAACCACGACATCCCATATGATGGCGTTGAAAACACCGTCACCAGTTGCTCTAGCAAAGGCAACGGGCTTCTGGGTCTTCTTGTGCTCGATCCATAGGAGTGAATTGGTATTCTCCAGAGCGAGTTTGATTTTCTCAGGGTCTCTTCTGGGGAAGCCTACAGCCACGAAGACTGAGTTAAGGTGGTCGAGGTTGAGGTCGGAGGTTGTGCGCCGGAGATGAAAGCCTCGGGACCGTAGGTCGTCGTCGGAAATGGAGAAGCTGTTTGTAAGCGTCATGAAGCGGCAGATGTTGGTAGTTGGAGTGGAGGTTAAGGACAGGGTAGATAGAAACATGGTGGTTGGAGGTTTTGTTTTCTTTGGGATGGTGGTCGGAGTTGTGGCTGTGGAGCTGTGTGGTGGTTAAGTGATCGTTTATCTTGTTTTGATCTGCGCGGGACATTGTGCGACTGAGTCCAGGACCCTTTATAGATGGAAATATCAAATCCACTCTTAACACAATTCTTGGTTATCGTTTATAGTTAAGACTTCAATTATGCGTTTAATGTGATATTCCCCTCACAAAGTGATTAGAAGGTTACAATTTCAAATCAACCTCTTTATAAAAAATACAAAGAAAAAATTGTATATATATTAATAAACTTCTCTTAAATTTGAGTCTTATGGATTGGGGCAAGTTGTGTTGTATTTTGTGATATTCACCTCAAACTCAAGTTGTCTATGTAATTTATGTACTTTCCTTCTGGTTAGTTATTTAGTCGTTAGGTATGATTTGATAACTTGAAGCAAACGTTATAGGATTCAATTACATTACCCTTTTTCTTGGTATTTATTAAAGATCTTTATTAGTATACCTTTAAGTATGAGATCATCATTTTCTTGTCCATTTTCTTAATTTATTTATGCAAGCTTATCTTCACAATTTAAATATTATACATTCAAACTTTTTTTAAATAAAAAAAGTCTAAATTGGTCCTTCAACTTTGATAATTAGGAATACGTTAGTCTCAAGACTTTTATTTTTGCCAATTTAACCTTAAACTTACTAAAAGTTTGTCTTTGGATCCTCATTTCATCATTAAATAAAATTTGTGGTGCTCATTTCACTCATGTGCTACTAGTTTAATTAAAAGGGAGACCAATAAAGGTGTTTTAATATTTTCAAGTAAAACTAGGGAACACCGTTTCATTCTCTCATTCCTCTTTCTTTTTCCCTAGAGTTTGTTTTTAAGTTTCTTATTTCTCTCTCTACACTTTTCTGGGTTTGCTCGCTTCCTTTCTCCTTTTTCCATTATCGAGCATCTCTCTCTCTCTCTCCCCTCCCTTGGGTCCCCCTCTCTACTATCTACCATCTTCCTCTATGTCAACAAAAGTAAGCTCTAAATTTAGGTCTTTTCATATCCAGATGAGTGAAACACGACTTGGTTTTCCTAAAGTTAGTAATTTAGGCACGAATACCAACTTTTGGCTATATGAGAATTCACACTAGCCGACAATTCAACAATTGTGGAAAGTTATAACATTGATTAGGCCTTCAAAGCTCCAAATTCAAATTTATAGTTGTTACAACATAAATAATGCTTGCGTTATTTTGTTTAGATTACTACTTGTTTACAATTAATTTTGGTGCTCAAAGGCTGAAATTGAAAATGGAGAGAATGTTCTTATGCAGGTGCATTCAAAATGTCTCAGAGAATAAATATTAGCATTTTCCAAATGTGATTGTGGAAATTAGCTGGCACTTGTAATGTACGAGATTGAGGTTGTTAGCAGGGGTGTAGTATAACTCTGTGTGCCTAACTAAATTAATTTAACCTAGTTGTCTTGAATCATTGAAGTTGTTGTATGTAAAGGTGATAAATAGATGTTAGATATTTGATTGGGATAGCTTATTATCAACCATAATAGATAGTGAATCTTCCAAATCAACTGGCATAAGTCATAGTGAAAAGCAATATGATGAGTAAGTTTCTGCTTGATATAGAAGTCGAAGCCTTTTGACGACTTCTTGAAATAATGACAATTATGAAAAAAGATGTTATGAATACTATTAATTATAAGATTGTTATATAAAAGGGATGTAATTTTTTCATGTGGATGGATGAAGATTTAAGTCAAAAGGAAAAACCAAATATGAATAAATTAGGAGTCAAAAGTAAAAGGTTGAAACTTGAGAAAAAGTTAAAAGATGGTTGATGCATGGATAATATACATGAGCTATATGAAAAATTGGAATAAGTGAAATTGATGTTGAAATAATATAATATTTGAGGTAACAAAATTGCAAAGGAAGATAATTTGTTATAAGATATGTGATATAACATTTGTACCTATATTTGTAACGCTCTTTAATGAGAAGTTGAAGAATATAAATTTTTATTAAATTTAAATTTCATTAATAAAAGAAATGATACATCTTAAGGTGTATTCAAAGTATTAATATAGTTATAAGTATTCAGCTTCAGATGCATGCTACACTTATCATATACAGCTTTTCTTATCTCCACTTTTCCTCGCATGTGGTAACCTCCCTTGGTTAGGGCATTAAGCATACATCTGCACTGGTACCGATAGCTGCCTCCATCTCACCTATTCAAGATCTCTTGGGGTATGCATCTATTCATGATCAAGTTATTGCTCATGTCTTAATCATTTTAGATTTCCTGTTACATGTTTTAGTTATGGTAGGTTATAGATCAATCGCTAATGTGGAGATAGCTAGGAGGATAAGGGAAGGTGAAATAGGCCTAAATCTGAAGCATATCCTTTTAATTCAGGTATTTCCTTTCCATATTTATACAAATTTCTGAAGGCATGAGTATAAATACCTGTATGCATTAAGATACATCCTCGTCTACTTTTAATTTTTACATGATTTACTTGTTAGGCTTCTTAGGATGATGAATTAGTTTCATACCATTGATGGATTTGATCATCCCTCATCTAGTATTCAATCAACCATCATTCCAAATTTCTATTTTTGGAAGAACAACTATTGGCGCTTCAAATAGTTAGTTGCCCTTCCTAATAGTTTAATTTAGGCATGCTACAATTGGAGAATTGATCAGTGTTCCTTAAGTAGGTTTATAGTTTTCCTTAGCAATTGGTCTTGACTTTTTGCCTTGATGTAGTCATAGGTTTCTCTTATTCCGTTTCTTATAAACTAGCCTCCTTAAGGCTAACTTAAATTCCAAAGAGGACTGACTATTACTCCATCTTTTTTTCATCATAGCTTTAGGTATACTAACTAGGTTATAGGGTAATAGGCAGGGAAAATTTATGTAGTAGTGATCTTCTTGGGTAATCTAAATAGGGATATTAGTAGTATAAATGATTAATTGTTTCAATTGTATTGGTGCATATGAGACATTTGTCATCTTTAGTGAATCCACTCCATCATTTCCTTGTGAAAAGTTTCCCTTGTATAGTTAACCATAGGATGAAGGAGATTTTAAAGATGACTTGGGGATACCAAGCCAACCTCAGCCATTGAACCTTAGGATTTCTTATTTTGAGGACTTCTCTATAGGATTTATTGGAGAAAGTCTTGAGGCTTCATGTACCCAATGTATGCAGTCTATTGAGTTGTTAGAGATCAAAGCATTAAAGACTAAAAAGGATAAGGCAGATCAATATTTTGAATTAGTAAGGCATTGTAATATCTACAAAATTAAAATTATAGCTAGTTATAAGTCTAAGTTGATCCTACAGAGAGTATGTAAAAACTTTGTAATGAGAAGAACTGATGTTTAGTATATTTGAGGTTTAATTAGTTTTTGAATAACAAAATAAAATGAAATTAAACTAACAAAAACAAATTAAAGCAACAAAAAAGTGATAAAAATGATTAATACGTTAGAGATCTGGTCTTCAATTCACTCTCGACCTACACACGAATAAGCATATTTCATTGTTTTGTTATTCTTATACCTCTTCTAGCAACTATTGATCGTAGATTAATAAAAAGCTCTATTAATCCAAATTTTCTCTTAGGTCGTGTTTAATTAAAATAAGCTCTTTAATGAGACCGAGCTATCAGACAACCTAGAAAAAGTTCTCTAGATTTAGTCAGACAACGACATTACTAATAAGGAAAACAGACCAATCTAGGCAACAACCATATAAGCTTAGGTCATTTAACATATGTTATGTTATCCCTGATGACTCAATGTCGTCAGTTTCCACAAATGAATCTAAACACAACGATTATGTATTGTATTAACGATTCTAGTAATGGGTCATATATAAACAATTAATCGGGTAATGATAATATGATTATCTATACATGAATACCCAAATCAATTAAGCAAAGGATAACCTAAGCAATCCCTAGAGAGAGAAAGAACAACAAACACAATGTAGATACGCCCAAATGGGCTCTTTAGTGTCTATTTCTCCTCCGAACTGGATCGGGGAAACTTAACCATCCATGGATCTCCAAAATATGCATGCTACTCAAATGTCGTTTTATATTAAAAACTAAGGTTCTGAGGAGATATATAGTTTGATACACAACCATATAACAAACCATGTATGACAAAAAATCTCCCCAATTCGTGACTTTACATGGTTGGGTACACGACCGTGTAACCATCCGTATAACTCAAACATTTATCTTTCAAATGGATACACGACCAAGCATCTTCCAGATCATCTTGAAAGTTTCATTTCCTTGGATTTTCTTATCCCATCTTCACCCTAATCCTTCTCCCTATTATTCCATAATGACAATTAAGTGAGAACACCAAGAGGATGTGTCAAAGAATGTGCTTTTAACTCACTTTAGCTCTTATGCTTCCAAATTGTACCTAAAACCAAATATGAACTAAAATGAGTTTCTTAAACATTTAATAGCATTAATCACTAAATGTTGTGAGATAAATGTATAATCAATTAAGCATATATCAATAATTGAGATTAAATCCATTAGTTACCACTTCTTTAACTGAAGCTTCAATAGGAATAATTTGTTTAAGATGGGAATAATAGACATTTTCTAGAAGATTACTAGCAAGAGTCCACAATTTAGTCTAGAACTTAGTCATTGAGCCTTCTCCTAAAGAATTTTTGGACTTGCCCCTAACCTTGTCCCTTATGTTCAAAATGCTAAGCAAAGTCTAAAACGTGTCAGATTTAGGTTTATGGGTCCAAATACTTGAGTGGTTTAAATGATAGGAGTGAACCCATCTCACCCATAAGATTCACTATTTATCATCAACTTCTATCCTCTCTATTGATTTAATGATGGCACAAGGAAGATCAATATAATTTATTGAATGTAGGTGTAAGGATTTCTGTTGGCCCCGAGTCTCGGTTCTTATTTCATGGCATTAAAGCCAAAATTGGAGTATTCTTAAAATAAAAATAATTATAAATAAAATTAATATCAAAATAAAAAGAATTCAATTCCTTGGTGGGAGCAAAAACAAATACACAAATAATTAAAATAAATAGCCTAGAATAAATTTGACATGAAAATAAATTAAAAGAAGTCATGAAAGGATCCTTTTTAATATAAACAATTAATAATAAAATAAAATAATAAAATGAGAAGTCAAACAAAATGAGGAGTAAAACAAATAAATCAACTTATGCGCTATTGAATAAAAAGAAGAAGAAGAAGTAGCAAAAGTCACGGGTATGACTTTTAAATTCTCATGGTCGTGAGAATAAGGTGTCGTGATCGTGATAAAGCACGATCGCAATTTTTTAATGAACAGTAGCGGAAATGCTTAAGCACAATCGCGACTTTCTTGTTAAAACACAAAAGTCACGATTTTAAAGGGATTGCCGCAATCGTGCTTAAGCACAATTGCGACTTTCCAACCGCATACATCAACTTTAAATCTTCATATCTTTCAATCCAAAATTACAAAAATTACAAGCTTTATACCATTGGAAAGCTAAGAGAAAGATCTACAACTTTCATGAAGACAGCTTTGTCAAATTCTACCTAGATCAATACAGTTTATTCCTTGAAGTTTCAGACCACATTTTATCCCTCTTTTTCCTCTTTTCTTTCCAATGTCAATATATATAACTATTAACTATAACCAAAAGCCCAAATTCAACATTTAAATTCATACGTACAAAACTCTTATAGCAGCAATTTCTTCAAATAAGTCTATCCAACATCCAATAATTTTATTCCCAACACCAAGCCATCTTAACAGAAGAGAAAATTTTGCACATACACAAAAGAAAATCTCTGCAACTTTCACTATCAATTTTCAAGAAAACAGAGTTGGTGCACATCTTCATATTACAAATCAGAAGCCATAACAGTAGCATAATACAAAAATTAAATCTTGAATTCTCATGCATGATATGCTTTTAAGTACAAAAAGTTTCTAAACTAACTAGTTACAAAAGTTTGAAATTCTTAGAGTTGCCAAAGCTTTGTAAGGGTTCAGTGATCTGCTTTGGTTGTACCTGAAGAGTGGAGAAATTTCTGGGGTGAGCTAGGAAGCTTAGTGACTAATATGTTTATAGCCAGCGATAATGAATTGCACATAGATCAAGCACACACATACACAAACACACACACACGCACACACACATGCATACACACACACACACACACACACACGCATATCTATATATATATATGGTATCATTTTAATTTCAACCAAACATAACATTCACATTCCATATTTGAGAATTTACATAGACCAGAACATATTATCTCACAAATCAGATCACATGTTTCATTTAATCATCAAAAAATAATACTCAATTATGCTCCACCTTCAACAAATTCAAATGCAATGCACATTCATAATGGCTCGAGAGAATCCCATAGAATGAAATGGTGAAACCAAAGTTTACACCATGAATGAAATGAGTCCATCTTTCGAAGCTTATATGTCACAAGCGGGCAGCCTGGAGAAGGCTTTAATTCGACATGCACATGACGAACGAAATGGTATCTCTCTTGCCCCCATAAGCAAAGTTTCATATGCATACATATTTGATAACATTTTCATATTTTCATGCTTCTTAAATTTTCTGCTTTGCATCAATACTAAATTGCAGTTTCTTTCAAAGTAAACATGATAATAAATTCATAAGACATTTTTCCAACATTCACAATGAGTAAAAGCAAACATTTAAGTACACATACAAACAAATAAATTTTAGCTCATTATCACAAAACTATAAACATATTACCCACCTATTTACTTAATATTTCCAAGATCAAGTTTGTCTTTCCTCTTGTTTTTGCCTTCGATAATCTCAGTTCCCTAAGAACAAACATATTTTCACTTAATAATCATACACGAATAAAGCTTCCATAAGCTTAAATATTCATGAATGTGCTTAAACTTAATATATTCTTGGTTTATCTAACTAGAAGAACTAAGATTTAGTCAAGGTTCATAAAAATCTAAGGAGAAGAATTTCGGTTCTCTACTTTTTCTCTTCATTTTCAGCACATAACCTATCTTCTCTGCTTCCTTCTTCTATCAAAACAAAAGGAATAATAAGGTTTACTTGAAAAGAAAACTCAATTGATAATCTTCTTCCTCTTCTTTCTATGCTTAGGTTTCTCCTTCTCTTCTTCTAGTTTCTTCCACGACTCTCTTTCTTTTCTTATCTTATTAGTTTAAGACAAAAATTTAACCTTCCAATCTTAGCCTTCCTTATTCAATATAATACCTTCTATCTCCTTATCTTCATTCTAATTCTTCCTTTTTATCTATGCTACCTCAAGAAAATAAAATTAGACCAATTTAAACTTTAAAAATTTTTAATCCATGAATTCTACTTATATTCATGTTTTCTAATTTAATAAAATAAATTCTAAGAAAATTTAGGGTGCAACAATTTCAATATAAGTTGAACACATCCTACAAAAGATGGAGATTGATTGCGTTATATTTTAATTCTTTGTCTAATCTTTTCTATTAGGGTTAATAATTGCCTAAAAGTTGTTCTTTTGTATGAGATAGGGAGGCCCAAGAATGTAAAAGGGAGCAGGTGTTCCTAATTTTAGTAAGTGAGGATATCTAAGGAGATAAGTGAGTAGTTGATGAAGATAGGAAGACGTGGTTGTTCTGTTTGTTCATTAATAAACTAGAAAGACCTCTAAAGATTTTAGTTGTATTCATTAAAAGCTTTGATAAAGTGTGGATAAGTTACAAATAGTAGTAGTATGTCCTCCTATTTTAACCTTTTATATTTCTTATGAAACCTAAAAGGTCTCTCTAAAATGATTGTGTACCTAATGAATCTCAAGAGCACCTCTATGGTAAGTTCAAATAAGTAATGGGTCTCCCTGTCTAACTCCTTTCCTCCCTTTTAAATAGCTAAATAGGGATTCCATTAATTAGAATGCTATAGAAAACTATTGAAATGCACTATTGTATCTAGTTTATAAAAGTGGAAAAAAATCCCAATGCCGTTAGAGTATGAATGATAAACCTCCAATTTAGTTTATCAAAGGCCTTTTGAAAATCAACTTTAATTGTACAACATTTACGGGATCCTTTGCTTCCATAGTTCTTAAAGAGGTCCTGGACTATAAGTATATTGTCACCAATATTCCTATCCTCAATGTAGGCTCTTTGTGATCCATAAATTACAGGATTAATAGCCTATTTGAACTTATCCACAAGTAGCTTAGAAATCACTTTATATATAAAGTTGCAAAAAAAATGGGCCTCAACTCTTTAAAGAAGCTAGGGTTTGGGATCTTAGGAATCAAAGTCATAAAGGTCTTGTTGAATTCTCTTAACATATTCCCTTTTTAAAGAAGCTTAAAACTACCTTAGTTATTTTATCTTTGATTAGATGCCATGATTTAAAAGAACATGCCATTAAAACCGCTAGGGTTTGGTGCTTTGTTAGGCTTAAAGTTAAATACCACTTTTTTAACATCTGATGAGGTAAATGGGGGCTATTTGAGCATTATAACATTCTTGACAAATTATTTCCACCATAATGAATTTGAGAAGAGTGGTGGAAGAGGAAGTTTGATTATGTGTGCCTAGAGTCTTAGAAAAGTTATTAAAAGTAACCTTTAAAAGCTCCTTTTAAGAAGTAACTAAAGAGCAATCATTATTCTATAAAGACGATATTTTATTTAAGTTCCTTATAGCTAATAAAGAATTATGAAAAAATATAATGTTTTTATCCATATTTGAGAACCATTAAATTATTAACCTCTTCTTGATAAGAGAGTGATGAGCTTCAATAACCCTTAAATGATTGGCCAGAGTAAACTTCTCTTTAACCTGAAAGGATCTATTCATAAGATCTAAGTATAGAAGTATTTAAACTTTATCTAGCTTATCTTTTATTCTTGAAAAGGTAGAATTAAGGTTTCTATATATAGCTTAAGTTTGAGTTCATTCTCTATATTATTGAGCTTCTCATTACAAATAAAGGAGGGAGATCCATTGAAACTAGTATTAAGTTTTTTCTAACTACCTCCTAAAACCTTTCCTCGTTTAATAAATAGTTATTGAATTTCAAGGGACGGTGCAAGGTATTACCATCATTCATATTGTGAATTGATATTGGGAATATTTAGAGAAGTACAAGTCCCTAAACACTACTTTGAAGTATGGAAAAGAAGACAAGCAATATGTGTTTATCATTACTTTATCTAGTCTTTTTAGGAACCAATTTCCCCACTGCATATTACTTAGAGTAGAAAATTTGCCTTCACAATTGAGATTAGTCAACTCAATAGTTGTAATACAATTAGTAAGATCATCTCTAAAATTTTGAAGATTTGCATTACCTAAGCTTTCAAGGGAGAAAATGTGATATTGAAGTCTCTTATCACCAACTAGGGAGAATTTATATCAGAGTGAATATCACTTAACATGTTCCACAAATCACTCATCTGGAAAGCATGGTTAGAGCATAAAAGGAGATATTGATAATGATATTGTTGTCCAGTAAGAGCTCTAAATGTAATAGATGGTCAAATAAAATAGAGCTTAGAATCCTCAGTCTCTGTTGATCATGTTCCACAATGATTTTTCCATAGTGATTAACATAGAGAATAGAAAAGATGGAACAACTATTTCTCAAAAAATCTAAAGCTTTTGAGGTTTTCCATCCTTAGCTTAATATCTAATCATTGTGTAAATAAAGTTCTTTAATAAAAAATAGTTTATGAGGGTTATTAAGCCCTCTAACATTTCAATGTAGGAAATTCGTTTATTCAATTTTTTAAAGCTAAGGCCCCTAACTTTTCTATTAGATTTCCTATTTATAATAAGAACTATAACACCTACATACCCCCTGGGAGGAAAAGCAAATGCTACACAAAACAGAACCAAAGTAATCCAATACATACTAAAGCATTTCTAGAAACTCAAGTAGCATACATTTCATTCGTCATTGATTGGGTCATACTCAGAACATAACATACACATTATACTTATTTCATACAAGCCT
>JAOTAY010000003.1:17624678-17681915 GCA_025629805.1 Erythroxylum baracoense | reverse complement strand
ACCGTGAGAGCGCGAGGCCCGAGAGGCCGAGGCTCAAAGCGGACAATATCTGCAAGCGGGTGGTCTGGGCTGTTACACAGCTTGTCTTCAAACTTGGCCTACGTGATTAAATGGTGATGAAGGGTTGTTGCTGAGGGATCTCACCTAAGCAGGGTTTTAAACAATACACTCAAGTAGCTCTTTTATACTTTACTGCATTATAGTTAAATCCTTTGGTTTGGCTTATTCTTTGTATTGTAAGACTTCTTGACTTACCTTCAAGTCTTAATTTCTTCAAATTTTTCTTGAGATTAAATCATTTGTTTTTGAATATCTTCAATCTCAACCAATCCACCTTCTTCATGTTTATATAGGTATCTATAGTACAGTTTACTTAACCATCGTACCAATTGTACTTTGCAATTTTTAAACTATAAACCAATTATGCTTTGCAATTCCCACAATACTAAATAAACATAATTTATCTACATTGATGCCTTTAACTAAAATTTTGCTACCACAAGTATACTTAAATGAGTTCTATTTTTCAATTTCTCTCTAATAATAGAAAATAATTCCTTTTTCAAAGGGATTCCACATGCTAATAAAATAAGAAATTTAATGTTGATAAGATAATAATGGTGTCACACAATTAGACGTATCAATAACAATATCATTTCAATGCACTCTAATATTGAAAAAAAAGGCATGTCAATATCATTTCAATATAAAATTCAATATATATTCTAGTTTTCTAAATGATAAATGCACTCCAATATGCAACACTTGGCTTTTTTCAAGTTAAGATCAACATATATTGTAGCTATTCTTTTTTTTTCTTTTCTCTTCCATGAAATATATACATTGAGGCCTCTACATTCCTTCAAAAAACACTAAAAAGAAGTTGAAAATAGAAATTTTATGACACTCAAACAACCAAAAAATTTATGACACATAAAAGCATCATATTTATAAATAAAGGTTTAAGGTAAACCCTATACAATATAGATATTGCTCTCAATTCTCATCTTTTACACACACATGAATAACATAACCATAGTTCACTTCTATCTTTTTCTGAACACTAGTCTTTAGTTCTAACTACATAGACTCCCCTTCTACAATTTTACTTCTTAGTAAGTGATATATTGTTATCTAACCATTTGATGTCCACTGGTACTCTTTTTTATAGGTATACAAAAGCTTTTTGCATTTATTAAAGATTAGTAGTTTAAGTAACACAAAGTAAGGGCTTAGTTAAAGTATTCATATTAACCTAAGCAATTAAATTCTTAGGTTTGGTACAAAAGTAAGGACTAAGTTTAAGTAGTCATCTCAAACCAAACATGGGAAATTAAATGAATGATAAATTCTTAACAGGTTAGACTAAACACATATAACCAAAATTGATTTTAAAAAAGCGTGTAAGTTATATCAAATTTGACCTAAGAGGTTAGGTTAGACTAACAAAATTAAATGAAAGGATAAATGCTTAAAAGGTTAAATCAAAATACATACCTAATTTCATAGATCATAAATTCACTTCTCTCCCACTCCTATATTGTGAATCAACATTTACAACGCAAAATCTTAAGCTTCGCTTGGGTCAAAAAGCAAAAGCTTTGCCTCTTAGTCCTCTGTTGTGGGTGACCTCCACTCCTTACTCATATTGCATTTTCTTTCCCTTTCCCCTTTTTTTTACAAAATTCAAAAGTTTAAGCTTTTTTTGTTCAAAATGCTTGCATTTTTATTTGCAAAATGCAAAAGGTTTTGTTACAAAACACTTGGTTAATTTACTTGTTATAAAGTGATTATAATTTGGTTAATAATCAAATAGCATGCTTCAAACCAAACTATAATCATTGTGTTACAACACAGTTGCATTTTGGTAAATAACAAAACAATCATATTCATACCAAGGGTAAATTATTAAAAAAATCTCAAACTTTTTTCAGTTTTACAGTATTGGCCCAAACCTTAAAATGGTGCTAAAATACCTTAACTTTTAATTTGTTATGAAAATAGCCCAACATCCAATTTTTGTAATTGCCGTGTGGGTATCATATGTCCATTTTTTCCAACTAATTATTTATTTTACAAAATTATAAATCACAAAACCTAATTTAGTTGCTTCCTCAAAACCCACATGCTTCTACCTGGAACATTTTTTGCTTCCCTTCCCTACTTACTGTTTTGCTCCTCTAGCTTTGATTGCAATTTCGTAACTTCTTCATTGTGATAGAATAAAGTTACTCCTCTAAGCTCTAAATTGGTTGCTCTATCAAACCTCCTAGCTCTAAAGTTGCTACTCCATCATCATAGAGTAAAGGTATGTTCTCTCTCTCGATCTCTCCCTAATTGATTTTTTTCTACTAAGTCTTGAAATTTTAATGTTATTTTTTACTTTTACAATGTCTTAGGGCCATATCTATTTGCAATAAGCATGTAGCCTTAGATTTGTAAAAGCTAAATTGGTCATTGGGATATGCCCATAAAGGTACTAAGAAGTTGGTTAAAGAGTTAGGTGAATTAAGGGATATAGACATGTGATAGTTTAATAAAACATCAGGTCTACAGGAATATATTGACTACCTCAATGCTTAGGTCAAGAGATTAGAATATTATTGAATAGATAAATTCACTTAGGAAAAGGGAGTTATTACACTAGGAAATAAATTAAGTTTGATAAAGTTAAAACTTTAGTGGGTTTTGGACATATTAAGATTTGTATAAAATTACCTATTAGAGATGGCCTATTAAGTCTTTGTTTATTAAAGACCTCTATAGAAAACCATCCAATGATGAGCTTGAAACCACTTTTGAGAAGGATGATTTTATGGACCTATTAGAAGATGAGTACTATGTTGTTACCCAAAGAAATATATTAAAAAACCAAATTATATTAGACATGGAATTCTTCGCCTCTTTTTTTAACTTTGCTATTGTATTGTAATTGTATGGTTGAAATTAGGTGAATAATTATGACTTCTTATATTTCTACTTCCCTGTAGACACACATTTTTAAGTAGTTTATTTAAAGGTATACGTTTGAAATTCATATTGCTTTAGTTTAATCTATTATCTACACTCTTCTCTCAATTTAATTGAGTGACAGATCGGATATTGCTATCTAAATGTTTTCTCATGTTGGGATAAAATTAAAAGATCCATATTTTCTTATTTATAAAATAAACATAGATCAAATTCTCTTACTTAATTGATTATTCTGATTCAATAAAACTTCAATTCTACAACTATCATATTTTGATTAATCTTAATAAAAAATATACCTTTTTAATTTTTTATTTTATACAAAATGTCCAAAACAAATCTTAAGTTGTGAAAATTAAGTTGTGAAAACGAAAGCAACACATTACTTTTCTCTTATCCATTTAACTATTTTGACAAACTAAAACGTATCATGAAGCATTGGAATATACATTAAATTGATAAGAAGAGATATATAAAGTTTTAACTGTTATTATTAGTTATTTATGCACTAAAGTTTATAAATATTATCTTCATTGTGTTTAGTGACAACTAATATAGCCTTCATATTTAGTTCATAACTAATGGAAAATGTAGCCTAACTTGTTTTTTATGTTTGTTGTTTTGGTTTCTTAAGGTGCTTACTGTTTTAAAGCTAATAATAAAATTCTTTGTAATGCAGATGGTGGTAAGTTTTGAATTTATTATAGTGGAGTATTGGAAAAAAATAATGAGAACAAATATGTTAGGGGCAAGATCAAATATATTTGGCATTACAAAGAGTTTTATTATTAGCTTTAAAATAATAAAACTCTTTTTAATACAGATGGTGGTAAATTTTGAATTTCATTATAGTGGAGTATTGGAAAAAATGATGAGAACAAATATATTAGGGACAAGATCAAAAGGAATAAGGATATTGATGTTAATGAACTTAGTATATTAGTACTAAAGGAGTTTTGAAAGATAAAGGACACAAATTTTTACTTATGTTTTATAAATTTCCAAAAGAGCCAATGAGATGCTTGAAGGAGTTGAGCTGACACCATGATAAGGATATGTTTTCTATGCTTTAGCACATGTAAGAATTGAACAACTGCAACATTTAAATCTATTGTGAGCATAGTTATGATAATCATGTAACTGATGGTGAAGAAATTGATTTTGATATCGGCAATGAAGAGTAGTTATTTCCAAGTTAAAGTGGAATATGATAATGAAGATTTTATTGTTATAGAGATGAGTGAATTTGAAAATGATATAGGGGATGATGAATATGTTATTGTGAGAGCTAACAAGAAGAAATATAGGAAGAAGGTAGGTAGCGGATTTGAATTTGATGATGTTGTGGATATGGTTGGAAGCAGTAAAGAAAATGTAGTCATGAAGAGCAAACTTATTCAAAGAATTCATAAAGAGAAGTAGGGAGTTCACATTATTAATGTAGTGCATATAAGGATAGTGATATTGAAGTTCAATCACCAATATATAGTGATGATGATAAGTGTGAGGCCTCTAACATAAAGAAGAAATATTTTTTTAAAATCCAAAAGTAGATATGAAAGATTTTCAGTTTGAAGCTAGCGTGAAGTTTATGGATGAGGTTCAGTTTAAAAGGCAACAAAAAAATATGGATATAATGTTTTAATAACGAGATCTGGTATAAGAATATAGTCCTGTTTTTTATCCAAATTTTCGCTTTGGGGTTTATACTAGTTGGATTGGAAATGAAAAATATTTGAAATTAAGATATTGGAAAACAAGCATACTTGCGAGAAATTATAAAGAAATAAGCAAGCTAGTAAGAAGTGGATAGAAAATGAATTCTTACACCAGTATAGGAGGAACCCGAATTGGCCTATTAGCAAGATGACAGATGATCTTCAAAGGAAGTATGCATTAAAGGTGACTAAATATCAATGTTATAGGGCTAAATGGGAAGTTATTATGGTGCTACGAGGATCTATAGAAAGGCATTACGCAAAATTATGATCTTATGGTTAAGAATTATGAAGGGCCGATAAAGAAGGCCAATTCATTATCTAAAATAAACTTGATGAAAAGTCTAGACAGCCAATGTTTAAGAGGTTTTACATGGGATTTAGTGCATTAAAGTATGGTTTCCTTGGTGGTTTCTGAAAATTAATATGGTTGGATTTTTTTAAGACATTTCTTAAGGGTGCTTTGTTAACTACAATTAGGCGTAATGGAAATAATCATATGTACCCTATATGTTAAGCTATGATTGAGGGAAAGAATTACCAGTCTTGGCGTTGATTTTTAAGTCTTCTTGTTGAAGATCTAAACATAAATGGGAATTCATAGACTTTTTTAAGTGATCAACAAAAGGTAAACATTCATATATTTATACTATTTATTTGTATATATGTTTTAAATTATCATACTTATATTATATTGTTTTGTGCATTCTCTTTTTTTTTTAGGGATTAATGGATGCATTGAACAATCTCTTCTAAGAAGCTGAGTATAGAAAATGTGCACAATATGTCTATACCAATTAGTCTAAATTGCATAAAGGTCATACATATAGAAGCTTATTTCAACAAGTGGTTAATTGCATAATTGAAGTGAAATTTGATGAAATAATGGTTGAGTTAAAGATTGTTTAACAAAAGGCTTACTATGACTTCAAAGTAAGGAACTCTAAGACTTTTGTGAAAGCATTTGTTAGCATAAGATCCAATGTGTGAAATTGTTCATAATAATATTAGAGACATTTAATAGATTCATTTATGCAGCCTGATCAGAAAGCTTGATCAATATGCTAAAGGATATTTGAGTTGGTTTAATGACTCGAATTCATGAAAAAAGAGATATGATGATCAAATCCACAAATGATATATACCCAATGGCCAGAAAGAAGATAAAGACCGCATAATGGGAAGTAAGGCACTATATCACCAAAACAAACAAAAGTTTGAAGTTTGAAGTAACACATTTTGCAGACAAGTTTATTGTTAATTTACAAGTAAGAACATGCCAGTGTAGACTTTGGGATTTAACAGGAATCCCATGTAAGCATACATTTACTTATATATCATATCAAAGGGAGGATATCAATGGGCATATGAGTCGATACTGCAAACGTAAATGTTATTTAAAGAGTTATCAGTATGTCATAAAACTTATAAGTGGTCCAAAATTTTTTCCAAAGATTGAAAACTTGTAGCCTATGTTACCTCTATTGATTATGAAGGTGCATGAAAGGCCTAAAAGGGATAAAAGAAGGGCTAAAAATAAAGAACCACATAATGTAAACAAGTTAAACAAAGTTAGAGTACTAATGAGATGTCAATATTGTTTTGAAGTTGTTTACACTAAAAAAGGATACAAAAATAAGGAGCAACCTCTAAGATAACATGAAATTGCTAAGGTAATTATATATTTGTTTATAACTGTATATAAGCTAAATATTCGTACAAATTGTACATGTATACTGTAGCAAAAATGAGGAAGACCACTAAACAATTTGGCACATACATCTAACATTGAAAATGGTGCAAGAAGAAGAGATAGAAAATCAATACTTACAAGATTTAACACTACAACATCTATCTTAGGAAGGGAGAAAAGGATGGTTAGTGAATATTCAATTTTAGTTTTCAATTTCCCGCAACTTTTTTGAAATATCATAAATCTTTATATGTATATAGGCCATCCAAAGATATGGTATAACGTTTGGAGAAGTTAGTAGGAACACTTATTTTATGGTTTTGTACCAAATTACAAAATTGTAGCTAATTATGTGTCATTTATTCCTAATTAACAATATTATACTTTTTGTTTATTGTATTTTATAAATGGGTGGAAGTCAGTTTCAAATTTTTGAACCAAGTCAAGCTTCTCAAAATACAAATTCTCAAACAACAACCACAAGCAGGAGAAGATTCAAACTAAGGGCCAAAAAATCAACTCCAAGAAAATCTTAAGTTAATGATGGTGAATCTGGAGCAAATTGAACTGTGTTTCAACATTATGTTATGATTTGGATATGGATTTAAACTTTGTATTATGATTTGGATATGGATTGGAACATTGTGTTGTGATTTAGAAATTGAGGATGTGACCTTTATGTTGGTATATTTTTGTTTTGGAAATTGGTATATTATGTTGTGTTTGAAAATAGGTATATTTGTGTTTTTGAAAATTGGTATATTATGTTAGATTTTTATATTTATGTTTTGGAAATTGTATATTATATTGTGTTTTAGATATTGGTTTATAACGTTAGACGTGACTTCAAGGTTATTGATTACTAATTGAGGATATGTCCTTACTAATTATAGTAGCTATTAATACTTATCTACAAGAGAAAAAGAAAATTTTTATGTAAAATGTGTAAAACTAAACAAGAACGTATGTTGTGACTATGATTTTTGATCTAAATTATAGTTACGTGCATATTTGGTAACTTAACTTTACAAAGAGAAGTACGTGCTATATCACACAATCATATTTTAACAATTGATCGATTTGCCATTATGCATCTTCATAACCTATTAGGACTATATCCCACAATTATATTTTAAACAATTCATAAAGAATCGAAATGTGAATAATAAAGAATAACTTTGAAATATAGATATTTATAAATATATTAAATATTCCCAAAGTACATAACTAGGATTTTTAAGGACATGAATATAAACTAATAAGATATAAGCAAACAAAAGCTCTATCTCGAAGAACGATGTGTGCTAAGATGCATAAGATGCCCAAGATATATAGTCACTCGGAACTTACAAAATAAAAATAGAAATACAAATATCAAACTTGTGTCAAATTTTGAAATTTACTATATAAACTCACCTCTTGCGTGTAATAACAATTCTTACTGAGAAAAGATGTATAGCAAAATTTTTACAATAACAAAACCTCAACTCTTTTAACAAGACCATATACCTCTAAGACACCTATAATTTAAATGATCATTATTCAGGTGTATAACATTAACATTATATAAGCTATAATTAAAATAATCATAATGTGTTGATAAAAACATAAGGGCAATACTTATATTTGAATCATTACATTTAGGGATATATGGCAACGGGGCGGGGTGCGGGTAGGGAATACCTTCCCCACCCCGTCCTCGCCCAGCACCCCTACTCTCGTCCCCGATCTCTGATCTCCAAAGTGGGGATATTTTTGTCTCATTCTCCATCCCCGAGATCCCCGTGAAGTTCTTGCGGGGACCCGAATTCCCGAATCTCACTCTGCACCTATATAAAGTTGGTTCATATGATTATATCACACTTCTATAAAATATACTATGTTGCAATAAAAAAAGCCATTATGTTGAAAAATTCAACATGAGTCTTCCTGAACTACAATCTCAAATTCTCAATGCCCAATATATTATCAAATTCTCAAATTTAGTAAAGAGTATAAAATTAAAAATATATAATAAATTTCTAAAATTATCGTGAACGGGGATCTCCACGAGGCGGGGATTATTCAACTCGTCCCTATCCCCGACTCTGTCTTAGGGATTATATTTGCCTCATCCTTGATTCTACGGGATAAATTTTTTGCCAATCCCCGCCCTGAATGGTACCCCGAACCCAAATTGCCATTCCTAATGACATTATTAAAAATATTGACCAATGGTAGTGTAGAACGTAACAATGAACATGTTTTTATATAGCAAACACAGTTATGGAAAATCAACTTGAAACTTCAACTTCATGGTTGTCGATGAATCCAAAACATCAGCAAAATATAAATAGAAGAAAAACCATTTATTTATGAAAAGCAATGGAGATACAAAGAACACATCTAATGTACTAGCTATTCGAAACAAATAAAGGTATAAATTTTCAACTACTTTTATTCTATAAAGAGACGGATATAATCAATGTCTTCCCAACACAAGGATATTTGAAGCATCAACATATAAAATAAAGTCAATATTTTGCTCTCTACAACCAAAAAATTCCTAGTCAAGATCATTGTAGTGTGAATTAAAAGGAGAGAATTCTAATATCTTCGTTTAGAACGTGCTCCAATTAGATACAGATATTGAATGTGGTTAAGATCGAGCAAGCATTCCCTCGACTGTGAAAACGGTACATGCAGATACTACAATAGTTTGGATTTTATGCGGGTATAGGCATCAATTTAAATGTTTCATCTGCTAGAGTACTAAGCTCAGAACTAGAAATTAATTCATTAAAATCCTTAAAGTTCATATCCTTTCTGAAATGCTTGCGAGAGCTCATACCTTTACTCTTTGACGACGAAGGCGCAACGACTTTAGAGCTTGGAGGTTTGATGGAGCGGTGACTTTGAAGCATAGAGGAGTAGCTTTATTCTATCACAAAGGAGCTGGGCAATCACAATCGGAGTTAGAGGCCCCGATAGTTGACAGGGAAGGGAAGTAGAAAATATGCTAGGGTCGAAGCATGTAGGTTACTGGAGAAGCAACTAAATTATGTTTTGTTTTCTATAATTTAATAAATAATAAATAATTAGTTTTAAAACAAGTGAACTTATTGCAGTCACATGATAAGTACCAAAACTTATATAGCTGGCTATATCAGCTACGTTAAAGAATGCAATATTAGGTTATTTTTGTAATAAATTAAAATTTCGAGTATTTTAGTGTTATTTTTTAAATTTTAAGTTAATATTATAAAATTGAGAAAGATTTAATATTTTTTATAATTTAACTTTAATATTAAAATGCAATCATTTAGTTTTAAAAGATAAAATAATAACTATATATATATTAAAAAATCACAGGAGCTTGACACGTGGTCACATGAGAAATTTTGAACAAGTGTAAGATTAAACTAACAAAAATGAGAATTTGGGGATTAATGTGCACCTAACATCAAATTGAAGGACTAATTAGGCCTTTTTATTTTCCCTTTTCTACAGGATTACAATTAGACGTTTCAATGTCGGAAACGCCCTTCCCTTTTTTTTTATGGTTGCCTTGGACAATAGTCTACTCTTTCAAGTTTTACTGGAAACAGAAGCACTACAGCTTTGTACTTCGCATTCTCTTAGCGACGCCGTTTTCGTACTCGCGGTGCGTCTTCTTTCCTTCTCCTCGCTTTCTTGTCACTAATTGCATTCCTCGTTCTTTTATTTCCTTGTATCAAACTTCTGGCCGTTGCGGTGTTGCGTATTGATTGTTAAAGAATCTGGGTATAGCTCACGCTTATGTTTGTTTATCTGAAAAAAATTTTATTATGGAGTTTCCCTTTCTGGGTTACGAAGGATTAGGGATCTGGGTTGATGGTTTATTCAATCATTTGCGTAATTAGCTTGTTTATATCTATGATTGATAAACCATCAACCCAGATCCCTAATGCTTCGTGACCCAGAAAGGAATTCATTTGCGTAATTTGCTTGTTTATATCTATGATTGATAAACAATCAGATGTAAACTCTTGTTATATGTAATGGGATATGTTCCTTTCTAGTAGATGTCAAGATCGTATTATAGTTATTTGTTAATCCAAGTTTGCTACTTTCTGTTGCTTTTGATCTGATAGGATTATGAGTCAACTTGGGGATGAATATTTTATCCTATGGTTCGTTCTGTATTCTGCAAGTAATGAATGTGGGATTTTATGCTGATAGCATGTGCTTACTGCCACCTGTAGGTGATTCAAGTTGCAGGACATGGAAGACGTGCTCACAGAGATCCCACCTCCTTCCAGGTTCTTTCAAGAGGAGCTCAACAACTTCACCCCACCATCACCTCCTCTTCCGTCACCATTCCTCGTGTTCTCCAATCCAAAACTGGAATTGCCTCTCCAGCCCTCTCTCCTTATTATTGCCTTGTCAGCACCTTCTCTATATGCTTTCCATCATGTACCCTTGAAGACCTTAATAGGGGGGCTTTTTCTACCCGAGACCCATTTTGCAGGAAATTCTGTTTCTCCCTCTCCAAGTGACAAATCCTGCAATATCTATGCTCTTAGTGATGTTGATAATCCAACTCTCGTTGTCTGTGTACAGTGTCCAGTCAGTGCTGAGAGAGCCAACATAGTTGCGAAGTTGCTCATTGGGGAGCAAATTATACCTAAGAGGGTGTTGATCCTTGATTCATTTCAGAGCCAGAACTTCCGTGGTAAACTTTCACCAGATGAAACCTACGCTTTCAAGCTAGAGTCATATGCAGAGAAAAAGTTTAGTTCCGGAGGCTGTTCATTGCTGACGGGTATTGACTATTTTCCATCTGGGAGTGTCGTTGATGGCCTGGCAGCAGCTCTCTTGGCCCAATGTCAAATGAAAATCACAAGGGGAACTCTTTGTGTTTCTTGGCCTGAATATGGTGTTTCTGCATTGACCCTAGTTAAGGGTTTATTGCACAAGAATTTGTCGGATTGGCTTGACTTGAGCTTTGATGGAGATGATGACGATAAAGACTCAAGTTTTAGATGTGTTAAGGATCATCCGTTTGATTGTGAATTATACACATGATGCATTTCGTTTGGTTTGTTCGTTCAACTATCCAGCTTCTATGAAATTTTGAGTAGATAAGAGCGTAATTTATTGTTTGTTTTCCTCTTGACATTAACTTTTCTCCGGTTCTTATCACACTGGCTTCTTACTTTTCTCATCATTTCCAAGCTTCTCCTAATTCTTTTAATTACTTCCTGTTGACATCTTAAAATTCACTGCAACTTTTATCTTCGTTACTACCTTTGGCAATTAATGTATGAACCGCGAAGTATAGGGCATAACTAAGTTGTGTGAAATCTCCATTGCACACATGGGAAGAAAGTAATTATTTAATTTGCATATTGAACCCAGAAGTGGTGGTATGGTGCATCTCTATGCTATTAAGGCTGTAACCATGCCTAAAGTCTATTGCATTGAGATTGTTACCATCGGAAGGCCTGTTCTTTTTAAAGCCAAGGGTTTCCCATGTTTCACAATTGAAATCTTCTAATTTGAAAGGCAATAGTTTGTTCTAAGACAATACAGCCATATAAATAAATTAGGTGACACAGGAAAGTAATAGTAGCAACAAACCGGTTGGTGTTGGCACCTGACAATTAAGGTTCAGGTCCAAACTATATTAGCCCACAATTTTAACGTTATCAGTCACTCCACATGGATAATTAATCTTCAAGCAGTAGAATTTGCTCTTTAATTTCTTGCAGTGTTTCTTTTTTTAAAAATAAAACTAGGACAAGGACGAATTAAGTCACAAGAGTGAAGCGAACTGCAAGATTTGCTTTGGTTCTGATTTACTTTGACAGGAGAATAATGTACGCTAAACCGTCAAACCAAGTCAGTCCACTCCAATAACAGTTTAACGAACTCAAAAGATAAAAATCAAGTATGAAGGAGTTGGAAGTGTAGAAAACATGGATGGTAGAGATTTTAGGCATGAACATTTTCTGGTCTGGTGGCTTGTCCATGAGTAATTTACATATATGGGAAGTCAATACTTTTAGTTTATGAACCTTACTCTGTCATCTATTTGGTAATTTTACCCACCAACCATGCCAAGGTCAGTTGCATCCTCTGTTGACTGTCGAGATGTTCGTGTAAAATACCCCAAATTCAATGCAGAAAACAAGAGTTCTAAGCTCAGCATTCTTGCACTTATACATCTCACAGTCCAACCCATCTCTCCAATTCTCTTTGTTAAGAAAGAAACGGAATGTGCAGCGCTCTCTGATCCTCGTAATGCAGCAAGGGTAGTGAGGTTACACTTCCATGACTGCTTCGTTCAGGTCCAGTCTCTCAACTTCTTTCCCCCAATCTTTTAAGGTGGTGCAGCATAAGGATTAATGATCACAGTGTATGGTTTGATGAGTGCAGGGATGCGATGGATCCGTTTTGTTAGATGACAAAATTACTTTGCTAGGAGAGAAAGCAGCTTCTACAAACATAAACTCTTTGGAAGGTTTCAGAATCATTGATATGATTAAGAATAAAATAGAATCTGACTGCCCCGGAATAGTTTCTTGTGCAGACGTTCTCACCATTGCTGCTACATATGCTGTGATTCTAGTAGTTGTAGTATAGTTAATCGTAGTTCTCGATAAGTAATTGTTGTTTTAGAAATTCTTTTTTGATACCGAATTAATCTTTTTTTGTCCAACTCTGTCTAACTAAAAAACGTCGTCGTTAATGTATAAGTTTTAAGCAACCAATAACTTAATTGTTCTCTTCAAATATAACTGTCACATGCGTGACATAAGTGTCACTTCACAGGTTAAGTCATGCCAGTAACTCTTTTTTATTTTTTTATTTTTATTTTTATGATTTTAATTTTAATTATGCTACTATTAGTTTAATAAAAAATTAAATTTTAATTTTAATTAAACTGCTATTAATTTTATAAAAATTAAAATGATAAAAATAAAAAACAAAAAATAAGTTGTGACACATATTTTCATTTTTTGTTTTTTATTATTTTAATTTTAATTTTTAAATAAAATTTATAAGATAAAAATTTTAAATTTAAAAAATTGATTAATTTATTAAAATTGTTTAATTAATTTATAAATTATAAAAAATATTAAACTAAAATTAAATTTTGATTTATTTTATTATTATTATTATATTAGCCCGCATGCATGTTAATGCAATATTAAACATCTTGCATATTTATGATAAAAATTTTTTACAGATAATATTTATAAAATGCAAATAAATTATACAATATATCATATATGAGGAATAATTTATTTTGATTTCAATAACTTATTTTAATTGATTAACTTACTAAAATTATTTAATTAACTTATAAATTATAGAAAAATGTTAAATTTAATTTAAATTTTAATTAATTTATAAATAATAGAAAATATTAATTAAATTTATAAATTGATCAATTTTTCATTATTATATGTTCTATGTTTTTTATTAAATTTATAAACTTAGTTTTTTTGTAAAGATAAATATCTAAAATCTAAATTCTTATGAAAATATTCAAAAAAAATATTAAGATATAATACTCATATCGTTATAATTTTTTTAAGTCATGCTCTTATAAGTTATTTTATATGTAAACAGCTCAACATATTTAATAAACAGCTGATGTTATCCGTTGGTCAAATCAGCTGATATAATCAGCTAACTACTGATAGAATCAACTATCAGCTAATGCAATCAGTTGATTGCCAAATAGGGCTAAACGTTTAAAGATTAGGTTTTTACTTAGCTGCTACTATCTGTTAATCATTCTTAAGAGGGTACCATAAGAAGAAACTAGCCTAAAACACATTTAAACTCGGTTCATTCTATTTGTGTCCGATATTAGTTACGCTATATTCATCATTAACTTGTTTATCATGTGATCTCCTAACCATTTCTTTAGTTAATCTTAACTTAAAAGAAGTGTCTCTTCGCTTACAGAATGTAATGTTTTTTGTAACATAATCTATGTGTTTGTTTTTGATAAAGGTCATGTTTGACAATCAGCTGATTATATTAGCTGTTAGTTGTTTTTATCAGCAATTGTCTGATAACTGATTATACCAGCTGATTTAACCAGCGAATAACATCAACTGTTTATTAAAGATGTTTGGTAAAATTAGTTATTTAGTATTAGTTGTTTATGTATAAATCAATTTTTTAATTTAATTTAATATGTTCTATAATTTATAAATTAATTAAATAATTTTAATAAATTAATCAATTTCTAAAATTTAAAATTAAAATAATAAAACAAAAAATGAAAATATGTGTCACAAGCATGGCATGAGTGTCATGCCTTTAATACAAATACAAACCAAAATAAATGTAATTATTTTTTAATTTTTTGTCATTTTAATTTTAATTTTTTATAAAATTAATAGTAGCATAATTAAAATTAAAATTTAATTTAATTTTTTATTAAACTAATAGTAGCATAATTAAAATTAAATTTAAATTTAAATTTTTTATTAAACTAATAGTAGTAAAATTAAAATTAAAATGATAAAAATTAAAAATAAAAAAGATTCACATGCCACTGATATGTGTTTAATTGTTGATACATTTGATCATTTATACTTAGCGATTAATGATATAAAAATGTTTAAGATGCTCACTTTAATTCATATATGATTTTAGGTACAATTTGAAAGCAAAGAAACTAATTTTAGGTACACATAAGTTCAGATCCTCATTTCTTTGTTTTCTTGCAGGAAATTATACTGATTTGAATTATGCATGTATTTATGGAACCAAGAAGTGGTTTTTGGCTACCAGAACTCTCTTTTTATGTTTTTTACATTTATAGTACATATATCATTACTGGTTCTGTTTTTATTTCTTATGAATGTAAATCACAAGTCGTCAAATCACTACCACTAAGATCATGATCTTGAATCCTCCACTCCATAGTTCAAGAAAATAAACTTAATTAAAGCGTTAAAGACAAAACACTCTGATTGAATTAAAAAATTTTAATAGACACTCTTACATAGCCTCTAATAGCACATAATGTAATATAATTTTATATGCATACTCAACACCCTATACATATATAAATATATCAAAAACTTTTTCAAACCTTTATTCGAATTAATTTTTAAAGTTTTGTTCTTCGATATATCAAAGAAGTTGGACTCTATTTTAAAAATTTACCAATAACTCTGGAATTGTGTTTTGGGCCTAACGGTGCCAAACTAATAATGTTGATAGTTCAAAAATCAAAAATCCGATACATCACTATTAATATGTATATATTGGTGAATGGTGGATGAGGCCAAATTTTCCATGAGAGGTCAGCAATTCTTAACACACCTTTCACACTAAATACACTTTATCATATCGTACTGAGTTACACTTCCACCATTCACATGTGCTTGCTCATTCTCTTATGTTGGAGGAGTGATGGATAGTAGAAACAAAAGAAATTGAGTTGTAGAATAGAACAGCTATCATCATCCACATTCTATTGTCTTTGAAACCTAAATCATTAACGAGTTTTTATTAGAGTTAGGTTTGAATGATTTTGATTTTATTCTATGATATATAGTGCGTGTTGAGGTTTCCATTTTTGTTTAATACCTAAGTTCATGCTTTTAACATTAGAACACTATAAAGTGAAGTGACTACAATAATGAAAACAATATTCATTCAAAACTCATTTGGTTCATGATAATGAATAGAAACATGTAATGAGTTACTGATAATGACCAATTAACAAATTGACATTGTTTATAAATATAAGATAATATTTATTTGAATGATCTAATAATAGTGTTCATAATACATTAAAATTTTAAATGAGAAATTTCTATATTTTCAAAAAAATGTCTATCATACAAAGGACATTAGTTTTATACAAGCTGTGGCACATATGAGATGACTCATTATTATGTTAGTGCAATTACTCCATATGTGATATCTTTCTGGAGGAGACATAATACAGCATGTTATTACCGTTCATCACTTAATGCAAAAGCAGTATTTCGAAGGTTGCCTGGCTTTCATCAAAGCTGAAGTGAACTATGTAGCTTTACTCTCAACTTTGTTACAACCAACAAGTGAACTATTGAGCATGTTTTGGAACTTAGAACAACCTGAGGTGAAATCATATAAATAGTTGGTGATAAACATTACGAGAGAAGTTCAACAAAAAGAATTGATTTGGACTTTGTATCCGACCAACCTTCCGCTCAAAATAATTAGAACAATAGCATATCAAGCTTCTAACACATTATCACATGAATTCATTGACTCTATTCCATGTAGAGTTTGTTATTACGTATTGAACTAAGTTACTGTATTGACCTACATAAATTATGTTCTTTAATATATGTCAAGTTTGATATTATTTCATTTTTTCAAAATATATGTTAATGTGAATGTTTATGTTTGAAAAAATTCTAAGTATGATAACTGGTATTCAATTGTCATATGAATGATGATTGAGAACATACGTACTCTTTCAATTTCATAGACAATTGAAATTTGATTATTCCACACACACACACACATATGACATGACAATAACGTACAAATTTACCATTTCTTTCTATAGAACTACCGTATAAGGTGCATCCATTATAACTACCATATTAAAAAAATATTATTGCTGAACTCAATCCGGGTGAGAAATTAAATGGCAATAATTATGAGATTTAAAACATGAAAATCTAATATGTATTAGAAGAACAAGAGCTTTCGAACTCTTAAACATAATTATAAATGTTCCTAAGGAAGGAAATATAATCCAACACAAAAGGGATCATGATGCTGATGAAACTTGGAAAAAGAACTCACTGGCTAGTATTATATTACTGAACAACATAGATAATGATATCATGCATGAGTTCCACATATATAATACTCCTAAGGATATGTGGTCCTCTTTAGCTGCGTGTTTTAGAGTCACCTAAGTGACCAAAGTAAGTTCACTCATTATAAGTTTAACATCTATAAGAAACTGTCAGATCAAAGAATGCAAAAGCATTTAAGGCATACGTCAAATATGATAAGTGAGTTACTTGATGTTGGTCATGAATTATCAAACGAGCAATAAGTACAAGATGTGATATAGTTATTACCTCACAGTTGGGAGCATATAATGATGCATCTAACTCATAATAAGAATATCAAAATGATGAAAGATGTTATAAGACATCTAATATTAGAAGAAGAACATCCTGAAGCGTCAAAGATCTCCTCAAAGGTATATGCAGTTGTTTTTAGCTCACATGGAGCTGTGAACCGAAAGCGTAAGCCTCATAGTGGATCAGAATGGAAAAGGAGTAAGAAACATACCCATTATACTCAATACTTAAAGAAGGTGAAATAAAACCAGTATAGAAAAGGAAAATGTCCTTTTAAAAAGGAAAACATTAAAAAAAAGTAAATGCTTTAATTACGACAATAAGGGTCACTTTTCTCGTGATTACAACAAACCCAAAAAGGTATAATCTTATTGTACAAACCTTTGTTCCGTGAATGTCTCTTGTTCTGTTTTACTAACTAAATCGCATACTTTGTGGATTGCAGTTTGAGGAGCAACCAACCATATAGCAAAGGATAGAGATGCCTTAGTGGAATTTTGAAAAATCCTATATGGAACACGATGGATTTATATAGGAGATAACTCAAAGGTTATTATACAAAGGATTGGAATTTACAAATTAGACATGCGTGGTGGTCGATCCTTGATCCTATATGAAGTATTGTATGCTCCAAAGATTTGATAGAATATAATCTTTATGTTTGTCTTGATGTAAATTTCCACAGTGGTGGCATGAATTTATATCTTTGACATATTTATTATGATTGTGGTTATATGTTAAATAGTTTTATTATTTTGAATGTTGTTAATTCAAATAGTAAGATAAGATATCATATGTTTACATAACCTAGTAATTCTAATAATGATGTAATTTTGTAGTACGCTAGACTATGTCATATTGTTCAAAGTCAAATAAGTCTTTTATCTAAAAAAGGCCTTTTAAGTAATTTAAATAAAGTAGATTTACCTATTTGTGAACATTGTCTAGTAGATAAAATGGCATGAAAGCCATTTAGAAAGGGAACGTGACTTTCCTACCCATTACAATTGATTCATTTAGACATTTGTGGTCTAATGAATCTACGGGCACAACGTGGGGTTATGTATTTCATCATTTTATAGATAACTATACTTGGTATGGTTATGCCTATTTGATTTCTCACAAATTTGAAGCATTAAATTGTTTCATAAAATATATGAATTTAGTATATAATCAACTAGATAACAAAATAAAAGTATTAAGAACTGATCAAGGACAAGAATACTTGTCTAATAAGTTTAAGATGTTGTGTGATGAAAAAGAAATATAAAAATAGTTAACTATTCTATGAATCCCATAACAAAATGGCATAACATAAAGATGTAATATAACACTATTACAAATTATTATGTCCATGATGGCACAAGCAAATATACCCATCATCTATTGGGGTGATATATTGCTTACAACTACTTATGTATTTAATTAATTACCCACAAAATTAGTTACAAACAATTCTTATGACATGCAATATCTAAAACCATAGGGATGTGTTGCCTACGTTCATAATCTCTCTCAAAGATTTAGGAAACTAGGCTGAAAAAGGAAGAAAAGTATCTTTATTAGATACTCAAAATACTCAAAAGGATATGTGTTTATAGGTGAAAGAGGTAATAAAGAAGTAATTGAATTTGAATCGTGAGATGTCATGTTCTTAGAGAATGATTTTCCAAAATAAGGTGAAATAGGAAAAGATCTGTTTTATGTAAAACTCTTGATCATAATGATTTCATTATTGACAATCATGACGGGGGATTTTATCTGATTGGGAGTAATCTAGAACTTAAAGAATTGACTCAAGGACAGTTAAGATTATAATCCATTAAAATTTTACCTATCATATACGATCCGAGTGGGAGTAATTAAGATGTTAATGAATCTATTTCTTATTAACCACATTTATGTCAAAGTAATTGTGGTATGATTCCTTGACGCATTTTGAAATAAAAGGAAAAATTCACATGATTATCTTATAAGAAGATGTTGAGTTAAGGAATGCATATGAGGTTCTTAATGGTCCAGCTAAAAAAGAATGAATGAAAGCAATGAACGAAAAGACGACTTCTTTAAACTTAAATTAAGTATGGAACTTGCTTGATCTCCTTAATTGGCGCACATATATTGGGAACAAATGGAAATGAAATGAAAAGCTAATGGCAGTATCAAAGATAGAAAGCATGCTTTGTGGCGAAAGGATATAAACAATAGGAAGGAATTGATTATGATAAAACTTTTCATCTGTTATATGATTTGCTTCAATTCATCCAATATTGGCTATAATAGCCTATTTGGATCTTAAATTGCATCAAATAGCTGCCAAGATCACTTTTCTAAATGGAGAACTAAAAGAAGAAATTTATATGGAACAACATACAGGTTTTATAGAGATATGCAAAAAATATATAATGTGTTAGTTATTGAAATCAATTTATCGTCTAAAGCACTCTTTAAGATAATGGTATATACTTTTCATAACGTAATCATTTCATATGATTTTTATGAAGACCACTGTGCATATGTTAAGAGATCTAAAGATAAATTTACGATTTTATCTTTATATATGGATGACATTTTGATTTTTTTTAATGACTGTGAGTTTATCAAACAAATCAAAAATTGGTTGTCATCTGAATTTGAGATGAAATACATAGGTGAAATTGCATATATTTTTGGAGTTAAGATTTTTAAGAGATATTTCCCCGAGAGCTAGTTGATGCGGAGTTTTATCACCAAGATGTGGAGAGGTGGGTTAACTCCAATCTTACGAAGCAAACACCGATGTTGCGCTTCGACTGGGTTACTATATTTGGAGTAGTCTACTGGATTTTATGGCAGTGGAGAAACAAAAGTCTTTTTGACGCTGCCTTTAGCTGACCGAAAGATGGTACTCAGGCTGTTATGGACTATATGGAGTGGGTAGATAAGGCCAGGGCAGTAGAAGGCTGTGTGTTTCAAGCTCAGGGATTACCCGTAGGTAGTTTAGTGGGGTGGACCAAACCGCCAGAGGACTGGGTCAAGCTTAACACTGATGGAGCGGTTAAACAAGGGGCCCACCTTGCCACAGCTGGGGGACTACATAGGGATGAGCACGGTCATTGGTGCGGGGGTTTTCTACAGCATATTGGAAGGAGCTCGTCGTTAGCAGCCGAACTAAGGGGCGTCCATTCGGGTTTTACTTTGGCTTGGTTGATTGGTTATTGACGAGTCATTCTCTATTCGGGTCTTACTTTGGCTTGGTCGATTGGTTATCGATGAGTCATTCTCGAATTAGACTCTCTGGAAGTTATTAACATCCTGTCCTCTTCTAATGCAAATTTAGTTGAGCTTAATTTTTTGGTGGCAGGTATCCGTGAACTTCTTCGACTAGATTAGGAGATCCAACTCCAGCTTGTACATAGAGAAGGGAATCAGTGTGCAGATCGCAAGGCATCTCTAGCTGTCCTGGCTAGCCCTGGCCTGCATATTTTACAGGAGCCTCCGCTGACAGTCATGGACCTTCTTCACAGTGACAAGCACGGAGCTTTGTACCGCAGAGTCCTGCGCTAGATAGTTTTTCTTCTGTTGCCCTTTTGGCTTTCTATTTGTATAATAAAAAATAAAAGACTAAGGTCTCAATAAGAAGTTTTGCCCCTCTACGCCGTACAAAAGAGATCAAATGAAGAAAATTCCTTGTTCTAGTGCAATTGGAAGTCTTATATAAGTCATGATGTGTACAAGAACAGATATTTGTTACACTGTTGAGATGGTGAGTAGATATCAATCAAATGCAAGACAAGCATATTAGAAAATAGTAAAGAGAATATTAAGGTATATATAGGGTATTGCTAATTATGCATTGTCTTATCAAGGCAACGACCTACATATACAAGAGCATACAATTACAAATTGGGGAGGAGAATTAGATGAAAGAAAATTTACCTCTAGATTTACTTCCTTACGTAATAATGGTGTTATATCATGGAAAAGTAAGAAATAATCATTTGTTGCTTTATTCACAATGGAAGCTAAATTTATAACACTTTCAGCAACAGTATAAGAAGTTGTGTGACTTAGATGATTCTTGGTTAGTTTGGGGGTTACTCCAAGCGAGGATGATCTATTAATAATCAACTATTACCGTCAAGCAACAATTAATTATACAAAGGACCCTCAATTTTGTTGTAAAACGAAACATATAGATAACAAGTAAATTATGTGAAAGATATAGTTACATAAAGAGAAGTGAGCATAAGTATGTATATAAACAAGATATGGTGGCAAATACAATGATAAAACCAATTTCTCAAGATACATATATTAGGCATATGAAGTCACTATATTGAAAAGTTTATCATCAATATAATATTTATTTTATTAAAATGAGAGTTATTCTTATCAAAAATATGTTATCTGGTAAATAATTTTTTTTAAATAGTTCAGGTAAATTTAGAGTAACTCAATTATATATCCTCTAATACACACACACACATATCTGTGTGTGCGCGCGAGCATTACTTTTCCGTAATGCTTTATTTAGGTATTTAGAGTTAATAAATATATTACTTTCATATTATCTTAAAATTCATATTTAATATGCACAAAATTAAAAATAAAGTATACCAATAATTGACAATTTTTAGCATTTGTAAATTGATTTTGATTTCGCAAAAACTTATTTATTATTTTAAATTTTATAATATTAATGTAATATAATTTTTAAAAATTAGAGTTAATTTGATCCAACCTTTATATATATATCTATATATAAGTAAAATTGAGGTTCCTGCGAAATGAGAAGGGAAGTATTAGTGTGGCTTGTGAAATCAATTTTAAGTTAATTACAATGTTGCGATATTTACAAAAGTATTGTGTATCATGTTTATCGTACATTTACACTATTTACTTATCAGCTAACTCCTTCATTCATTTACCTCCAAATAAAATCATGAACAGGTTAGGAAAGTTACTAATAAGAAATTTTCACGCGCTTAGAACATATTATTAGTCGTGTCGTGTCAGATAAAGAAGCAAGTTTGGTCCAATGGTAATAAGTTCTTTCCTTTGATGATTGACGTTTGAATAGAACAGATTCTGTCCTCGCACCGATCGAGGGTTGCTTATCACAGTGTCCCATCAACCGTTGGGGTCCAATAATAACAATGATCCTACCGAGTTTGAATGGGCAAAAAAGCGTGAATTGATAAATCGTGTTGGAAAAGAGAAGTACGAAATGACGAAGAATAATAGGGTGAGAAGGAGATAGCTTGAAGATTGGGTCAAATACATTTTGATAAATCATACTCCTCCTCCTCGAATTCTTTAAAAGAACGTGCAAGCCTAAAAATGTGGGACCAATTCTCTCGTTCCTCTTCTAGTAGAGTTTAAGTTCATCACTTCAATCAAAGATAAGAAACGTATTTAAAATTTTGCTACTATTTCATTATTTTATATTTATTTTTTTAAGGATCAGACCTAGGTCTTATTTAATAATTATTTATTATTTCAAGAAAAAATTAATTTTCTTTATTATATTTGTAATTAACATTTTTAAATGATGTGGTTTTCTGACAAAAGGGTATTTCGATACACGTTTGTAAAGATATCTCTTCAGTCATTGACGTTTTAAGTATCCAATTAGAAATTATAATTATGTTATTCTAATAAGGAAATCGTTTTGTGCCTTTCCTTACCTAAAATCCCACAGCTCACTTGTATAATGTTTACATTATTCCTCGTAAGCACATGGACGATAAGTAAGGGGAGTATTTTAAGTTGCTTTGCTATTTCTACCCTAAGTATAGTAGTTTAATAAAAAAATATTTCAAGAATAAGTATTAAAGAAACATATTAAATATTTAATTAAGATAATCATTTATCAATTGTTAAACTATATTATCTTTGTTTTAGGATCTTTGTTGTGATAACTAAAGCTTACATTTATAACAATTTATCGTCTATATCTGTATAAAATATTGTAAGATCTGAATATCAGTTACCATTATCGGACATAATATCTGATTATAATTGTTAGATTCAATTAGCATCTTAAGTTAATTAGATTATCTAACTTTTAAAATAGAACGTTGCTTTCACATTTAAGATTGAGGAAAGTGTGAGAACTAATTATTGGTTAACTACCTATATTTCTTTTTATTATCTATTCAAGAAATTAATTCAAAATTACTTCTTTTATTAGTTAAACATCTTATCTTATCATATAGGAGTATAAGATTTATTTAGGCTCTTAATGATGTATTTCTTTTTAGATATTTGAGTTAAAATAACGTATGTTTATGTTGACTTGTATTTTGGATGGTTGAAGTTGAAGGATGCATGTATAAATGTACTTTCTCTTCTTTAAAAGGACACTTTTCTTCCCTTCTCAACGGAACAACTTTCATTCATTATTTTATGGTTAAGAGTGCATTTAATTTTATTAAAATTTAAATTAGGTATTAATGTTACTAAATTTCGATTTCACTAAAGCTTAATTTAGGGTTCCCTACATTATATACGTCCTTGACACGTTCTTTGGAGATAAGCCCACTACGACTACCAGTCTACCACTGCTATTGTTGGTACTGTTGGGAGTAATAAGTCTGGTTTACTTTGGGAAGAGATAAACTTAGAAGTTGCAACTTTCGGTGGTTGTCTAGCCTAACTCTCCCTTATTCGGCAAATCTTACAATATTGTTGTGAGATGCCATGCACAGGCGTCCTAGTGACAATACTCTATCTATAGCTACAGTGATATAGAGGTGGAGATTTTTAGTGTGGCCTCAAAAATTTCCTTTGACTAGCTTCCCCTTTCTTTTTAGGTGAACCATTAATTAGATCATTAACTACTTTCACCTCCCTTGGCACATTCACCTGATCAGTTTTCGTCGTTGTTGAAAAAAATGAGATCCATCGACCTTTAAAGGATTCACATTTAAAAAAGAGGTAATATTTAGTTTCATCTTCATTGTAGCAAAGTTGAGAAAGTAATTTTATTGTACAGTGAAGTAATTATTTCATGTTTATAAAATCTAGTGACATAATGAGGGAGGAAGTTAGAAGCTTAATTTTGTGCCAACATTTGAATCCTTGTGAATTCTTAACGTTTTTTGATATATAGAACAGAACATGGTAAATTCACTTGCTAACTGTACGATTATATATTATTTTACTACTTACAAGTAGTTGTGTGACAAGATACGGAAATTGAAGTCCTGAAAAAAAAACAAAAACAGAAAAGAATAGCTAGTGCGACGTAGAAATGGTCTCCTGATAAAGAGTAGGAAATAGACGATGAGGAGGAAAGTGATTATACGATAATTGGCCCACGTATTAAAGTTGTTATCTTGTCATTTTCATAAGTCAAATAATAAAGTCATGGGGTTAGGTTACAGTTAACAACCATTCTATTCTTATTGACTTGGTCTGGAATTATTTGGAAAACTAACAAAAAAGGATTATACATTTATTTTCATAAATTTCTGCAAAAGCTCTGAAGTTTCATAGCAAGTTTAGACTCGGCCAGATACAAGTTCATTTTATCTTTTATAGGCAAGTGGGTGTAATAAAGAGAGTAATCCTGGTGATTAAGGTGGGATTTTTCCATCGCAACTGCTTATGTTTACCTTTTGCAAGTTCCCTACACACAGATTAATTAGATGATTATCAAAGAATGCTTATAAAGGCTAACACTGATTCAAAAATATTTCTGAAAATAAAAATGGGACTTTTAAAAAAATAAAAATATGGGGATTTCTTCAGTTTCACTGACCTTAATGTTGTCAGGAAGTTAAAGCCTCTGGTAAGTAACTTGTAAGTAAATGTGGTATTGTTCAATAATTGGAATGGAAGAGGTAAAGTGCATGGCCAGAGGATCTCATGTGTTCTTTGGAATCTAAGTAAGACATGGTCATGTTCTATTTCTCTTCTCACTTGATCCGCGTGCACTGGTTAGTACACACACTCACGCATGAAGCTAAGAATATATATATAATATTTCAAAAACAATGGCTGTCAATCATAGATAAGGTCCCAAAGCAAAGCCAAAAGGCAGAGAACTTGCTTTTGGAAATTTGGCTCAACCACAATTAGGTATAATGTTCCTATCTTGTATTGCCTAACCTCACAAACATTCAAAATGCAATAGTTTGGGATAAGGCAAACTTGTATGAAATGAAATGGGGAGTCCAGAAACCAAATATCTTAAGTATCATATCATGTACAAACAATTATAATAATGAGTTGAATTAAAAAATAAAAGAAAGGGCAAGGGCGACTGGGTTCTTGTCAGCCCCACCGTAGCAAAACAAGCACAGAATAAATCAACATCTAATTCCAATCCAATACCCAGTCAGGAGAAATACGGACCTGTGTGATTGGTACTACCGTACTGCTGGCCCTGGGGGATTGCCTTTTTAATTCTTGTTCCAATCAATTTAGATAACTACATGTGTGGTCAACCACTCTTTTGGTATTTTTATTGATGAAGCCAATCTAAAATAGAATTAAGAAAAGTTCAGCTTTCTCTTTTACGTTGCAACGTACAAAATTGACGTACTTTCAAAACCAAAGGAACTTTAACAATAAAGATTTTGACAAAATAGCTATTTTATTTCCATATCATATATAGTTTAAATAATAAAGAAAGAAAAAGATCACTTTCCCTTTCCTTCTCGTACCATAAAAGGGAACAAAATATCTATTTCCATATATATATATATAATCGAAGGCCGACCTTGCTAGAAGTCGCTATAACATACTTCTTATGCGTATCTATCGCAGTCGCCACTCTGATTATGTTCCTATTTGTAACTCTCAACTAGCCCTCATTCGGTTAGTCCTCCCCTCATCCTCTCTTTGGTGTTCTTCTCGTAATGTTGATCGGTTTTGGCTTCTGAGCATTGCTCTATGTTCCATTTTGTCGTCTGAGTCGTCGTTTTTGTTTTGATCATTGGGTTTTCTTGTTTGAGAAACACGGTCTCTTTTGGCTTTTGTTGTTGTTTTCGATCAGTGCGAGTGGTTTCAGCTCAAGTGCTGGCCCTGTTTTCTGGATTTTACTTCTTCCTCATTTGTGTTTATGTTGATTTTCTTGTGACATATCCTTATTTCTTCTTTTGCTTTGACAAGCCGTTTCTTGGGTCAAGTTCATATGTCTCAAGTGTCAAAATCGTCGCTAGTTTATTGTACTTTTAAAGGTGAATTCCCTGGTATTATTCTTATTTGATTTCGGTTTTAGATTGCGCAAAAGCAAGTATATTGAAGTGTATTTTATCCGGACATAACAATTCTGTGTTCTCATAATTTGATACCACAAGATGAATTCATTGTTTCTATAGTTATTCTTCTAGCAGTAGTGCTATAATGTGTGGATGTTTAAGCTGTGAGTATTCGTGTTGTGAAGGCGTTTTGAGTTGTTATGATGAACTCCTATGCATCACTAGTTGACTCGTGAAATAAGCGTTACTTAAGATAGGCAGTTCAATGGATTATTTTTCTTATTTTCTTTTCAAAAAGATGTTTAGAGTTTTTGGCCAATCAATTACTTACACTTGTAGAAAAAGAATGCTTTTGTTAGGGGATAGTGTTTTAAGATGGATGCTTACTTTTGAATTCAAAGTTCTCTATTGATTAAATTAGCTTGCACTCTCTGTATTTTCAAGAAGTTGGATGTTGCCATCAGTGATGTATTTTTTCTAATTGTCCTGCAATGTAATGTGTCCCCGTATCTTTTTTCCACAGAGCTTTGTAGGAAGGGATGCTATGCTTATTGAAAAGCAGTCATTTCAACGGAATATCTGATAGTTTGCAGCTTCCGTCAGGCCAGGGATTATTGTTTCTGGTTTCTCATATTTGTTAGTTCTTTTTTTCAATAGAGGAATTCAATTATTTTATTGATGGCGCAAGACACTTCTGGTGCTGAAGCACATTCAAAGAGGCAGGGTCTACTAAAGGACCAAGTGAGGCTGGTTAAAAGGAAGGACTCTGATAGATATGAGATTGTTCCAATTCAATATACTTTGTCATTTGAGAAGGGGTTTTTTGTGTTTATCCGTGCATGTCAGTTGTTAGCCCAAAAGAATGAAGGAATAATATTAGTCGGTTTAGCTGGTCCTTCAGGGGCTGGGAAAACCATTTTTACTGAAAAGATACTCAACTTCATGCCCAGCATTGCGGTGATTTCAATGGACAACTATAATGACTCTAGTCGCATTGTTGATGGCAATTTTGATGGTAATCTGACTTTAACTTGACACTTCCTTTTGAATTGTTATATTTTTCTGTGTGCCTTTGCAATAGGTGAAACTTTTATCTATTTATTGGGTATTTTTGCCGTTGTGCAACTGTTTTATCAAATGTTTTTTCTTACCACAAGAAGCAGTAAATGATTGCTCTGTTTGTTGCCTCTGGATTCATTCACACCACCGTCATTCTCTTTTGGCCTTCCTTTAGTGGGAGACCAAGTAATGTCTAAACTGTTGCCCTCCAGTTGAAATTGGATATGTTTGACAATGACAAACTATCATGCTAGTTGATGTTATATTTCTGCCTGGTTGTTTCTGACTATTATGTGCCATTTTGTTACAATGAGATGTGTGATTAAGTTTTTTCTGCGGTTATGTGCTATACAAATTTACAGATTTAGTTATTATAAATGTATCATGTACTTCAATCATGCTATCTAGATGTGTGCTTTATCTGTTCTGAGCATGTTTAAAGCTGATTGTTAAGTTGTTAGTAGGTACTTCAAAAGTTCAGAATCGTATTTCATGGCAGTCTGATGGTTCGAAGTGGATCTGGACTTTGTCTTATTCTTGCTATTTGCTTCTAACATTCTTTTGAAGCAGATCCACGATTGACCGACTACGTTACATTGCTCAAGAATGTCCAGGATTTAAAGGAAGGAAAATCGGTTGAGGTTCCAATCTATGATTTCAAATCTAGCTCCCGTATAGGATACAGGTTGAATCCTGCTCCAGTCCTTATGCTGTTATCTTTTTTCATGATTACTGTTCTTCATAATGCTTCATCTCCTATTTATGTTCTTAATTGTGAAATTGTATTTTTTCGTAGCTTCATTACCTTCAGAAATTTATCTAATTATAATGTAATTGTGTGATAGAAAACTAGACGTCCCAACTTCTCGACTTGTGATTATAGAAGGAATCTATGCTTTGAGCGAACAGTTGCGACCTTTACTAAATCTGCGTGTGTCTGTAATTGGGGGTGTTCATTTTGACCTTGTGAAGCGAGTTTTACGCGATATCCAACGTGCTGGTCAAGAACCTGAGGAAATAATTCAGCAGATATCTGAAACAGTTAGTTAACTACAATTTTATCATTTGTCAAAGTTCTTGTGGGTGCTTTGCATGTTTTTCTAGTACTGAGCTTCATGTTCTTGTGCAGGTTTATCCTATGTACAAAGCTTTTATTGAGCCAGATCTGCAAACAGCTCATATAAAAATCATAAACAAGTTTAATCCATTCACAGGATTTCAAAGTCCTACTTATATATTAAAGGTCATATTTTACTCTGATCTGCCAGTGGTTTGTTTTTATCTTATTGTTCTTGGGTAGCATTTCGCTTCATGATTTTGATGGTTTTGATTATTGCTTCTTCTGTAATTTGTCTGTTTTAACATAGGAGTATTTCTTTTTATGTAGTCAGCAAGGAAATTAGCAATGGATCATATCAAGGCTGTTCTATCTCAAGAACATAAAGAGGCAAAAGAGGAGACATATGATATATATCTTTTACCTCCTGGTGAAGATCCAGAGTCCTGTCAATCTTATCTGAGGATGCGAAACAAAGATGGAAAGTACAATCTTATGTTTGAGGTTTGCCTCAGAATTTCATTTATTATGAAATACAGCTATGCTAGCTACATGCTTTTCCAAATGGTCGAAATACTTTTAAGTACTTATTATGCCCAAAAAGTTAGTTGTCCCTGTCCATACAGCTAATTTAAAAGTGACAAGCTTTTAGTTGGCACTTCCATCTCAAAATGACTGACATCTACATAACTAATTTTCTTCCACTAGGAAGCATATGGGAACATTTTTCAAGCATGTTATCTTGACCTGTATTAATTGGACACAGCTGCTTGGAAGTTGTGTATAACATGTATTTAAATCTGCAAGTTGACCGGCCCTAAAATGGTAGAGTTCAATTGTAGAAATATTGTCAACCACGTAAAAGGTTTAAGTATTTCTGTAGAACATCATCAGGAGAGTCCTAATAGTGCTTGGCAACTTGACATTTGTTTCCTTTTGTTTGATTTGCTATAATTGTCAAATGTAGGAATGGGTGACAGATGTTCCGTTTGTCATCTCGCCAAGGATCACTTTTGAAGTCAGTGTTCGGCTTCTTGGTGGTCTAATGACCCTGGGATATACAATCGCTACCATCCTAAAAAGAAGTAGCCATGTTTTTTCTGATGATAGAGTGTGTGTGAAAATTGATTGGCTCAAACAGTTAAGTCGGCAGTATATTCAGGTACTATAACAAAATCATTGTTACCTGATGACTTTTGAGTAATTGATAATTTCCCATGTTTTTATTTCTCATATATTTCAAGTGTGGTTGCCTAAATTTCTTGCTACATTATGTTTTCTTTAATGACTATAGCTTGCAAAAAGTTCATATGTTTTTCCTGTTTGCTTAACCCACTTGAACCTGCATAGGAATTGGTTGTTTAAGATAAAAAAAAAGGTACCCTAAAACTATTTGTTCTTCACTTATGAAATGATTATTTCTTTCCTACGTCATTACCTGGAATGGGGGCCTTATCCGAACCCTAATAACTGGTAAAGTTATATTTATATGCGGCAACTAAGATTTACTTGGTGGATGTTGTGAGCTTTTACAATGTCAATGTGAAGATGCAAGTTGTACTTGCTAATATTGCTCTTTGCTCTTTGCGAATGTTTATCTTGTTATGTAATGATTTCAAGCTCGTGTTCTTACTTTTTCTTTGAAAAGGTGCAAGGAAAAGATCGCTTGGTAGTAAGAGACATTGCTAAGCAGCTAGGTTTGGAGGGGTCATACATCCCACGAACCTATATTGAACAGATCCAACTGGAAAAACTTGTGAATGACGTTATGGTATGATAATATACAATGCATGTGGTGCCTTACTTTGTAGAGGTGGTCGCTGATATGATTATTATGCAGGCTTTGCCAGATGACCTAAAAACGAAACTCAGTATAGACGAGGATCTGGTTGCAACCCCCAAGGAACCATTTTTCCGTGACACTGCAGATAGAATCTTCATGAGAACTACAAATGCTAAAAGGTGCCATATACTGATCCAAGTCTCACATAGCTCTAGGCAGTGCTAGATCAGTGGCTTATATTCTACTTGTACTTTCTGTTTTTCATCATTTTCTATTTCTGTACAAGATGGTGCCTTAATAGTAATTGCACATTATAGTGGAATGTCACATTCATACTCAACTCAAAGGGACAAAATCTTGTCCAAGATTACTGGTCTCGGGGTGAAAGGTCGAAGGTACAATGCTAGAATTTTCGAGTCACCAACAGCTCTTGCAAACCAGGCATGTCAGATTCCTTGTTGCTTGTTGTTTTCTATTTTGCAGGTGCTATGAATCTTTAGCATTTTAAAGTCCTGTTTCTGTTAATTCCTTCTTCACTTCTTCCCAATATGCTCTGCAGGGAGTGGTTAATCAGCTTTCAGAACAAATGTCATCCCTAAACGATAGAATGGATGAGTTCACTACGCATATTGAAGAGCTAAATTCCAAGTTAGTTATGACAAATACTTCATCCAGTCAACAGAACATGGCCCTCCAAGCTGAAGCATGCAATGGCTCTGCCCCAACTGCTTATTTCATCTCAAATTTAGGGAATGGTTCCTTGACTGGATCAAAGATGTCCAAGTCCTCATCTTCATCCCAGTTGAGCAAGGAATCACCTTTAATGGAGGAGGTACTATGACCAACTCCATTTATGTTTTAATTACTTGAACTAATTGTTTGTAATGGTTATGAGGGGCTGGGTTATCAGACTGCACCATTTGGGAAGAGGCTTTTGGAATGGGATGTGCAGTTGAATAAACAGAACGACTAAACAAATACAGGTTCAGTGGCATAAGGGTTCCTTCCTTAGTGACTGTACCCTTGATACGCCCAATTTTCCTAATATAGCAAATAACCCAGAGAGAGATTGAGAATGATAGATGTTACCTCAAGTTTCTTTTCTTTTGTCTTCTTCAAATCCAAAGAATTGACTTTATGCCTCTTGTTGTATTGTCAATTTTATTTGAAGCAGCTTTCTGGTATTGCAAGGGGACAGCGTCAGATGATGCATCGGTTGGATAACTTGACCAATATTCTTCGGGAGAGCTTAGGAGAAGGGCACCAAGAAGTAAGAAGAAACAGGAAAAGTATACCAGTTGATACCGAACTCATTAGAGTTCCACTTATATGCACACTGGCAATTGGTGGTTTAGGACTCCTTTTATTCAGGAGCTCTCGAGCTCAGAACTGAATCCCATAGATTAACAAATTTTCCTAATTTCCACTTCCATTCTATTTTTCCCCTCAGGGTGTCCCTTCGCGGAAGATAAAAATGGATTTGATCGTTGAGTTTGTTGGAAGAGTTGGAGGCAAATAAGAGCCTTCAAGTTGTAAATTTGGGGCTGCCCTTAGACAAATTTTGTATTTTTATGGACTTGGTTATTATAACTCAATACTTAAGTGTTGAATTTGACTCTCTAGTACTCGCCGATTTCTACTTTGTCATCATCCCAACTTACACACACTCCAGGACAACGCAACGCCCTTTTTTGATGGATTCACAAATACAATATATGCATCTCTTTTTCTCTAAAGTTAAATTGAATTGATGGCTAGACAAGAGATTTAATTATAATAGTTAATAAAAAAAGAGATCATGCAGGAGGCCTAACAGTAAGGTTTGCAATTAAATCTTAACAACGACAAACATTGTTATAGACAAAGGCAAACGATCTGGAACTCGAAGCTCAAAGTCCTCTGCATGATTGGTAGTAGAGTTTAAGCAGTAAGGTTGTAGTCAGCTGAAATCTTGCTCTTCCGTGCCTTTAGTTTTGCTATGACTTTTGGAGTAGATTCCGTTTCATAAGTAAAATTTAAATCTTTTGCTTTCTTTGCTGGGTAGCACTCTCTCTGTCTGAATGTTTAATTCTCATCAATGCTCTAGTTGTTGGGCTCATTTTGTAAGAGACCATTTGCCAATAAGTTTTCCCATGTCCAATTTGATTGTTTTGTGGTTAAACTCCTATTTGTGCGGCCTGTGATTTAGTTCTCTTCATACTACATACACTAGAAAACTAGATGCTAGTCTAAAGGCATGCTGACCAGTATTCTTGATACCTGGTTTTGCTTGCCCAAATAACTATATTAATCCAATTGCATATCTTGTGGATCAAGTTACACATTGCAAGAATCAGTTTCCATCGGATGTAAGTGTATTTGCTGTTGAAATAGGGATGGTCAAGTGTTTTCTTTTTCTTGTTGCAAAGTACGCATGTGGAATAAGTGGAAGCATTGTCGTAAATCATGTCTTTGGTCTAGAGCTTTTTTGGACTGCTAGGCATGGAATAAATGGGGGTTTTAGACACCTATTTTATACTATAGAGCATGTTCATTTTTGTACCTGAAGCCGTCTCTCCCTGAATTGTTGGTGAACTTCCTTAAGCTATGTTTTTATACTGGTTTGGATTTTGACTAGGCATGTTGTCCATGATTAAGGAGAAGCCTCTATAGCGATGGCTACATCAATTCCAATTATTCTCATTTATGATTATTTCAACTTTTGCATTTCATGGAATTATTAACCTAATTGTCTGTATTTAATTAACTTGTGAAGGGATCTAAAGTCATGCTAATTATCAAACCAAAACTTGATTTCTTTGCCATTCTTGACACTAGTCTTAATGCTATCTTGAATTTGGTCCCTCGACGCTATGATGTGTCTAGGTTCCATAAAGAATTCACTTTGGTTTTAACATTTTATATGTTTTTCGTTTTGAAAGTGACTGCACATTCATATGACCCCAAAGACTCTTTGCCAATAAGAAGCTGTCATAATCTTTTATTAGTGGCTCTTATCAAAATGATCCATAGACCCCATTTCACTTGGGATTACAAAGATCTATCCATTTAATTTTTGCTCAAGTAAACTTTTTTGTCCATAAAAATTCTTTCTTGGTTTTCTCCGAGTTTATGAGTTAAAAGAGGTAGATGTAGATGTGATGCCCAATAAATATTTAAGCTTTTGATTATTAAAGTGATGAGTTGTAATATACTCGCACGTGTCAAGAATTGATTATTCCAACTGCTTAACTTTCTATGAACTTTGCTTAGCAATCAAAAAATGCAAGTCTTTTAGTTTTAATGGGGAAGCCTAGGTAGTTGATCGAGGGGGTGGGGAGGTGGGGCGGTGTTCTTACTTAAAATCCAAAAGTTAGGATATTTCATTTGCCATTTGTAAAGCTTCTGTTGATAGCTAAACGTCACACTTGCTTACTGTCAGACCAAAGAAACCTTTGAAGATATTTAATAAATCAGCCAAGATTTTAATATATTCCAATTTGGAGCTACTAAGGAGCAATAAATCATCTATAAAAGATAGAGCAAAGAGCTTCATCTTGTCACACTTGTAATGATATTTAAAATTGTCAATCCTTTTGAATATTATTAGATATCAACCTGGTTAAGACCTTAATGTACAACATGAAGATAAATAGGCATAAAGAGTCTTTTTGCTTGATGTCTTTAAAGCCTTTTCTTAAACATAATGGTGGGTTCCTCACTAATGATTACGGTATATTGCTTGATCCATTATTTAAACCAGGTTGAAATCCCTAAACTGCTAATATATCAAGAGTGAACTCCTTATTGATTGTGTCAAAAGTTTTGTGGAAGTCTACTCTCAAGACACAATTTATTGATCTCTTTTCTAACGTTGTAATTTCCAAGAATCTCTTTGATAAAAGTTGTTTAATTGATGTTCATGAGCTCCTTTAGGATGCTGTGTAACCTTAAGGTAAGAATCTTGCATATTACCTTGTATATAAGAACAAGAAGACAAAAAGGAGTTGTTTTCATAAGGCTTATATAGAAGATAAGCTTATATGGGGAGCTCATAACTCCAACAAATCATGCTTCAGCTTATTCAGGACTCCTAACTACTTAGAAAATCTCTTGTGGAGACTAGTGTGGTTTCCTAACAATTGTCCTAAGGCTTCCTTCATTTTATGGTTAGCATTACGTGTGGCTTATAGCCTTATAACAATTTCTTTGAAAAAAAAAATTCTTAACTATTGCATAGATACATTTGGAACAAAATTAATTTTAGTTAATAGATTCCTATAGAAGAATATGAATAAAAAATTATGCTTTGTTGGAACAATTTTTTAAATAAAAAAGATTTAAAAAAATATTTTGCAAGGAATTAATGAAAAAAATTACATTTAACACGAGCTTTAATTTTTATAAAACAAGTCTTTAATAGATTATATAATGTCAAACAAAGCAGGAAATCATCTTGTATGGTATATATATATTTTTTTTTCAGTTATTCAAAATTTAGTGACAAAATATTCTCATCACTGGTATGACATTCCACCGTGCAACGTGCGAAACGTTGCAACCATAGACTCATCGTAAGTGCTACGCGTGGCTGTCCAGTTGGAAACAGTTGCACAATATTGGACAAAATTACAATAATGCACGCCTGTTTTCTTTATCTTAATGTGGTCACTAGGCATGTCTCTTTTGTCAATACCGACAGGGAATCAATTCAAATCATTGTACTGAAATTATAAGTGGACCAGTGTGAATTAAATTTAGAAAAGTTATGTTGGTGAATTAAATTTTAAATTTTCTAACTTTACCGTTACATTTTCAATGCTCTGAATTTCTTTAACATTTGGAAGAGAAATAAACTTGAATGTGATCAATTCCATTTAATCAATTTTTTAAATTTAGTCTTTTGTACTTACGCATGCAAAAAGAATTAACTTAGTGGAAGTGGATGCTGACTGATTTGTGTAATTATTACATTATTGCCTAGTTAAGGCCGTATAATGGTGATTTTTTCTTTGGTAGCTTTGACAGCTACTTGGAACACTCTGACATGTAAAGGATAAAGTTCCTAATATAATTTATAATTCTCATAAACAGTGAGATTTGTATCTAAAAAGTTTAAATTGTTCACATAATTTGTGTTACGGATTTTTTTTTGAAAAGATTTCAGACATTTATCTGTAAAGAGATCTCATCCCTTAGTGGCAGTGTCAGTGGCTTATCTGTCACAAAAGTCAAATTCGCGTCATTTTCAGCTCCGAGGAGTTTTCGAAGAAAATTCAAAGCTTTTTATCTGGAAATGAGTATGTTGTATAATTAAACGGATACTATAGTAAATAAAAATCCGCTTATCCAAACATTTCCTTTCCTTTGATTCATGTGGACGAGGTGCTTCAGCTCCAAGGAAAAGGCCGCACACTTTCATTATAAAACGATAGGCATTGGATGGGCATTACAACATCATTACTTTTACATTACAAAATGAGTGTTCCGTGAAATCAACATCTATAACCATGACTTCATTTTCTTCTCCGATCACCGCCCCCCTTGCCAACATTTCTACCGCCTCCTCCTTCACCAAAACCCCTCTACCCTTTGATTGCAGAATAACAAGAAGCACTCCTCACTTCAAACCTAGAGTTTCAAACAAAGCCAATAGCACTAGTAGTAATGCTGATGATGACAAGCATTTGCGAAACCATAACTCTGCTACAAGAAGAGATGTAGTCATTGGTATCGGAGGTCTCTCCGGCGCCACCGCTCTTTCTGACCCTTTTGCCTTTGCTGCACCAGTTGCAGCGCCGGAGCTCACTAAATGCGGCGCAGCTGACTTGCCAACTGGTTCTAAACCTATCAACTGTTGTCCTCCTACAGACACAAAGATCATTGACTTCAAGTTTCCTCCTCCACAAACTAGAATTCGGATAAGACCCGCTGCTCATAAACTTAGTGATGCCTACATGGCGAAATTCTCCAGAGCCATGGAGCTCATGAGATCTTTACCTGGTGATGACCCTCGTAGCTTCATGCAACAAGCAAGCGTCCACTGTGCTTATTGCAATGGTGCTTATCACCAGGTGGGTTTCCCAGATTTGGACCTCCAAATTCACAATTCATGGCTCTTCTTTCCTTTTCATAGGTGGTACCTCTATTTCTTCGAGAGAACCCTTGGCAAATTGATCAACGATCCATCTTTTTCCATGCCATTTTGGAATTGGGATGCAATTCCTGGCATGAAAATGCCATCAGATTACATCAGTCTTGGATCGCCACTATACAACTCTTTCCGAAACAAGAGTCACGTGCCACCAACTTTGCTCGATCTTGACTACAGTAGCAAGAAGACCGCTATAACAGACCCCAACAAATTATACGCCAGTAATTTTGCACTTATGTATCGGCAAATGGTCACTTCTTCCAAAACTAATACCCTCTTTTTTGGTTCAGCTTATAGAGCAGGTGGTGATCCAGACCCTGGAGCTGGAACAATTGAGACGACACCACACACTCAGCTTCACATTTGGACTGGTGACCCTACTCAACCAAATGGTGAAGACATGGGAAATTTCTACTCGGCTGGTAGGGACCCTTTATTTTATGCTCATCACTCTAATGTTGACCGAATGTGGAACATATGGAAGAAATTAGACAAGAAACATAAAGATATTTCAGACGGGGATTGGCTTGATTCGACCTTCTTGTTCTACGATGAGAACAAGAATCTTGTTCGTGTTAAGGTCAGAGATTGTCTTGATACAAGAAAGCTAGGGTATGACTTTGAAGAAGTTGATATTCCTTGGCTAAAGGCTAAGCCCGCTCCGAAAAAGTCATCCAAGAAAGTGGCTATGAAGGCTTTTGGCCAAACCAAAGCAGCATTTGCAGCAGAAACAAAGAAAAAACTCACACCACTCACTGCATTCCCATTGGTTTTGGACAAAGTGGTGAGTGCAAAAGTTGCAAGGCCAAAGAAATCAAGAAGCAGTGAAGAGAAAGAAGTGGAAGAGGAAGTTCTTGTGATAGATGGGATTCAGCTGGAAAGAGACGTCAATGCCAAGTTCGATGTGTTCATAAACGATGAAGATGAGACAAATACCACACCATCCAACACAGAGTTTGCAGGGAGCTTTGTGAATGTGCCTCACAAGCATAAGGGTATGAACACAATGAAGACGTGCTTGAGATTGGGAATCACAGAGCTGTTGGAAGATTTGGGAGCTGACGATGACGACGAACTGGTTGTTACCCTCGTGCCCAGAAGTGGAGAGGGTCTTGTCACCGTTGGTGGCATTAAAACAGAATTGCTTCAAAATCTGTGAAGCTTCGTCAGAATCCCCTACTCTGGTTGATGAAGAAGAATAATTTTATGAATTTCTAATGTTTTTACTATCTATGGCTAATGGCCAGAAACGTAGGTCATTGTTATTGCTGTTTACCGATAGTCTTCATATCCTTAATTAGTCACTTTGCATACTTTCGTCTTTTGGCAAGAAGAAAATTCTATTAGACGCGGCTTAATTACCATATCATCAGCCTACTTACTGCAATAGGAAATTAAGAAATGATGTGTTAAATAAAAATTAATGAAATACAAGTTAATACGTATGATTCTGCTTAAAGTTATCAAGTCTACTTGACGATTGTGTGTCAAATTAAAATATTATGCTGACATACCAACTTTTTACTAATAATTTCAAAACAATAAGAGTTAGTTTGAGCTAAATTAATTAAGGTGGCTCTTAATATATGCACAGCGATTCAAATCATGTTTAGCCAAACTAACAATTAAAAAGTAATATTACGATGACCATTACAAATACAAATAGGAGGAGAGTTTTGAATTGGTTCTAGTCTCGTCTCAACACGAAAAGGGGTTTTGGATCAGAGTTTAGGGCAACGACAACGCTAATCACTACAACCAAACCCAGTTGCTTTATCTCTCTCAAACCAAGTAATTATCAACACAAGTCATAGCTCGCCACGACAAAGCATACGCTCAAAGTCACCAAGTCCACAACCAAAAATCTAGAAACGTCGGCTAAAACCCAATCCTGTATTGAGTTGCTACCTTTGTTTGAGAAGCCTACACATCAAGACTTTGTACAGTTATCTGCAGGAAAGGTACAGGTCCAGATTAAGAGATAAACGTAGAATAGAAGCTAATCTATACCTATGAATTGGACGCATGTTTGGACGTGCTAAATGTTGACAATTAATTAATTGTGAGGAAGAAGCTCAGGCTATGAAGAAATGAACGGATGTGTGTATTCATGTATGTATATCAAAAGTATGGAGGATAAGCTGCTACTTCTGACCTTTTGAACCATTGCAAAAACGAGTAACGAAATTAACTAATCTCTTCGCCTGCACTTCTTGTGCAGTTCTTTCTCTATTTGTTTTGACATCACGCATATCTGGGTTCTTGTTCTCTCATTTTATCCTAAATACAATGGATCAATTATGTATATATATATATATGGGGAAGAGGTAAGCCAAGTTCTCGTACGCAAAATTTTGAAGTACAGACGTACAAGTTTTTACAGTACCCAAGTACAATAAGAAAACAAATATTAAACAAAATTAAAAGCAAATGCTTTTGAGTTTTGAGAGGTAATGGGTTTGTAGTTCACTTGTATTCTGCGATACTTGGGTGGAAACTTGAAACAAATAGAGCCCAATCCGCCAGGTACAGTACAGATAGTGAGAATTGTTAAATTTTCATAAGATCTAAAGATTTTAAGAATCGAGGAATATGTTATTTTATGCCCTTTAGTTGCAATTTAAATATGTGACATTATTATTTAATTAATAAAGCATTCTTTATCTTTATGTATAATGTTAATTATATTTGTTTTTTAATATTAAATGTAAAATTCTTAGAATAATTACTATATAGAATTTATGATGAGATAATAATTATGAGATTTAATCTGTATTTATATATTATTTATAAATGTTTCTAGTTATAGTTTCATCAAGACCGGATATTAATGAAACGATAAAACCAACACATGTTATATTTTTTTCTTACAAAGAAAGTAATTCATCTAATAAATTAAAGTATGAAGATATTTAAACTAAGTGTGGGCTTTTATTACAAAATAAGTCCACTCAATTGACCCAAATATGAGGATCCCAAATAGAATATTACTTAAGTATCTGTGAACTTTCTCATTATAATGGTTATATAATTGATACTTAGACTTGAGATTACTAAAGTATCTCGTGTGAAAATTATCATGTCTTGATGTTACTTATGAACTGTATTAAGATAATTCAATCGGTAGAACTTGGATGTAATATGAATCATATGAGGATAGTAGAGTAAATTAATAAAGAATTCGTCACTCTAAAGTAATTAGAGAGAATATTCTACTGTTTTTGATTAGTAATGATTTAAGAAATTATCTAGCCCGAATGAATTGACATTTAAAAATGTGTTTTCAAATGTCAATTATAAGTCAATTACTATTTAATTAGAAAGAACATAATTAGATATAAAAGAGTAGATGTTATATCCATACTCTGTCCAATTAGAATATTGGGTAACGAAAAGATTAAATTATACATTATAAACATGCATAGACAGGTTAAGTCAAACCACTTTAACATTCTTAATATTTGGGTGGTCATGACATGTTACTAGATGTCAATCTTGACCTATGATTATAAATTGTTTAATTGGAGAATTAAAGATAAATTAAAAGGAGTTTTAATTTATTTAATTCTAATTATGAATTAGAATTATAATTTATAATCATTGTTAATATATTATGAACTTAATGAGTCATACATAAAGAACAGTTTAAAAGAGAAATTTTAATTTCAATTAAGTTGGACTTAATTATAAAGTTTGAGAAACTTTAGGGATCAAATATGAGATACTTGATTTTATTAAAATTAAAATTAATTATAATTAGATTTAGACTTTAATTATAATTGATGTATCTAATTTTAATACCTTGATTTTTTTTTCTATAAATAGGAATAAGCATAAGGAGATAGCATTCTTGCTAATTCCTCTCAAAGAAGTGAGTAACTGCTCTGTGGATACTGTTAGAGGTTGGAAACGTGAACAGCTCATGGTTGACACATTGAAAAAGTTTCAAAAGGATTATAACAAAAATATCGAATTAGGCACGATTTTATATTTTATGATTCAAGTTTAGTTTTTCAAGTTATTCAATTATCGGGATCTGATCAAAATTAAAAATATTTTTTTCGTTGTGTCTATAATTCGATTGCGGTTAGTTTCCTAACAGTAGTATTAGAGTCTCGTTTAATTGTTTAACTTGAATTAAGTGCTTGATTGTTACTGATTTCATAAAAATTAAGGCTAAAAAAACTTTTTTTATTAAATTAATGCTAATGATTTCAAAACTGATTTTATGAAGAATTAACAATGGGGCGTGTGCAACGTCTACAACAGGCGCCAAACAGTCCCCACAATTTTTTATTATTTGATTTTATATGTTTTAATCCTTATTTTTAATTAAATTAATGTAATAGATATTAAATTGGTTAATATTTCTAATAAAATTGAAAAAGTGTTTTTTTTTCTAAATGTTTGAAAATTGTTTTCAAAGGATAATTATTATTAGGAATATTTTGAAATTTAGTTTAATTTTTCAAGAAATTAAAGTATTAAATTGAATTCGTTATCAAATCGGTAATTAAAATCAAGCAAAGGTTTTAAAGGATTTCTTTCATAATTAGTTATGTTAGAAATTACTAATATAATGAAATTATATTATTTTAATGAGACCAAAAAATTTTAAATTTCAAGTCCCTCAATTAAATATTAAGTATTAAAGTATGTGTTAGAGAATGTGATAGTTGCCTTCCATTATTTAAGAATAAAATCAAAGTTTTGTTTATTATAAGGCTTATTGAGCAAAATCAAGGCCCCTTTAACCTGAATATATTTTATTTTAAATTAAAGGGTCCTACTTAACTAAATTTGTATGATTTGGATAAGCAAACTCATAATCATAAGAATTTAGAGGTAGTTTATGAATAATATATAAGATATATTTTGGAAAAGAGTTGTCACCTAATAGATCTAAGAGTCACATAAGATGTGGTTGATAAAGTTGTTATCTACCTGATTTAAATTTAATTGTTTTGTGAAGCAAACTTAAGATCAACTATTTTTTAAAGGGATCCTAACCTATTATGAAATATTTGATAATTTTTCGATTTAATAGTGAGGGTTATTATTTTAAATAAAATAGTGGGAGTAATAAAATATTTATTAGAATCCTTATTTTATTTGATTTTATGGTATAAACTAATACTTGCTCTTGGATGTCTTTCGATTACCAAATCAGAAGATGATTACCAATCTGACGATGAGGAGCATCATGGATGCTAACAAGCTAACTGAACCTAACTTCTCATACTAGTTACGTAACTTGAGAATTGTTCTCAACCAAGAAAGAAGTTGTATATTCTTGACATTGTTGCTCTACCAAAGCCTATTTCAGATGTGACTGATGAGACTTGCGAGAGATATCAACATTATATTGATGATGTTAAACAAGCTATATGTGTGATGTTGGCTAGTATGTCTCAGAGTTTTAGAGGCTACGTGAGAACACAGATGCTCTTACTATAATTATGCATCTCAAGGAATTGTTTGGTGCACAAAGCATATGGAAAGGTATCAAATTCTCCAAAGTACTGTTTCAATGCAAAATGGCAAAAGGAAATTCAGTGAACCTACACGTGCTGAAAATGATTGGCTATATTGAAAATTTAGGCCAATTAGGTTTTGTCATGGATTATGAGTTAAGCATTGATTTAATGTTGCATTCTTTTTATTTGAGTTTTTTACAGTTCGTTATGAACTTCCATATGAATCAAAAAGATATGTCATTATTTGAACTACTGAATATGCTCAAAATTAAATAGGGGTGCCTTAAGAAGAAACCTAGTTTTGTTCTTATTGTGGATTTTTCAAAAAGTAAGAAAAAGGGCTCTAAAAAGAATAATAACAAGAAACAGAAGGCTTATGCTAGAGTAATCAAGCCAAAATGTGGTGTCACAAAGAAGAGTAATGAAAAGGGCACATGTTTTTCCTGTGGAGTCAATGGACACTAAAAGAGGAACTGCCTAGCTTATCTTGTTACCTTGAAAGATAAGAAGCTTAAGTAAGTTATTTCTTTAAGTATGTTTATGATTGAAATCAATCTTTCTACTTATGTTCCATATTCTTAGGTATTAGATACTAGATGTGTTTCTCATATTTGTAATAATATGCAGATATTAATATGGAGTAGAGATTTAAGGAAAGACGAAGTGGACTTATAAATAAGCAATGGAGCAAAAGTTGTTGTATTAACTATAAGAACGCGTAGTATAACTTTGATTTTTAACCTTGTACTAGAACTAAATAACTATTATTATGTTCCAGTTGTTACTAGAAATATCATTTCTATTTCTTGTTTAGATTTGAATATATTTGTCTTTATTATTAATAATTATAGTTGTTCTTTTCATAAAGATGATGTTTATTATAGATCTAGATTACTAACAAAAGGTTTTGTATCAATTAGATCTTGAAAGGTCAATACTTAACATAAATAGCAAGAAAAGAAAGTTAAGTCACCAAAATCCATTTTATTTATGTCATTATCAGTTAAGTCATATCAATGAAATTATAATCACAAAGTTATATAAATAACGATATTTGGATCCTTTTGATTATGAATCATATAAAACTTATGAATCCTATCTGTTGGAAAAGATGACCAAACTAACTTTTATTGGAAAGGGAGTACGTGCCAATGAGTTACTAGAACTTATACATTTAGATGTATATGGCCCTACATTTAATTATGCTAGAGGTAGATTTTCATATTTCATTACATTCACAAATGATTATTCTAGATATGGTTATATCTACTTGATGAAACAAAAATTCTCAATCATTTGAAAAGTTTAAAGAATTTAAACTTGAAGTTGAGAAACAAAGTAGTAAAAGTATTAAGACACTTAGATCAAATCGAGGTAGTAAATACTTGGCTTTGAGTTTCTTGGTTACTTAAAAAAGAATGGGATTCTCTCATAGTGGACTTCTTCTCGAACTCCACAATATAATGGAGTATTTAAGAGGAGAAATATACTCGATTAGATATGGTATGTTCCATGATGAGTCATGTAGTCTTTCCTGTCTCCTTTTAGAGATATACCATTGAAATTACTGCTTACCTTTTGAATTGAGTTCCATCCAAATTGGTTGACAAGATACCATATGAGATATGGACTAGTAGTAGAACAAAGTTGTCGCACTTAAAGGTTTAGGAATGTGACACTTATATGAAGTGTGCAATATCTTATAAGTTTTAAGCTAAATAAGATAAAAGCAGATGATAGTAGATCACAGTTAAGATAGATCTTCACTCTGAATGGTGGTGTAGTAAGTTGGAAGAGTTTAAAACAACTAACCATTACAGATTCAACAATTGAGGTAGAGTACATTTTAATGTCAAAGGCGGCAAAGGAAGGTTTTGGATCAATAATTTCATCACTAAACTTAAAGTGGTTCCTAGCATTATTAAGCTTATAGTATTGTACTGTGATAAAAATGGCACCATTAGAAGGGCAAAGGAAACAAGGTCTCATCAACGGTCGAAACATGTACTCAAGAAGTTTTACTTGATCAGGGAGATAGTGAAGCAGAAAGACATAACATTGGAGTGAGTTCCTATTGAAGAGAATCTTGAAGATCATCTCACTAAGCTTTTGTCTTAGAAGAGACATTATCGATATATAAAAGGATATGGTATTAGATATGTAGGCTATTGGCTTTAGTACAAGTAGGAGATTGTTAGTTTATACCCTTGTAGCCAATCAGTTAATTGCAATTTTAATGTATGATGTTATTCTTTAATTAATAAAGGCATTCTTTATCTTTATGTAATATGTTAATTACATAAGTTGCTTTAATACTAAAGGTAAAATCCTTGGAATAATTACTGTATAATTGAAATTATGATGAGATCACAATTATGAGTTTCAATTTTCATTTATGTATTATTTCCAGATGTTCTTAGTTATAGTTTCATCAAATAGGATATTGATGAAACGGTAAAACTAGCACACATTATGTTTTTTTCTTATGAAGAAAGTAATTGATTTTATAAATTAAAGTATAGAGATACTTAAACTAATGTATAGGTGCTTATTAGAGAATAAGTTCACTCAATTGAACCAATTATGAGGATCCTAAATGAAGTATTACCTAAGTGCCTGTGGATTTTCTCATTATGAAGGTTATATAATTGATCATTGGACTTGAGATTATCAAGGTATTACCAAGGTATTTTATGTGAGAATTATTATATTTTGATGTTACTTATGAACTGTCCTAGGATAATTCAATCAATAGTAGTTGGATGCAATAAGAACCATTTGGAGATAGTTGAGTAAGTCAATAAAGGATTTGTCACTTTAAAGTAATTACAGAGAATGTTGTACTGCTTTTGATTAGTAGTTATTTAAGGAATTCTCTGACTAAAGTGAATTGACATTTAAAACGGTGTTTTCAAATATTAATTATAACTTTAATTAGCAAGAACGAACATGATTGGATACAAAAGAGTAGATACTATATCCATACTCTATCTATTTGGGACATTAGATGATGAAAGGATTAAAGTATACATCATAACCATGCATGGACAAGTTAAGTCAAACCACTTTAGCGTTCCTGATATTTAGGTGATCGTGACAAACTATTAGACATCAATCTTGACCTATGACTATAAAATGTTTAATTAGAGGATTAAAGATAAATTAAAAATAGTTTTAATTTATCTAATTATAATTATATATTAGAATTGTAATTTATAGTCATTGCCAATATATTAAGACCCTAATGGGTCACACATAAAGAGTAGTTTAAAAGAGAAAAATCAATTTCAATTAATTTAGACTTAATTATAAAGTTTGAGAAACTTTATGGATTAAATATGAGATATTTTATTTTATTAATATTAAAATTAATTATAATTAGAGTTAGATTTTAATTATAATTGATGTATTTAATTTTTTATTAACTAAAAACCATTATGCTTTTGTTTTCTAACAATAAGAATAAGCACAAAGAGCTAGCACTCCTACTAATTCCTCTCAAAAAGTTGTGTGACTACTCGGTGGATACCGTTAAAGATTAGACGCATAAAGAACTCGTAGTTGATACATCAAAAAGGTTTTAAAAGGAGCACAACAAGAATATCGAATCAAGTACAATTTCATATTTTATTATTCAAGTTTAGGTTTTCAAGTAATTCAATTATCGGGATCCGATTGAAAACTATAAAATTTTATTTTTCTATTGCGTCCGTGATTCGATCACAATTGGTTTCCTAATATAATCACTCTATTTGAACCAGTATATAATGGTTTCAATATAATTCAAAAAATAAATTAAATGCATATGGATCAATATTTTAAAAATTAGACTAGAAATTAAACCAATAAGATCAGAAATTTAAAGTTTAAAAATTCAACCGGTATTAGATTGTTATAAAACCGATGTATAATAAAAATTGAATAAAATGTAAGAACTTAAAATAGGATTGATGAAGGATACTATCTTTATCTATTGAAGAGATTAGAGTTTAACTGAAAAAAGAGACTGTCAAACAAAAACCAACTTATTTATTCTAGTTTTAAAAAATTGGTTAGTTTATGAAAACTGGTTGGCAATTAATAAATCAATCAATTTTTAATAACAAAAGTTATTAAAATAAACTAAACCAATAAGTTAAAATGTTTAAGGCTTTTAAGATTGCACCGACCAAGCCCGCTTGATTTTTTAATCGTCGATATGGATATTTTTATATAAATCACGGTGTATACAAAAGTAAATTCTTTTACATGAAAATATTATATTTTTTAAAAAGCCATAAATTAAAATTTCATATCAATATGAGAATTTAAAAAGATGAATTTATTATACAAATATACCATAATAATTGATAAAAATAATATTTTAATTAAAATATGCATTCTTATCATAATGACAATTGGAAACAGCCTCCCTATCAGTTAGGGGTAAGGTTGCGTACGACTATACTTTCCAGATTCTACGTCTCAATAGGATTCATATTGAAATATTGTTCTTGTTGTCATTATTCTTATTATAATGACACTTATTATAACTCTTACAAGAGATAATCTCGTTTCGTCAAACCAATTATATAACTATAAATATAATTATCTATAATTAGTTAACTGATGTTATTAATTTGATAGATATTATTTATTATATTATATTGTCTATTATGAACCAAATTTGTTAGATAGTATGAGTGAAGAAAAATTTTATATTTAAATATTATTTTATATTTTTTAGAAATATTTCTTAAATAGGATAGATATAAATATTGTACGTAAAAGAAAAATTTAGCATAACTTGTATAAGAAATTATATTTTTTAGATAATCAAACTTTTTTCTTAAATAATGTACCATTCTAAAATTTTATTTTAAAAACTCAAATAGGTGGTCAATCTTTATTATTTTTAGTACCAATTATTTTTCCTTTTTTATTTTTCTTGTAAATATTAATTAAAGTAAAATTTAATAATAGAAAATAAATGAAAAATTCACAAAAAAGCACACATATATGAGTATTGATTCATATATAAGCTAAAGTATTAAAATTTAGATTATTATTTATTAGTGTCTTAATATTAATATTCATTGACATAAATTTTTTTATATAAAACAATTTAAGTCGTATTTTCAATACACTTAATTTATAAAATATGAAAAAAGAAATTTAAAGAATAAAATCAAATTGGGGAGTAGTAATAAAAGAGTTCAAAGACTAGTTTCCTCTTATTTCTCATACTTGTTTGGATATAGATAATAATTTCAACATTAATCAAGTTTGAAATAGTCTCCTTAACAATTATTCCATCTACTTACTTTTACAAACTCAATTGAATCTCTGATGTTGCATAATTATACAATTAAGCTCAGCTACCAACCAAGTATATAAATTTGTATAAACTTCACAATAAATATCTATTTAAGATTATGCATTTGAGATGATTAACATGTGAATAAAGTCAAGATGAAGAACATAAAAATGAAAAATAAAAAGAAAAATAAGAGATCGTTTAAATTTCCCTTTTTACATTATAGTTAGGTTCCTTAACTTGCTCATTAAATCTTCAAAGGTAAAATTAGTAAAAAAAATTTCGACTAATTTAAGATATTGTTCTCATCCTAATACTTAAAAGATTTAAAATTCTCAATCTTTTAAAGCAATAAAAATGAGTGATTTAAACATAAATCTTTGATATAAAAGGCTTGGTAAGATACTCAATTTATATGAATTAAGTGAAAAAATGTTAATATTTTTAATAATCTTTAAAAAAAATTATCAAAAAAGTATATATTATTTAATGAATAATGTTATGAATTAAAAAACTTAAAAGATATCATATCATTATACCAATAAATTATTTTTAAAGGAAAATGGTAATTAATTAATTAATAACTAAAAGTATTACAAACAAGACATAGTGCTTAGTGGGTACCCTTGCTCAAGTTACAAAACTTCCTTGCATATGTTTGCAAAAAGTAGAGACAAAATGAAAAGAAAATTTGCATTAGATTTGTATAGAAGATAGCAAGTTAGAGCTGCAATTCTGGCTGGTATTTTTTAGCAGTACCAACTCCCTGATCCTATTGATGATCTCTGATTTTAGAAACTCCATTGGTGAGGTTTTGTTTGCAAATCTTCTGGAATTCCTTTCGCTCTATAAGATATATACACAAAGTCCCAAAGTTTTGAGTTAGAAGCTTGGATTGATAGCCTTTTTGTAATATCTATGAGAGAATTCCCTGGAGCAGGCCATAGACATTTCATTGTAACATATTCCTATATGTTGTTGATGAAGGGGCACAAGAAAAATAAGTGGTCTCTTAATTCCTCATGTACCAAACACATTAGACATTTTGTCAACTTACAAATATGGAATTCTATCAGTGGTGTTGAGTTTTTTTTTATTGCAAGCAACAAGAGAAAAGAGATTCTGGGTGTTATGACCTTCTTCCAAACAATCTTGCACCAATCTATCTTAAAGCATCTTCTTCTTAACATGTTTTTGATGATTTTGGTGGATAATTTATGAACAGGTTGGTCTTTCATTAGAAGTTATCTGAAATATTTAGATTAGGAGGGTATGCAAGTGGTAAATGTCTCAATTTGTGAGGGAACATCCAAGAATTCCCATTAATCAATAAACTGATTCTGGAGTGAATTAGCAAGATTAATGAAGTCCTTGAAGTGTATAGAGAATGCAGAAGTTGTTCATAGCCTGACTAATTATAATACCATAATGAGGCCAGAATTCCATTTCCAATTCTGCATTAAACATCAACTTGTATCATATCCTTTAGCTTCAGTAATTAGTTCAGGAATGAGAATTTGAGGTATTTTTGTTGACTTCCTAATAAATTGTTTAGTAAATCTTATGAAATCATTTTGGTGAACATACTTTTAATTATGAAATATTCAATAAATATCAATATGATATATCTAATACTTTTATGTAAAAGGAAAATATAGTTCAAATATAAAGGAAAATATCAATTGAACTATTTAAGAGTTTTAGTTTACATGAAATGAATTTGTGCAATGATTTATTTTCTTTTATTTAACTATATATCTTTCATATGTGATATATTATGTGTGCTAATGAAGTTGAATATAATGTTTTGTACTTTAGATTAGAAATACTTACCAATAACTTATGCCAAGATGCTCTTTAAAATAATAACAAAGTCCAAGAAGGATTTACTAATTTTTAAATTTTAAGAGGCAAAGTGTAACAGGTTTATACAATATAAGTGTTTAATGTATTTAATCTTATTAAAAATATTTATTTAAAACTAAATTATTTTTTAAAGTACACATTTAAATTGAAAAGTAATTTTTTAAAATATAAAATTAATTGTATGAAAGTAATAAAATTATGAAATAAAATTAATATTTTATTATAAAATTTTAAGCAAAATTTTAAAATTAGATTGAACTAAAATTTACTTTATTATAAAATTTTAAGCAAAATTTTAAAATTAGATTGAACTAAAATTTTTAGTACTTTAATACATAAACTATGATTTTGTAATAAATATGTCAATCCCTTTTAGACTTCACATCAAAATAAAGATCTAATCTTATTGTTTTAGAGTATTTTAAAAGAACATTAACATTTTCAAAACTAATTAAATGAAACCTCCAATTGACAAACTCCTTAACCCCATTAAGATTCTGTTTGATAAATGCTAATGCATATTATATATATATTTTTATTCTTGATGGTACTAGTGGCACTCATAATCTTCAGCAAAAAAAAAAGTCTACATTTCATCATCCACTTTCCCTAAAAATACCTAATTCTTCATTAATTAGTGCATTTTAAATTGTTGGCACAGGTATATGGTAGAGGTGGTGGCCACACTTGACATATTTGAGTCTTTGCTAATGGTAGTAAGTAGAGGAAGGGAAAGGGTGTGATTTATCCTCTTAAAGACTCTAAGAAAGACCTCTTTCTTGGCATATATAATATGCTATCGTTGTTTAAGAATGTTATGTACTCTAAGTATAATGGGTGAGTTATTCTATTTTTTATTCTTGTTTATGGTTATGTAATAAGTTTTTGGCTTGAAAGTTGTGCACTATTTTTATGATATAAAGGGATCAAAGTCTAGAGTTTTAGTGAAATGTGTCAAGTATCAGGGAACATGTATGAAAGTTTCTATAAGGAAACTTGACCCATAAATGTAACATCCTTATAATGAATGTAATACTACCAATAAGCCTATTAGTGATAAAGACAAATGCCCATAATGCAGGGGAGAGAAATTTGTTCCATATAAAGAGGTTTTGGAAGTGATCATTAAAAAGATCATACATAATGAACAAAAATTTCCCTAAAGAAGCTGATGAGGTGGTATATTGTTTGTGATTATTGATGATTGTTTGCCCCAAAATTTGTTAAGGGATTTTATACTAAGATTTTGACTATTTTTTCTTTTAATCTTTGATAATCATTAGTGATATATTCTTTGTGCTTCAATGAAAGGAACATTCAAGATTTAAAAGGAAGGTAGATAAGCGCAAACCCTGACTCTTACTAAGGCTATTTGTAGGTTCTAATTTGTGTTGACAGATTTTGATGGCAGGCAACTTCTTATCAAATTAAATCGTGATAAAGTGGCTAAGTTTGTTGAGTAAAGAAAATAAACTTGTTTCCTAAATTACCTCCTGCAAGTTATATCTTAGCTAATTTAACTACTCATATGGCCAAGCAGATTAATTTCAAGAAAAAAAATTATATATTGAGGAAGAATAGCTAACCAAGTTGAAAATGTTAGTCGAAAATGGGCCATATCAACCCTAGGGATAAGCCAAAACAATGTGAGGGAGATGAAGATAATTGATGAAGAAGATGCTAAAGTGTAAGAAATGTCAAGCATACTATGATGAAGATTAGAGAATTTGGAAATTTTGGGAGAAGTGAATTACGAAACTAGACTTTTTTTTAATAAACTTTGGGTGTTAATCCTATCATTGCTACGTGGACTCCACTTTAGCATTGATGAAATAAGAGAAAAATACACATAGACTCTAAACTAAAAAATTATGACAAAGTTAAGGGTTTTGTCAATTAGTGTTTTGATTCAATTAATTTTGAAAATATTAGAATTCATTTCGAATGCTTCAAGATGTTAAGATCTAACTTGTATTTTAGTATAAATGTTATGGTCTAAAAGAGACTTTTTATCTTAAGACGACATCATTCTCACCCCTAAAGTCCACCTTTAACTGAGTTGAAGTGGTACGTCACATGAACGATCTTTTTAATTGCTATGAAACATGGAATTAACTTGATATAAAAAAATAGACTTATCTTAGCTCTGCAATGTAACTTGAAAAGTCTTTTGAGTTCCCAAAAAAAAAAAAGAGTAAAAACTGAATCACTTTTAAAATTATTACAAAATTAAGAATCACAATTAGAACAATTATAATGATTCTTTTAATGTTGAAGACAATAAGTAAGGTCATCTTTTTCTTTTTGAAATCTCCTCTTCTTTTAATTTTCTATTTGTGTTATCCATTTGTTTGTTAGTTCGCCATTCATCTTGAAGTTTAGTTTAGGTCACAAGTTTTTCAAGCAATTTAGGTAGCTCTTTAAGTTTCTTACAAGAATCAACTTCTTTAACTTATAGCTCATCATATTTTTGGATAACTTTCTACAACTAATTTTCATTAGAAAAATGATGATAGTAGTATATCTAAAGAAAGAAGTTAAAGCTAGTGATGAAGATGAACATCAATAAGAATAAGATGATGATGGTCAAATTATCGTTAATCTTGTTTTTTATTTTGAAACTCAAAAGCTTCCTTAAATTTGTATCGTTTAGTTAAGAAAAGTCTAAATTTTTTATATTAAAAATAATATTACGTATTTCAATAATTAAAAAGAAAGTTCATGTAATATAGCGCGTTAGCTCAATTATCTATAATCTCGAATGAAAATTAATATCATGTTAAATTTGGTATAAATGTTTAAATATTAAAATACTAAAAAATAGAGTTTGGATAATTTTAATAATTTATTTAAAATTATAGATTAAAATATTAATTTTTTCTAATTATAAAAATATATGATTATTTGCATGAAAATAAGAAGTTTATAATTTAATATTTTTCAAATTTGACATGAGATGTTTCTAGAAAAAACTGGTCTAAATCAATTGTACATCAATCCCACTTGTCCAAGGATCTAAGAGCTAGAAAATATTGCTTTGAAGAATTATTCAAAAGCAGTTAACTTTGACTATTCCTTATTAAAACAAAGATATAGAATTTGATGGCTACAAGATGGGGACAAAAATACAGCCTTCTTCTATAAATCTATCTCCGCAAGGAAAGCCTCAAACGAAATTATTACCCTTAAAAGTAATGGATCCTTGCTTCAAACTCAAAGCCAATTATTGATGAAGCTACCTACTATTTCCAATCATTATTGGGCTCTCCTTTTTCTACTTGCTCCTCTGTGGAATTTATTGGCGAAATATTTCAACAAGAAACTTCTATCTAGGATGTGGAGGCTTTGGCAACTCCTGTTACTAGATTTGAAATTGAAAATGCCTTAAAATCTCTATCCTAGAATAAAGCTCCAAGGCTGGATGGTTTCAATATACAATTTTTCACAAAAAATTGATCCACTATAGGCAATTCGATATCTGAAATTGCATTAGAGTTCTTTAACAGGGTTAAGCTTCTCAAAGCCATAAGCAATACTTTCATTACCTTAGTTCCTAAAAAGGAAGAGTAAAAGTCTTTAAAAGATTACAAACCTATCTCCTGCTACAACTCCATCTACAAAATCATCTCCAAAGTGTTGATTTAAGATTGTAGCCTATACTTCCTGGGATTATTGACTCAATTTAATCTGCTTATATCCTACAAAGACAAATTGGAGACAATATTGCATTACCTCAGGAATTATTCAAGCATTACACCAGAAAGAATAATAAGAAGAATTGTGCACTCAAAATCCACTTTGAAAACGTTTATGACAAGGTAGATTGACATTTCATCATCCATGTTCTCAAAGTATTTAGTTTCCTCAACATACTCACAAAATGGATTCATCAATGCATCTCAACTGTTTCATTCAAAATTTTAGTAAGCTTACAAAGGATATCAATGCTGCTAATGGTATCAAACAAGGTAACCCCATCTCTCCATACTTATTTTCTCTGGTCTATGAAGTTTTAAGTAGACTGCTTAAAGGAAAGCTACTAAAAAATGTATATTTAGATTTCACTTTAAATGTAAGAAGCTTGGGATAGTTATTCTAAGCTTTGTTGATGATATTTTTGTCTTCTTAAAAGCTGACATCTCCTCTGTGATATCCATCTACAAAGCCTTTAAAGTCTACACCAATTTGTCTGGTCTTGTTATCAATAAGGATAAATCTAGTCAGTTTACTTCAGCAAGTGCAACTCCATATGTAGATAGACTCTCACTTATTACTAGTTTTAAGCTGAGTCACCTATCTGTCAAATATCTGGGTATTCTAACATCTTCAACTAAGCCTAAACTCTTAGACTTCAAGCCTTTTATTGAAAAAATTAGGAGTATAATTGAAAACTTGTCTTCTAAATCAATTTCTCTAATTGACAGATGTCAATTGATCACATCTGTTCTCTCATCTATAAGCACATATTGGGCCTCTCACTGTTTTCCCTCAGGATGTGATCAAAGCTATAGAAAAGATGTTTCGCAACTAGTTATGGTTTGCCAGTAGTAGTAAAACTAGAAACAACAGAATATATTGGTCTGAGGTATGGTTGCCTAAAAATCAGGGAGGTTTTGGTATTTTGCCTATCAAAAGCATCAATTATGTTCTATTAGTCAAAAGGCTATCGAGATTAATCCAAGATAAACAAACATTGTGGTTAAGATGGGTGCATACATATTACATCAAGGATCATAACATATGAATTGCAAAAATTCCTATAACTACCTCTTCCCTCATGATTCAGTTGTTCAAACTAAGATGAAGCATCAGTGACTCATGTAAATCAATTGTAAAGAATGGTAAAACACCTCTTTTTGGTATGACAATTGGACCCCTTTTGGACCCTTGGATTGTGTTATTGAAGCCACTCCCCTTAAAGCTTTTATAACTACTATTGCCTCGGTTGTTGAAGGGTTATCATCCAATAAACTTAATAGACTTGATCCTACTATAAGCATATCTTAATTTCGTCTCAACTACAATCTAGACAGATCAACAAAAGACTACATTGAGTGGAAACTAACTCTGTCTGGTCTTTACACAAATAAGTCCCACAGGTCTCTCTTTTACAATCCTTCTAGTGTTTCTTATTGGCATAAGATGGTGTGAATCAAGCATCACTAACCTAGATCTTCATTCATACTGTAGCAAGCTATCAAAAATAGATTCCCAAGTTCTAACACAGTAGCCAAATTCTATCAAATTCCTAAATGGTGTATACTATGTAAATCTTCTCTTAAAAATGTAAAACATCTTTACTTTCAATGTCATTTCAATAGATATCTCTTTCAATGTCATTTCAATACATATATCTTCAACTAATGCAGCCCTTCTAACTACGCACTCCAACTTCAAATCTTCATATTTTTCAACTCCGATATCCACAAATTACAAACTTTATGTCGTTGGAAAGCTAAGAGAAAGATCTACAACTTTCATAAAAACAATTTTGTCAAATTCTACCTAGATGAATACAGTTGATTCATTAAAATTTCAGAACACATTTTCCCCCCTTTTTCCTCTTTTCTCTCAACTGTCAATATATATAACTGTTAACTATAACAAAAAACCCAATTCTAACAATTAAAAATAATACATACAGAACTCCCAACTTAACCAATTTATTCAGAAAAATCTATCCAAAGGCCTTCAACATCTAACAATTTTAATTCTAACACAATTGACACTTAACAGAGGAGAAATACTGAACATATAAAATTTCTGTTAAGTTGTTAGTGGTAGCATGATTAGTGGACAAATGTAAAACATGCATTGGAGACATGTGTCAAGACACAAATGAGACACCTAAGTTATGTTTTTAGGCAAGAAAGTTCTGCAGCTCCTTTGTTGTTCATCACTGAAAATCACTCACCACCAACACTCCCTCCTTGTCCATTCATCACCAAAATACCATGCATGTTCACTCTTGTATTTAGCTTTTGATTAATTCATTAAAGATATACCTTGCAAAATAATCACGTCAGCTATTTGGGTTTTTAGTTATCATTCTCATCCCCCCATTTCTGGAATTTTTTTGAAGAGAGTGAAGCTTAAGACAAGTAAGTTATGCTTTGAGTTTTGTGGTAGTGTAAATGATTTTTTATGATGATTTCATGTTTGAAAATGGATGCATGCGTGAATAGTGTAGCAAGATGAATGGATGCATGCGTGAGTGATGTAGGAAGAAGCAATTTCTGAGATATAAGTAAAGTGATGAAGGAGTAAAATCAGTAGAAACTGTGCAAAAAGTGTATAAAGGATTGTGATAATTGAAGTTAAATGAAGATTAGTGAAGTACAGAAAATGTGATATACAAAAGTATGAATTAGGTTATGTTTTTGTGTTGTGATTATTCATGAACTTATGAATTATGTATAGAGATTACTAAATTGAAAATTGAGGTATAACTACTTCATCAACGTGAAAGGATACAGAAATGATAGAGAAGTAATAGAACATTCACAACGAATTGTGCTGGAGTATTTTACTGAACATACATATGTATTTTGGCCATAACTTGATCTGTGAATATCAAAATTAGATGAATTTTAATCTAAAGTAAACTAGAGACATATGGCTACATTTTTCATGAAGGAATAGAATTTCAAATATATTCTTAAGAGTCTTGAAATTTTGCTTGAAGATGAGAATTATGTTCTATCGAGGTATGAAACAATATGGAGTATTTTGATTATAACTTGCACCATACTGAACCAAAATGTATGAATTTGATGTCATTAGAAATGTAAGACATAGAGGAACATTTGATTAGAAGAAAGTGTTGCCTAAAAACTTCTATTTCTAGGTCAAAAATGGCAAGAAAGAAGGAAGAAAAACATAGAAGTCGCAATCGTGCATCTGCACGATCGCTACTCTGTAGAGAAGAAGAAAAGTCGCAATCATGCGTAGGCACGATCGCAACTCAACAGGCTTTAACAAAGGGTGAATTTTTTAATGTTTTTCAACCCAATTCAAGTAAGGATGTTACCATATGAGGCATGTAGGTTTACGTGAGCTCTTAAATGAATTTAATTGATGTTGAATGAAGGGATTAAAGTGAGTCAAGAGTATTCGAGATTAAAGAATGTTTGGAAGGTATGGTAATTACTTATAAAGTATATTAAGGAAACATACCCAAAAAATTGTCATTGAACATGCATAATACATGATACATTTATTAATGTGCTTATGATTGACTATTTATTTGAATGTGTCAATTTTGTATAAGATTGCATTTTATAAAAGAACACATTGACCAACCGCTTCCAAACATTGTCAGGACTTCAAGGCAATAAGCTGAAAAGAGCAATTGTGAGTAACCTAAGATGGTCTCACCTTGATTGTTTGTTAAATTGTGTACTGAATTATTATGATGTGTATTTACTGAATTCCAAACATTCAATGTCTGAGGCGTTTCGATGCATGAATAGAATATTGGAAGTGCTACTTGAATGTGAATGTGAATGTGATTGACTAAATGATTCTCAACTATTATGTTGAATGCCGGACTAAAAGTTTGATGATAAATCTGAATGAGAAAGAATGCAAATGTGACAAAATGAATACACATGGTGCATTTCATTACATGAATGCATGAAATATAAAGGTACTTGTGACCGGAGTCGCCAGTAAAAAAGAGCTTAAAGCTCAGACATCTATGGTCAGAACCTATGGCTCAATGTGTATAAAGAGCCCTGTATCCCCAATGGATAAGGGACAGTATGATAGAGCCCGGTATCCATAACAGATACGGGACAGTGAGAAAGGCACTCGATCATAACAACGTAATTAAATGAAGTTGAGTCTCATAAGCATTGCATATACATATGATATGAATTAATTGAATGATTGCAATGTTTTGA
>JAOTAY010000003.1:17602500-17614813 GCA_025629805.1 Erythroxylum baracoense | reverse complement strand
CCAAAATAAGGAATGATAATATTACCTATCCAATCATAACTCTTTACTAAGCATTGTTTTTGATTTCATACTCATTCCTTTCTTCTCGTACCCACAAAACAAGCATACCCTTATACTTTTTCTTCTTTTTAAGTTATATCGGTGCTGGTGTAAATTATGATACTTCCAAGGCCAAATTCTACCGCTTTGTCTCTCATGAGTTGAGAATGTAGTTTTAACAAGTTCTCCAAACTCGATAGCTTCAATCCAAGTTGGATTGGAGCATATCGAGGTCAGAGTTTATGGACCATTACTCGTTTGTTTGGTCCACGAGTTTCAGCAGAAGCAGTGTAGTAGAAGTCATCAATCATCAAGCGGCAATGGCAATCCTGTTGCTAGCAAAGCAAGAGTCCCAAGACAAGGGTCTCAATTCACATTCCATTGATACATCTCTCCATAGGTATAAACAATGTTGCATGCCTCAAAATTTCTACTAATCCTCTCTAAGTTATTATGTAGATCACTACCTTTTTTATTTGTTATGTTGAAGAAAGAAAGAATGTATTAATATTTTAAGGCAATAATTGAAAAAAGTTCATAAAAGAGTATATAATCAATGACTAAACTACTAATACATCATTGTGACTAGAAATCACTAATGGCTACATCTAGGAATCAAGAAGCTACTAGGAAACCTGAGGGTTGCTGGGAACCTGATACTGAGTAGGGGACCAGCGATCAATCAGCAGTCGACCAATCAAGTATGTGACGTCTCCTTGTGCGCAGAAGTATATAGGCTATGTAAGAACCTGAGAGATCTTGGAGTTCCAGATTTACATCCTCTAGGATTCTTGAGGTGGGTCTTAGAGGCTTAGGATTAGTCCGACTAAGCTGAGATACCTAATGTAATTAAAAAAAAGAAGCTAATTGATTCTTCTAAGTGAGTTGGCATTGAGAACTAAACCAATTGTTGTCCTTGTCAGCAAATATGTGTTGTATGGTTTTGCTACAAAAGACCTGCAAAGAAGTTTCTTTGGTGTTGAGAGAATCACAAAATATCATGTTGTTTCTTTCTTCCCATAAGTCAACAACTAGGTAGCTAAAAGTTAGTCTGATTGCCCATAAATCTCCTTCACATTTCATCTGAACATTACTACAACATTCTATAATATCTAACCAAGAATCTAGTGGCTTGGCTAGGTTACACAATTAGGTACAGTCCATATCAATATTACGAATACCGTATCGAATTTAATACCGGTTTGAATTTTAGTATGGTACTGTACCGGTACCGGTTAATAATAAATAATACAGTTATACTCTGTCTCCAAAAATCATAATAATAAATAATAATCACAATTTTAAATTAATTTATAAAATTAATTTAACAATTATTAATAAATATAATTAAATTTAAAATATATTTTTAAAATATATAAATTTCAAATAAATGATTTAATAATTAAAAATATATAAAATAAATATTAGTTTATAAATAATAATTTTTAAATTATTTATTTTAAAAAATAAGATATTTTTATTAATACTCTATTAATAAATATTATATAAAATATTTAAAATAATTTATTTTTAGGTTTTATTTAATTTATAATTATTATTAGTAATAAAAATATTTATTATTATTTAAAAATAAAAATTAAAAATTCACAATAATTATAAAAGTTGAAATAAATAAAATAACTAATTAAAAAACTTTGAAAAAAAAAGGAGAAAGAGAGGTATTAGAGAAGGAGGGAGATTTTAAAAAATTTTGAAATTTTTGCAAAACGTCCCCCAATTTTTTAAAATTTTCAGTACCGATCGGTATTTGACCGGTATTTTGAATACCGCGGGTATTGGTCGGTACCAACCTGTATTGGCCGGTACCGACTGATATTTAAATCCGATACCACAACTTATAATTTCGTACTAATTTTGATCCGGTATGTACTGGTATTCATAACAGTGCCTGAAGGTGAACAGAAGACCCCTATCCTAGGCATTTTTTCTTCTCGTTAGATCCTCTGTCCAATTTTACTCTATCCTATTCTATTCAAAATAAAAACAGCGTAGTTTTTTTAAAATTTAAAATTGTACTTTTATCTAGCTCAAAATATCTTAATAGTCATAACCAAGCTGCAAAGAAACAGCCAACCTCTACTCTCTCCTCTCTTATGAGCATGCAGGGTCGTGCACTTATTTGACAAATTTTAACTTTTGTTTTTATTTTATCTTTAATGTTTTAAATAAAATTAAAATTAAAATGAGAAAAATAAGAAAATAATAAGTTAAATTATAATTATAATTATAACATGTTATTATTAATAAATTTTAAAAATAAAATTACAAATAAAAAATTATATAAGTGCATAGACGTGACTTTTGTTATTTTAATTTTAATTATAGTACTATTATTTTCATAAAAAATTAAATTAAATTTTAAATTAATTATTAGTTTAATAAAAATAAAAATAAAAATAAATTTAATTATTACATTTAATAAAAAATAAAATAAATTATAATTATGTTATTATTAATTTTATAAAAACTAAAATTTTAAAAAAACTAGCCCGTGTACTTAATGCACGAGCGTGCATTTTTTAATTTAATAAAAAATAAATTTAAATTTAAATTTAATTATTACTTTAATAAAAAATAAAATAAAATATAATTATGTTATTATTAATTTTATAAAAAACTAAAATTTTAAAAAATGAATTAATGTATAGGCATGCATTTTTTAATTTAATAAAAAATAAATTAAAATTAAAATTTAATTATTACTTTAATAAAAATTAACTTAAATTAAATTATAATTATGTTATTATTAATTTTATAAAAAATTAAAATTAAAAAGAAAAATAAAAAAAAGTTGGAAGCTTTAGGAGTGCATTGAAGGGTTAGGGCACGATTGTGTTAGTGCACAATCATGCACTCCTGATTTGTCACTCAAACTTATAAAAATCATATCTCTCAATTTTGATATCCAAAAATCACAAACTTTACACTATTAGAAAGGTAAGAGGATAAGCTATAACTTTTATGAATACAACTTTGTCTGATTTGGCCTACATTAATACAAATTAATCGTTGAAATTAGGACACAATTTCAAATGATATTGTGTCAATTTTTCAATTTTTGTTTTTCTATTATTTTAATTTTAATTTTTTAAATAAAATTTTAAGATAAAAATTTACATTTTAAAAATGGATTAATTTATTAAATTATACAATGTATTATATGTGTGGAATAATTTGTTTTGATTTCAACAACTTACTTTCATTGATTAATTTACTAAAATTATTTATATAATTTATAAATTATAGAATTTTATACATAAACAGCTAATACTTAACAACTAATTTTACCAAACATCTTTAATAAACAGCTCAAATTCTTCTTTGTTGGGTTGTTAATTGCAGTTGGAAATGGAATTGTCATGTTGTTAAATGACCTTGGATAGATTTAAAATAAATTGTTATACTAGGGGTCATGTATGTACTTTTAGTGTTTGTTGGATGTGAGTTTATTAGAATATGTAAAAGCTCATAATAGGCAAAAGAAGGAAAGGGGGACACAGCTGCAGCACTATCCTGAACAGAATTCTTGGCTCTAACTTCTACAAATAAACTATATTAAACTAGGCAAAATTGGATAAAGATGTCTTCAAGAAAATTGTGGTTCATCCTTTTAGCTTTCTAGCGGTATATCACCTGGAAATTGTGGACTTCGAACGAAAGAGATATGGCTGTTGACAAAGGCTCAAGTACTATCCCTAACAGAAATTATGTCCTTTTTTCAATGATTAAACTGTATTAATATATGTCAAATTAGACAAAGTTGTAGCCTATTCTCTTAGCTTTCTAATGGTATAAAGTTTGTAGCCTATCCTCTTAGCTTTTCAATGGTATAAAGTTTGTAATTTTTGGACATCAGAATTGAGAGATATAATTTTTACAAGTTTGAATGAAACATCAAGAGTGTACGATCATGCACTAGTGATACACTCATATTTTCATATATCTTTAGGACTTAATTCAAAGTCATTTACGTTCATTTTACGATCATCTATTGCTTGTTTATCGTGTCTTAGCATTATTCTGGTTTCATTGATGTAAAATGCATAAAAGAAGCAAATAGACTTGAATTGCACTGCTTTTGGGTTTCTGGCGGACTTGACCTTTAGTCATTGTGGGATTTTTATCTCGATATCGGTTTGGTCAAAAATTCTGAAATTTCATACTTAAATTCTTGACTCTTTAGGACAAATTGCAGATTTTTCTGAGCTGGAACTCAAGAGGAAAAATTTCCCAAAGTTTGCGTCAGATTCTGGATCGCTATAATGACCTTTTGATGATGTTTTAACCATAACTTTTGACTCAGATGGTGGAATTTAGTGATTCGACTTTCAGATTGAAGCTAACTCAAAGACAAATCTACTGATAAAATGTGAGCTCTTGAAACGTTACCATTTGATTTTTATACATAGTCGAAATTGACCCTGGTGTATTGTCAAAAACGTAGTTCAAAGCTAACAAAACTTTAATCGATTTTCAAAGAACTCGGATGACATGGCACGACTCCATTGGTTACTTAAAGATGACTCGATGTCCACCTCATCAAAAAGAACCACTCTGGATGGCTGGTTAGGCAGAGGCTAAAGAGAGTTGCGACACCTTTCAATTGACGTGAAGACTAGGAATTCCATTCCTAGTTTGCCGCTAATATTAGGTCAGCCACCTAATCATGGGAGGGGGATATAAAATTCAAATTTTGTCCAGAGGTGTAAGGGCGTCTCTTCTAGGTTGTTCTCTAAAAACTCCCAGCCGAAATCCTATTTCCAATCTTTCCTTTTAGACGCAATTTTCTAGGACCATTCGGTGGTAAATTCGTTTTACAAGGTATGTGTGGCTAAGTGTTTAATTCAATTATAAAAGGTAATACCCTCCGAACCTATATTAATTCATGAGGATTTAATCTTAATTGATTCTTGTGCTTGTGTGTTGCAAACGTGGGTTTGAATTCTGGTCCTTTAATGGCTAAATTGAACTCGTAAATCTTAAAATCCAGAATTAAGGTTTATAAGGGATTTTTGGACACTATTCAATTAGTTGATGGTAGTAGTTGCTAGATTAATTGATTTATAGCTAGGTTGTTGATAGTAGTTGTTAAACCTATCCTGTGAGAATTTGAACTTTTTCTTAAATTGATGATATTAGTTATCGAGGTTTTCAAGGGAAGATCATTAAACCAACTATCATAATGCTCGTACGAGACATAGGTGGATTAGTAGTTATGAATCCTATGATTGTTTGCAAAGAGTTTTTTACTTAGTAATTAAGAAGCATAAAATTAGTAAGTTGGTGATTCTTGATTCTGCGTACACAGTACGCAAATAATTCCTAGAGTCCGATGAATGAATTAATTGGTTTCGTTGGCGAAATCCTTTGCAATTGAAGTTTCCGTAATTTTGTTTTTTATCCTAATCTTTCAAATTTGATTTTTTTCAAACTGTGATTTAGTATTTGTTTAAATTTGTGTTCTTTAAATTCTAAATTTTTGAGATCAAAACCCCCAATTTACTTACTTTTTGTGCGTTGGTTTGAGTTTAATTTAATTGATTTCTTTGAGTATTGCTTGCGCCAGATCTAATTTTGTTATGTCAAATTATCTTTTGATTTTTTTTCCATTAACTGTCATTCGATATTTAATCATTTAGGTTAGATTGCATTTTAGATATTAAATTTTGTTTCATTTATGTTTTTATGTTGGTTTTTGTGAAAGAAATTTCGTTGATAAGTTTGACGATAGTTAGCATTCCATTATCAGATCTTTGAGGGAACGGTCCCTACTCTTATATACTACTTGTTATTTGTGTAGGGTTAATTTGCAAGGGTAATGACACCTTTTCAAATTTTGGCGCCATTATCGGGGATCTATCTAACGGTTTGCTAACGTATTTTTATATTTTTTATTATGTTTTTGTTATTTGTGTTTGTTTTGTAGGTTGCATGTCCAGCAGCTCTGAGCAAGGACTTTCAGAAGGATTAATCGAGCAATTCTACGAAGAGCAATCATTCTTCATCAATTGCACACCTCTGCGATCACTCCTTGAACTGCACATGTTGCACAAGGTGAAGGAGGAAGAACTTTCGAGTTTTGCACACCTTTTCTAGTAGCTAGAACATTCACAAACAAAATTCACAAATATGGCAATCAATTCGCAAAGATCATTGAAGGAGCTTGCTGCTCCTAACCTTGACAACCAGCCTTTTTGTATTAATGTAGAGCATGCTAATTTTGAATTAAAGTCTGGTTTTATATATTTGTTGCCTAGTTTTAATGGTCTTGTAGGAGAAGACCCACATGCACACCTCAAGGAGTTTCACATGGTATGCAATGGAATGAAACCGCAAGGGGTGGACGAGAATTTGGTTAAACTAAAAGCCTTTCCTGTCTCGTTGAAAGGTTCAGTCAAGGAGTGTTTGTTTTCGATTCCCCTTGGTTCGGTAACGCAATGGAACGATTTGAAGAGCATGTTCTTAGAGAAGTACTTTCTCGCTTTGCGAGCTGTAAATATTCGGAAGGAAATTTGTGCTATAAGACAAATGCATGGTGAAACGTTCTCTGAGTATTGGGAAAGGTTTGAGAATCTGTGCTTACAATGCCCCCACCACCAAATTCTCGATCAACTTCTCATTCAATACTTTTACGAGGGATTGACACCCCAAGATAGAAGTATCATTGATGTCGTGAGTGGAGGGGCTTGGGTAGACAAGACACACGATGCTGCCCGTTACTTGATTTCAAATATGGAAGTAAATTCTAAACAGTTTGGCACACGAGGGGAATTTAGCGAGGTAAGTAGTGTTTTATTAGAAAATAAAGTTGATGAACTAACCTGGCTAATGTGTGCTATGTTGAGTGGTAGTGTGCAACAAGTCAAGACATGCGGCATTTGTTCTCTTAATGGACACACTTCTGGTTTGTATCCTACAATGGAAGACAACTCCACAGATTATGCCCATGAGATCGGTGGTGGATTCAACGCGAATCCATAACGTAAATATAATCCATTCTCGTCGACATACAATCCGGGGTGGCGCAACCATCCGAATTTGCGCTATGGAAACCCTCAGCAGCTGATGAGCAATGGAGGAAGAGCGCAAATTCCCCCTAGTTTCCAGCAAAATCAGGCCTATGCCTCAAGGCCAAATCCTCAGAATTCGGTTCCTTCTTCTCCTACTTCTAATTCTAAAATTTTTGATTTGAAGGAATTTGTAAAAAATATGGCTACTAAAACTATTACAATGTAGCAAAACTTCTTGTCTTTCTAGTAGTATTCAAAATCTTGAGAAACAAGTGGGCCAAATTGCATCCTCGATGCGTAGACTTGAGGTGCAAAATAATGGTAGGCTGCCCTCTCAAGCCTTGCATCCTAAGGAATCTATCCAAGCTGTTCAGCTTCGCAGCAGAAGGGCTCTCGTTGAGCGGAAAAAGAAGGTGATTGCCTTGGATGAGGAAGAGGATATTGAGACACACCCTAATCATGTTAAACAACCCATGGCTATGGATCCCAACCCCAAATTAGGACTAACTTCTCTGCCCCTTGCTGATCAGAATGAAGCCGAAACTTCTAGGGGTAGAACAGAGCCTAATTCTTCACAAGATAATAGACAGAAGCTGACCAAAAATTGCAGGAACAAGTCAAATTCGATTCCTTTGATTCCTGCCCAAACCGTAGCTTTTGACAGGGTGCCAAAGGTAAATTCTAAACCTGTCAATTCTGATTTTCAACTGATGCCTTCGTTTCCTTTGAGTGCTAGGAGTCGAAGGCAAAGCAAGAGGAGAAAGAGAGGGATATCTTCGATTTGTTTAAGAAGGTGGAGATCAACATTCCACTTATTGATGCAATTCACCAAGTCCCAAAGTACGTGAAGTTCTTGAAAGAACTTTGCACGACCAAGAGCCCCCATCGATTGAAAGGTCACAAGACGGTAAATATAGGTGAGGCTATTTCTGCTGTGATGAAACCCAATATCCATTATAAGCAGAAAGACCTCGATGCGTTTTCCATTCCATGTATAATAGGTAACACCTCATTTGAGAGAGCTTTGTGTGACTTAGGCGTATCCATTAGTGTGATGCCTAAATATGTGTATGATGCCCTGAGTTTGGAACCTTTGCATGCCATAAGTGTGGTTATACAATTAGTGGATCGTTCCTTTGTTTATCCGTTTGGTTTGGTAGAGGATGTCTTGGTTAAAATAGGTGCTTTGCTGATTCCTTGTGACTTTTATGTACTTGAAATGGATATGGACACTTCCCATGGAGTACACCTATTTTGTTTGGTAGACCTTTTCTAAAGACTGCTAGAACCAAGATTGATTGTGAACAGGAGAGGATGTGGTTGAATTCAATATTAATAACACTCTCCGCTGTCCACTTGATCATGTTTACTCGATTAATTTTCTAGATGATATTGATGAGCTTGTATATGATCACGTTGAGTTAGAATTCAATAATGGTCTGGACTTGACATTGTGGCATAGTTTTGGTAATGAGAATGCTGTGACTTATAGTGGTGATTATGATGATGATATGCGTGCATTGTGCTTGCTTCCCAAAGTTAGTGATTCTGTTTTTGCTTTACATGTACTTTCCCCCATTCCTTATGAGGTGGCTTTCATCGACCTTCCTGTATCATAAAAGAAACTTTTGCCATCTGTTATGCATGCACCTGAGCTTGATTTGAAACCTTTACCTGATAATCTTAAGTATGTGTTTTTTGGTGATAACAATACTTTATCGGTTATTATTGCGAAGAATCTAACGAGTATGCAGGAGGAACAATTGTTGAATGTTCTTTGCAAACATAAGATGGCCATAGGATAGAAGTTGGCTGAGATCAAAGGTATTAGTCTTTCGAAGTGTATGCATTGCATACTATTGGAGGAAAATTCAAATCCAACAAGGGAGATGCAACGCCGACTCAATCCGCCCATGATGGAAGTGGTAAAAACTGAATTACTTAAGCTTTTGGATGCAGGTGTTATTTATCCGATCACTGATAGTAGACGGGTGGCGCCTATCCATATGGTTCCGAAGAAGACAGGGATTACTATGGTGAAGAACAAAGATGATGAGCTAGTACCTCAAAGGGTACAGAGTGGATAACACATGTGTGTGGATTATAGGAAGCTGAATACGGCGACACGTAAGGATCACTTCCTTTTACCGTTTATGGATTAGATGTTGGAGCGACTGGCAGGTAAGTCTTTTTATTGTTTCCTCGATGGTTATAGCGGGTACAATCAGATTGTGATCAATCCTGAGGATCAAGAAAAGACTACTTTCACGTGCCCCTTTGGCACATTTGCATATAGAAGGATGCCCTTCGGATTATGCAATGCCCCTGTGACTTTTCAGTGATGTATGATGAGTATCATTTTAGATTATGTTGAACAAATTATCGAGGTATTTATGGATGATTTTTCTGTTTATGGTGATTCGTTTGATCATTTCTTGAAAATCTATCTTTAGTGCTGAAAAGATGTATAGAAACTAACCTTATTCTAAACTATGAGAAGTGTCATTTTATGGTTGAACAAGGAATTATTTTAAGGCATGTGGTTTCTTCACGTGGTTTAGAAGTTGATAAAGCAAAAATTAGTATTATTCTGTCTTTGCCTTACCCCTCATGCGTGAGGGATGTTCGTTCTTTCCTTGGTCATGCAGGATTTTGTCGATGTTTCATCAAGGATTTTTTGAAGATTGTCACACCCCTTTGTAAGCTTTTGCGGAAGGACGTCGAGTTTGTTTTCGACGATGCATGCAAACGGGCATTCGAAACTCTGAAATAAAGCCTCACATCCGCTCCCATCATCCAACCATCGAATTTGGAGCTTCCTTTTGAGATTATGTGCGATGCAAGTGACTTTACTATGGAAGCAGTCCTTGGACAGTGAGAGGGGCGACTTTTACACGTCATTGCCTACGCTTCTCGCACTCTCATTGACGCACAACTCAACTACCATACGACTGAAAAAGAGCTATTTGATGTTGTGTTTTCTTTAGAAAAGTTTTGGTCACATTTATTGGGTACTAAGGTTATTGTTTTTCTGATCATGCAGCCCTTAGGTACCTTATGCAAAAAAAAGACCAAACCGAGGCTTATCCGCTGGATTTTGCTTCTACAAGAGTTTGATCTTGAAATCAGGGACAAGAAAGGTGTCGAGTACCTTGTTGCTGACCATTTGAGTAGATTGCGCAACAATGATGATAATGCCGGATCTATTCTTGCAGAATTCCCTGATGAGAAATTGTTTGTGCTGTCTTCCTCCTTGTCGCGACCGTGGTATGCTGATTTGGTTAATTTTCTAGTTGCCCACGAGCTGCCCGCAGATCAAGTGATTAGGTGTTGTGTGCATCAAGATGAGTTTCATTCTATTTTAACTTTCTGTCACACTTATTCTTGTGGTGGCCACTTTAGTGCCAAGCTCACAGCACATAAGGTACTTGATAGTGGATTCTTTTGGCCTTCGTTGTTCAAAGATGCATTCAAATTTTGCATAACATATGATCGATGCCAAAAGGTAGGAAACATTACTCGTAAGAATGAGATGCCGCAAACCTTCTTGTTATTCGGTGAGGTCTTTGATGTTTGGGGCATTGATTTTGTGGGTCCTTTTCATTTATCTAAAAGAAATTTATATATCCTTCTTGCAGTCAATTATGTATCTAAGTGGGTCGAGGCATTAGCGACAAAAAATAATGATGCTAAAGTTGTTGTCGATTTTGTGAAATCTAACATCTTTGACAGGTATGACATTCCCAAAGCGATCATTAGTAACCGAGGAACCCATTTTTGTAGCCGATCTTTTAAGGCTCTGCTGAAAATGTTCCATGTAGTCCACCGAACTTCAACCGCCTACCATCCACAGACGAGTGGTCAAGCAGAATTATCAAACCACGAAATCAAGTCTATCCTTGAGAAAACTGTGCAACCTAATAAGAAAGATTGGAGTCTTCGATTAGGCGATGCATTGTGGGCTTATCGCATTGCATATAAATCACCTATAAGCATGTCGCCTTTTAGGATGGTTTATGGAAAGAATTGTCATCTTCCCGTAGAGCTTGAACATCGAGCATTTTGGGCCATTAAACAGTGTAACTTGGATTATGACAATGCTGGAATTCATCACAAGTTACAGCTTCAAGAACTCGAGGAGTTACGGAATGATGCGTATGAGAACGCACAAATTACGAAGGAAAGGGAAAAAGCATACCATGACTGAATAGTTGGAAGCAAGGAATTTTCGGTCTGTCAGAGCGTCCTTCTTTTCCAATCATGTATCAAGCTCTTTCCTGGTAAGTTACGTTCTCGATGACATAGTCCTTTCGTTGTTACTAATGTATTTCCACATGGTGCTGTTGAGATTTATGACATAGGTACTAAACGAAGCTTCAAAGTTAGCGACCATCGATTGAAGCCTTTTTATGAAGGTTTTAAGGACATTTTGATGGAGAAAGTGGTAGTGGACATGTTGAACTATAGAGAATGATGTGCACACAATGTTGAGCTAACGACTATATCCAAAAGCGCTTAATGGGAGGCAACCCATTAGAGATAAATCAAATTTGATTTCTTCTTCCCTTCTTTCTCATTTTAGTTTTTGTTGCTTTTTCTAGGTTTTGGATTCTGTTTATGTTTTTCAGATTTAGTGTGCATCTTCTTTCTTGCATTTACTTCACCATTGAGGACAATGTTGTGTTTAAGTGTGGGGGGAGACTTTAGTTCGTTTCTCATTTAAAATGGTAGCCTAGGTTCAGATTTATGCTATCTTTTGAGGGGCAAATTGTCGCACCTTCTTGCTCTTGCTTGAACTTGAGAAAATTTTCACTTTAGTTGCATATTTTGCATTAATTTTTTTTAAATTATAAAAATATTTTCTGTTTTTCTTGCATCTTAAGTGTTTTTAACTTTCTTTCAGATTCCCAATTGTTAAACGAGTTCGAGTATTATGCGTGAGATTTGGTTAATAACAATGAATGCATAAAATTGATGAATGGGTTTTCATGTAACATTTGAACTTTCTAGATAGTAGAGTGACCTTGAAACTATGTTGTATCGACCTAATCGATGACCTATGTGAGCTCTTGTGCCTTCAACATTATTCTTTGTCGTGTGTATTCTTTCAACAATATAATTCTCTAGAACTTGCTTAATATCTTTACTTAGCATGCTTGCATGAACATGATAAAGGCATCTAGGTTAAACCCCTTAAACTTAAATAGCCAACCTAAAGCATGATTTCCATTAGAAAGCCCCTT
>JAOTAY010000003.1:17590447-17602400 GCA_025629805.1 Erythroxylum baracoense | reverse complement strand
TAACATCATCAACACACAAATAATCCATCTTACAAAGATTAGAAGAAAGAAAAACATAGAAAATTGAATAAAAGAAATTTCTTCTCTTTTTTGCCAAAATATGGAATTTTGGATGTTAATGTGCTATTTTCCCCAACTTTATGATAATCCTTGACTTCAATCCTTTCTCAAGGCTAAAAACTTGTGTTCTTCACTCAAGGAGGTTCTTTCTACAAAACGGTTTCATCTCCCTTTATCATGGAGGCTTAATTATCTTTTAATAGTCCAGAAATCCTAAGTTTAATGAAGCCCCGCATAATGAATCAAATTATAATTCTCACGATCGTGGGAATTTACAATAAATAGTCTCCTCTTTTCTTCTCCTCTTTAATCTCTAGCTCAATCTCCAAGTTGCTCAATATTCTTTCCTACATAAAAATAGTCAATTCTTACCCTAAATTAACATCAAACATAAAAGAAAAACAATGGAAATCAAACTAAATGAAAACATAAAAAATGAATCTTAAACTATAACAATAATCAACAATTATGCAAGAAAGACGTGCCAATTACTTAGAAAAACATAGACTAATATACAACTATCAACATCCCCACTCTTAAATTTAGAAAAACATTGACTAATACACAACTATCAACATCCCCACTCTTAAATCTTTGCTTATCCTTAAGCAAAATAAATACAACCAATCAGTTAATTCTATCACTTCATTTTTACAAAGATCAAAGCATACAATTGTTCCCTCGACAGAAATTGAGGAACTATTCTTCCAACTGCCCTACTCCTTGTGGACTTGCCGTATTTAGGTGCCGAGCTTGTTGATTTGGGATGTCATTTATTGTTGAATGACGGCCATCTGGTCGAGGATTTGTTGAAATCAGTCGACTTCTGCTGGTGCACTCAATTCTTCCTCTACTACTTCCTCCTCTGGCTTCGAGACTGCTCAGGTTATGGAGGGTTAGTAAGCAGCTATATAGGTGCCCCTCCTATTCCTCACTGCAGTATGCATCTGAGGATTTTGGAGTTCTATAGAATGGAAGTCCAAAATCTTAGAGTGCCTCTAGTAAGATATGTCAAACATATCGTATGGAGTTACGTGTAAATTCTCCACATTAAATTTAGAAAACACACCAAAGTAGAAGCAATATGAGACATCCCAAAACAAGAGCTCTTCTTATTTACAGCACTCACTATTGATCGAAAAATCCTATAAAATGTATTGATTTTAATTTTTCGATCCATGCACCATAAAAAGAAAAGTTCTTTGTTGCTTTTAGTTTTATTAAACATAGTTAAACATATGAATTTGTGTAAAAGTAAATGCTCAGCACTCTGGATTAAAGAATTTGGTGCATTACGTGAGTCAAAATGTTCTTCACCCGTGAGAGTTGTCCAATAAGAATCAACATTAAAATCAGCATGATCATTTAGAATTTTTGTATTCGACAAATTGAAAATTCACGCATGATAGGATAATAAAATTTAAAAACATTGCTAACTAACCTAAGTCTGAAAACATCCATTTTAGGGTTATACCAGACTGTCGTGAAAAAACTCTGCAGTCATAATAAGGTAAATAGGTACGTCATATTGAACAAACCTATACTAACCTATGTTTGCAGTTAGTTGCTCAAGTTTTTGTATCAGTCCTATATTTTCTAACAATTCAAAATAATGAGGAGTGAATATTTCTCTAGCCATAAGGTCTCAAAAACTTGTACCTTAGTCCTTTAAATAAATCAGGAATGGGGCCCAATAAGCTATCATTAAATTAAACTTACCTTCATCGAAGACTTGCAAGTGGAATTCGTCAGTCAATTTTCAAGCCATCATCTTCCTTAGTGCCATTATAAGAAGAACACCTGCAAAAATGAGAAAAAGATGGGTGAATTCGATTTTTAGAGAGAGAGCAAAATCTTACCAAAATCCTTGTGTTTCTGATTGATTAATGCATAAAAAGAGGAAAGGATTGTAAGATTAATGAAAAGAGATGAAGAAAATACAAAGAATCTAGAGGAAAATTGAAAGAGTTTTAGAGAGTGGGAGAAGAATTTTCGTGGGTTAGACAGAGGAGTGAAAATTTGAAGAATGGGTGAAAGAAGAAAAGAGGGAGGGAAACTTAAATTTCCCTCCAGATGGAATTCCCACGATCGTGGGTTTTCTCTTTAGAAAGTTTCTAGAGAGATTTCCCATGATCGTGGGAATCATTCCAATTCTCATATTGTAAACCTTCTTCCAAGCTTATTATTAGTTCTCCATGATCCCACAACCTAAAAAAACATTAAATTAATATTATCAACAAGAATTTTGAAAAGAAAACAAGTTGAAATTCAAACAAAAACTAAATTAAACATCAATCAAACTCAATTAAAACATGCTCATAACTAAAGAACCACATAAATAAATAAAATTCCGTGGGTTGCCTCCCATGCATCGCTTCTTTTAACGTCTATAGCTCGACTCTCCTTTTTGCTTAAGGCGGTTCATATTACTGGTACGGTGGTAGTGCAGAAGTTGATCTCAAACTCTGTATATGAGCCACCCCGGTATGGACTCCATCTTCCTTGTTGTTTTCCTTCTTACACCTTCTCCTACATGATCGTTTCTTCCTAAATGTGTTCCCAGGGTCTTGAATATCTTCCATCCTTTTTGGGGTTCAGGTTCCTTGATGTCCGTTGGGGGTAGGGGAGAAAAATAGTCTTCCTTAGATACCTTGAAAGTTAATTTCTTCTTTCCAATTCTCAGTGTTAACTGTCCCCCATCCACATCAATTATCGAACGAGAAGTAGCTAGGAATGGTTGTCCAAGAACCATTGAGGTTTCTGCATCTTCTCTAATATCCAGTATGGAGAAATCTACAGAAAGATAAATTTATCAATCCGTATCTGCACATTCTTGATAATCCCCTTCAGCTGATGCACTGTTCTATCAGTCATTTTCACAAAAGTCTTTATTGGCTTTGGCTCTCCTAAACTAAACTTCTGACTAAACGTGTATGGCATCATGTTGATACCAGCTCCCAAATCTGTAAACGCCCTAACTATCATAACTCTATTTATAATACACAGAATGAAGAAGTTCCCTAGGTGTTCTTTCTTTTGTGCTATTTATGGACTTCCTTCTGAAATGTGCTTGTTGATCTCTTTCTTCACCAGTTCTTTTAACATAAGCTTTGTTTAGAGTTAATTTGTTATATTTATCACCTTGCTTAGCCTAACCTCCTTAGGATTCCTAGCTGCTCTATGATACAGTCAAAATTTTATATATATTTAGGACTTAATTTAGAGTTATTTACGTTCATTTTACATGCATCTATAGCTTGTTTATCATGTTTTAACATTATTTGGGGTTCGTTGACATAAAATTCATAAATGAAACAAATATACTCGAATTGCACTGTTTTTGGGTTTCTGGTAGACTTGAACTTTAGTCATTGTGGGATTTTTGTCTTGAGATTGGTTTGGCCAAAAATTCTGAAATTCCATACTCAAATTCTTTACTTATTGACGGATATTTTGGGACAAATTGAAGATTTTTCTAAGTTGGAACTCAGGAGAAACAAATTCCCGAACTTGCATCAGGATCTTGATGGTCAGAGTGACCTTTTGGTGATGTTTCAATCATAACTTTTGACTCAGATGGTAGAATTCAGTGATTTAAGTCTCTTATTGAAGCTAACTCAAAGAAAAATCTACCGATAAAATTTTAACTCCTGAATTGTCATCGTTTGATTTTTATATACAATATAAATTTACCCTAGTGTATTGTCAAAAATGCAGTTCAAAGCTAACAAAACTTTAGTCAATTTTCAAAGCACTTGGATGACATGGCACGACTCCATTGATTACTTAAAGATGACTTAATGTCCAAGTCAACTAGACACACCACTTGGGATGGGTGGTTTGGTAGATGTATAAGAGTTTTTATAACGGCTGCCAATTGAAGTTGAGAAGGAATTCGTTTCCTAGTTGGTCTCTAAATTAGGTAAGTCACCTTATCATTGGAAGGGATATAAAAACTGACTTTTGTCTCCAGGTTTGGGTTGGGCCTCCTCTTGACTGCTCTCTCTAAATTCCTAGTTCAAATCCTTTTTTTTTCTTCTTTTTTATTTTAGACACAAATTCCTTGGAGAATTAGGTGGTAACTGAATTGTGCAAGGTATATGTGGCTAAGCTTTTAATTCAATTAGAAAGGGTAGTACCTTTCAAACTGATTTTAATTTATGAGGATTTAATCTTAATCAATTCTTAGGTTTGTGTATTGCAAACATGTGTTTGAATTCTGTTACTTTAATGGCAAAATTTAACTCGTAAATCTTAAAATCCAGAATTAAGGTTTATAAGGGATTTTTGGACGCTATTCAATTAATTAATGGTAGTAGTTACCAGATTAATTGATTTATAGCTAGGTTGTTGATAGTAGTTTTCAAATCTATCCTGACAAAATTTGAACTTTGTCTTAAACTGATGATAGTAGTTGTTAAGTTTTTCAAGGAAAAATCATTAAACCAATTATCGTAATGTTCGTACGCGATGTAGGTGGATTAGTAGTTATGAACCCTATGATTGTTTGCGAAGATTTGTTTACTTAGTATTTAAGAAGCATAAAATCAGTAAGTTGGTGATCCTTAATTCTACGCATATAGTCAGAAATAATTTTTAGAGTCTGATGAATGAATGAATTGGTTTCGTTGGCGAATTCATTTTCAATTGAAGTTTCCATAATTATGTTTTTATGCTAACCTTTCAAATTTGATTTTTTTTTTCTGAAATGTGATTTAGCATGTGTTTAAGTTTGTGTTCTTTAAATACTAAATTTCTGAGATCAAACCCCTTATTTACTTATTTTAGTGCATTGGTTTGAGTTTAGTTTCATTGATTTCGTTGGTCTTGCTTGCGTCAATCTGACTCTGTTGCGTCAAATTATCTTTTGATTTCTATTTTTCCATTAGCTGTTTTTGCCACCATTGTCTCTAACGTTTGCTAACGTATTTTTTTAGCGTGTTTTTGTTATTTGTGTTTGTTTTGTAAGTTGTATGTCTAGCAATTTTGAACAAGAACTTTTGGAAAAATTAATCGATCAATTCTATGAAGAGCACTTATTCTTCATCAATCGCACACCTCTGCGATCACCCCTCCTTGAACCATAAACATTACGCAAGGTGAAGGAGGAAGAACTTTCAAGTTTTGCACACCTTTTCCAGCAGTCGGAGCATTCACAATTAGAATTCGCAAATATGGCAATCAATCGGCAGAGAATGTTGAAGAAACTTACTGCTCCTAACCTAAACAACCACTCTTTGTGTATTAATGTAGAGCATGCTAATTTTGAATTAAAGTCTAGCTTTATACATTTGTTGCCTGGTTTTAATGATCTTGTAGGAGAAGACCCACATGTGCACTTCAAGGAGTTTCATATGGTATGCAATGGATTGAAACCGCAAGTGGTGGATAAGAATTTGGTTAAACTAAAAAAATTTTCTTTGTCATTGAAAGGTTCGACTAAGGAGTGCTTGTTTTCGATTCCCTTGGTTCGATAACACAATGGAACGATTTGAAGCACGTATTCTTGGAGAAGTACTTTCCCACTTCGTGAGCTGCAAATATTCTGAAGGAAATTTGTGGCATAAGACAAATGCATGGTGAGACATTCTTCGAATATTGGGAAAGGTTCGAGAAGTTGTGCTTATAATGCCCCCACCACTAAATTCCCAATTAGCTTCTCATTCAATACTTTTATGAGGGATTGACACCCCAAGATAGAAGTATCATTGATGCCGCGAGTGGAGGGGCTTTAGTAGATAAGATGCCTGATGCTACCTGTTACTTGATTTCAAATATGGTAGCAAATTCTAAAAAGTTTGGCATATGAGGCGAATTCCACGCAAAATGCATCAGCGAGGTAAGTAGTGTTTCATTAGAAAATAACCTCGCTAATGTGTGCTATGTTGAGTGGTAGTGTACAACAATTCAAAACATACGGCCTTTGTTCTCTTAGTGGACACACTTATGATTTGTGTCTTATAATGGAGGACAAATCGACAAGATATGCCCATTCGATCGGTGATTGATTCAACGAGAATCCATAACACAAATATGATCCATTCATGTCGACATACAATCCAGAGCGGAGCAACCATCCGAATTTGCGCTATAGAAACCCACAGTAGCCGATGAACAATGGAGGAAGAGCACAAATACCCCCTATTTTCTAACAAAATCAGACCTATGCCTAAAGTCCAAATCCTCAGAATTCGGTTCCTTCTTCTTCTACTTCTAATTCTGAAATTTTTGATTTGAAGGGACTTGTAAAAACTATGGCTACTAACATTATTGCAATGTAGCAAAGCTTCTTGACTTTTCAGTATAAAATAGATGCGAGTATCCAAAATCTTAAGAAACAAGTAGGCCAAATTGCATCCTCGATGAGTAAACCCGAGGTGCAAAATAGTGGCAGGCTACCTTCTCAAGCCTTGCATTGCAAGGAATCTATCTAAGCTGTTAAGCTTTGCAGTAGAAGGGCTCTCATTGAGTGAAAAAAGAAGGGGATTGTCTTAGACGAGGAAGAGGAAATTGAGACATACCCTAATCATGTTAAACAGCCCATTTTTGTGTACCCCAACCCCAAATTAGGAATCACTTCTCCGCCCCTTACTGATCTTAATGAAGCTGAAGCTTCCAGGTGCAGAACCAGACCTGATTCTTCACAACATAATGGAAAGAAGCTGACCGAAAATTCCAAAAACAAGTCAGATTCGATTTCTCTGATTCCAGCCGGAGTTGAAGTTTTTGATAGGGTGCCAAAGGTAAATTCTAAACCTGTCAATTCTGATTTTCAGCTAATGCCTCCGTTTCTTTTGAATTCTAAGAGTTTGAAGGCTAAGCAAGAGGAGACAAAGAGGGACATCTTCGATTTGTTCTAGAAGGTTGAGATCAACATTCCAATGATTGATGCCATTCGCTAAGTTTTGAAGTATGTGAAGTTTTTGAAAGAACTTTGCACACCAAGAGCACCCATAGATTGAAAGATTACGAGATGGTAAATATGTTGTGATGAAACCGAATATCCCATGCAAGCGGAAAGACCCTGGCGCATTTGCTATTCCATGCATAATAGGTAACACTTCCTTTGAGAGGGCTTTGTGTGACTTAGGAGCATCCATTAATGTTATGCCTAGACATGCGTATGATGCCTTGAGTCTGGAGTCTTTTCATGTGACGAGTATGGTTATACAGTTACTGGATCATTGCTTCATTTATCCACTTGGTTTGGTAGAGGACGTTTTGGTTAAAATAGGTGCTTTGCTGATTCCTTGTGACTTTTATGTACTTGACATGGATATTAACACTTCACACACGAGTACACCTATTTTGCTTAGCAAACCTTTTCTAAAGACTACTAGAACTAAGATTGATTGTGAATATAATCTGTCGTCTATGTGTGTAGGAGATGATGTGGTTGAATTCGATATTAATAATGCTCTCTGATATCCACTTGATCGTGTTTACTCGACGAATTGTCTAGATGGTATTGATGAGCTTGTATATGATCACTTTGAGTTAGAATTCAATAATGGTCTGAACTTGACATTGTGGCACAGATTTGGTAGTGAGAATGTCGTAACTTATAGTGGTGATTATGATGATGATATGCGTGAATTGTGCTTACATATGAAAGTCATTGTTTCTATTTTTGCTTTGCATGTACTTTCCGCTATTCCTTATGAGGTGGCTTTCATTGATCTTTCTATATCGCATAAGAAACTTTTGCCATCTGTTATGCATACACCTGAGCTTGAGTTGAAACCTTTACTTGATAATCTTAAGTATATGTTTCTTGATAATAACAGTACTTTACCAGTTATTATTGCAAAGAATCTAACTAGTGTGCAAGAGGAACAATTATTGAATGTTCTTCGTGAACATAAGACGGCCATAGGAAGGACATTGGCTGACATCAAAGGTATTAGTCCTTCGATGTGTATGCATCATATACTATTGGAGGAAAATTCAAATTCAACAAGGGAGATGCAGCGCCGACTCAATCCACCCATGATGGAGGTGGTAAGAATTAAATTATTTAAGCTTTTGGATGCAAGTGTTATTTATCCAATCACTGATAGTAAATAGGTGACGCCTATCCACATGGTTCCAAAGAAGATGGGGATCACTGTGGTGAAGAACAAAGCTGATGAGCTTGTACCTTAAAGGGTACAGAGTGGATGGCACATGTGTATGGATTATAGGAAGTTGAATATGGAGACACGTAAAGATCACTTCCCTTTGCGGTGTATGGATCAGATTTTGGAGTGACTAGCAGGTAAGTCCTTTTATTATTTCCTCGATGGTTATAGTGGATGCTATCAGATTGTGATCAATCTCGAGTATCAAGAAAAGACTACATTCATGTGCCCCTTTGGTACATTTGCATATAGAAGGATACCCTTCGGTTTGTGCAATGCCCCTTCGACTTTTTAGTGATGCATTGTGAGCATTTCTTAGATTATGTTGAACAAATTATCGAGGTATTCATGGATGATTTTTCTATTTATGGTGATTCGTTTGATCATTGTCTTGAAAATCTATCTTTAGTGCTGAAATGATGTATGGAAACTAACCTTGTTCTGAATTATGAGAAGTGTCATTTTATGGTTGAACAAGGAATTGTTTTAGGGCATATGGTTTCTTCACATGGTTTAGAAGTTGATAAAGTGAAAATTGATATTATTCTGTCTTTACCTTACCCCTTATGCGTGAGGGATGTTCGTTCTTTCCTTGGTCATGTAGGATTTTATCGACGCTTCATTAAGGATTTTTCGAAGATTGCTGCACCCCTGTGTGAGCTTTTGGCAAAGGACGTCGAGTTTTTTTCACTGATGCATGCAAAAGGGCATTCGAAACTCTGAAACAAAGCCTCACATCTACTCCCATCATCTGACCACCGAATTGGGAGCTTTCTTTTGAGATTATGTGTGATGCAAGTGATTTTGCTTGGGGGGGGCAGTCCTTGGACAACGAGAGGGTTGACTTTTACACTTTATTTCCTATACTTCTCGCACTCTCGATGACGCACAACTCAATTTCCATACGACCAAAAAAGAGCTCTTTACTGTTGTGTTTTATTTAGAAAAATTTCAGTTATATTTATTGGGTCCTAAGGTTATTGTTTTTTTTTGATCATGCAGCCCTTAGGTACCTCAGTAGAAAAAGGAGACCAAACTGAGCCTTATCCGCTGAATTTTGCTCTTACAAGAGTTTGATCTCAAAATCAAGGACAAGAAAGGTGCCGAGAACCTTGTTGTTGACCACTTGAGTAGATTGCACAACAAGGATGCCAAGGTTAGATCTATTCTTGCCGAATTCCTTGATGAGAAGTTGTTTGCGCTGACTTCCTCCTTGTCGCGGCCATGGTATGCTGATTTGGTTAATTTTCTAGTTGCCCATGAGCTGCTCGTAGATATGACAAAAGCCCAATATGATAAATTTCGCACTAATTCTAGATTTTACTTTTGGGATAATCCATACTTGTGGAAAATTTGTTCGGATCAAGTGATTAGGCATTGTATGCATAAAGATGAGTTTCATTTTGTTTTAACATTCTGTCACATTTATTCTTATGGTGGCTACTTTGTGCCAAACGCACAGCACATAAGGTACTTGATAGTGAATTCTTTTGGCCTTCATTTTTCAATGATGCATTCGAATTTAGCAAGACATGTGATCGATGCCAAAAGGTAGGAAATATTACTCGTAAGAATGAGATGCCATAAACTTTTTTATTATTCAGTGAGGTCTTTGATGTTTGAGGCATTGATTTTATGGGTCCTTTTCCTTTATCGAACGAAATTTATACATCCTTCTTGCAGTCGAATATGTATCTAAATGGGTTGAGGCAGTAGTGACCAAATCTAATGATGCTAAAGTTGTCATCAATTTTATGAAGACTAACATTTTTTATAGGTATGGCATTCCCAAAGCTATCATTAGTGACCGAGGAACCCACTTCTGCAACTGATCTTTCGAGGCCTTGCTGAAAAAGTTCCAGGTCATTCAGTGAACTTCAATAGCCTACTGTCCGCAAACGAGTGGTCAAGTGGAATTATCAAACCATGAAATCATGTCTATCCTTGAGAAGACTATGCAACCTAATTGGAAATATTGGAGTGTTCGATTAGATGATGCACTGTAGGCTTATCGCACTGCATATATATCACCTATAGGCATGTCGCCTTTTAGGATGGTTTATGGAAAGAATTGTCATCTTCTCGTAGAGCTTGAACATCACGCATTTTGGGCCATTAAGTAGTGTAACTTGGATTATGATAATGCTGAAATTCATCACAAGTTACAACTGTAAGAACTTGAGGAGTTATGGAATGATGTGTTTGAGAACTCGTGGATTGTGAAGGAAAGGGCAAAAGCATACCATGACTGAATGGTTGGATGCAAGGAATTTTCGGTGGGTCAGAAAGTTCTTCTCTTCCAATCATATATCAAGCTCTTTCCTAGTAAGTTACGTTCTCGATGGCACGGTCCTTTTGTTGTTACTAATGTATTTCCATATGGCGCTGTTGAGATTTATGATATAGGTAACAACCAAAGCTTCAAAGTTAACAGCCGTCGATTGAAACCTTTTCATGAAGGTTTCAAGGACATTTTGATGGAGCAAGTGGCAGTGGACATGTCAAACTATGGAGAATGATGCACACACAGTGTCGAGCTAACGACTATAACCAAAAGCGCTTAATAGGAGGCAACCCATTAGAGATAAATCAGAATTGATTTCTTCTTTCTTTTCTTTGTCATTTTAGTTTTTGAAGCTTTTTTATGTTTTTGATTCCATTTTTGTTTTTCAAATTTGGTGTGCATCTTCCTTCTTGAATTTACTTCACCATTGAGGACAATGTTGTGTTTAAGTGTGGGGGAGAGACTTTAGTTCGTTTCTAGGTTAAAATGGTAGTCTAAGTTCAGATTTATGCTATCTTTTAAGGGGCAAATTACCGCACCTTCTTGGTCTTGCTTGAACTTGAGAAAATTCTCTCTTTAGTTACGTATTTTGCATTAAAAAATAAAAAATAATAAAAATATTTTCTTGATTTTCTTGCATCTTAAGTGTTTTAGCTTTCTTTCAAATTCCCGATTGTTTAACGAGTTCTAGTGTTATGCGTGAGATTTGGTTACTAATGATGAATGCATAAAATTGACAAATGGGTTTTCATGTAAAACTTGAGCTTTCTAGATAGTAGAGTGACCTTCAAACTATGTTGTATCGACTTAATAGATGACCTATATGAGCTTTTGTGCCTTCAACATTATTCTTTGTTGTGTGCATTCTTTCAACTTATAATTCTCTAGAACTTGCTTAATATATTAACGTAGCATGCTTGCATGAATATGATGAAGGCATCTAGGTTAAACTACATGAACTTAAATAGCCAATCTAAAGTATGATTTCCATTAGAAAGCCCCTTTAAGCTTTTATCCTTTTCTTTGCTTTCCATATTATTAACTTAGCCTTGATCTCATTTTTATACTTTATACCCTATGGCTAAGGTTAGTAGAGCATCTATTTGCCAAAGTTGAAGATGTAAGTTGGTTGACATATGATGACGTGGTATTAATCTGAATGTTTGGCTATGAACACAATGCAAAAAAAAAAAAGGTTTTTTCCATGAGATGAAAAAGAAAAAGAAGTGTTTCCCAAATGTTTCGAATTATATACTTATTTATGGGAAATGCAAATGGAATGAAAAGAAGTGGAGTTGTTTGTGTTTAATTTGCAGAATTATGTGCCTAGATGTATACATGTACATGAGTTCTATGATATTCTGTATAGCTCTACTGCCTTTGTGTAACATCCCCTCACTTATGGAAAAGGGAAATTGGTCTTTTTGAATGGGCTAGCATAATTGGAAGTGTTTCTGACATATACATGCATTCATATATGCATATGAAT
>JAOTAY010000003.1:17574681-17590347 GCA_025629805.1 Erythroxylum baracoense | reverse complement strand
GCAGCCTTACCCCTACACAGTAGAGAGGCTATTTCCGGTAGACCCACATGCAAATGAGACAATATATGAATGATGCAGGTTACAGAGAAAAGGTAAAACTAGCACGAAAAAAAATCTATGTAACTAAATTTTCAATAAATACATAAATAAATAGGGTTAAAAGATTAAAAACGTAAAAAAGCTATGCAAAAGTGACACGAAGATTTTAGAAAATAAATAGATAAATAAAAATGTGATAAAACAACTAGATACATAATAAATAAATAAATAAATAAGTAGGATAAAGTAATAATAAATAAGTATAATAGAACAATATCACTTACAGAAAAGCTAACAAACTTCATTGAAGAGATGCAAGTTTAACAGACAAAATTAGTAAGAAAAAAGTAGGATAGGTATACCTGACATGTTGCAAAATTTTTGCTTATACCTGATATGTTGCGCAGCTGTTTTCACCACTTCTTGAGATGTGCATGGCATCCTTAAATAGGGCCCTGCTAATGTGCTATGTAGCATTCCAATTTTATTGGTTGTCCCCCAAAGGGAACAACCAGTAGTTGTTGAATCCTAATAACTAAAGGCTAATTTGTTACTTTAAATTAAAAATTAAATAGCATCTCATGAAGAAAACAGATCCACAAATGCCCAAGTGCAACCAACAGTGGCAACATTAAGGAGAATCTTTTGAGATCCACAATTATAATCATCTTATTCTCTCCCCAAAATCGGACTTCCTTTTTTTTTCCAGAAAACTCCGAATAATAAGAACAACAAACGTATCGTTTAATCTAAGAACCTAATCACAGCCCAAACACAGCCAAGCTTACATTATGACACAAGCACATGACAAAGATGAATGCATTCCAAAACGACCTTAAATAACCAGAGATCACCATCTTCACCACTCTTAAGGAACATTTTATAGAAACAACTATAAGTAACATTTCAAACACATTTTTGCATATATACCATATTCACCAAAATCTACAGCCACAATTCTTAAAACCACGAGAGCAGCAGATAAAATCTACCAACAAGTTTTTTTAAAAACAGAGCAAAAAGAACTACTATAATAAAGCAAAGACATATGTACATATAAATGTACCTTTCAGCTCGAGAATTGCTCAGACAACTGAACCGTAATCCCGAACCTCTCAGCACGTCGGATTTTCTTCTCAGTGTCAGAGACCGCAGCGGTGGTTATCTTGTTGGTTTTCGAACCGTCACCGTCCTTACCTGAATCAACCATCGTCTATTTGTTGCTAGCAAAGTCCTTAACTCGATCTAGATATGATTGTTGAGAAAATAGTTAAAATTCATAAAATTTAAATTTAATTATTGATTTATCTATAAATTCTATAACCAAATAATCTTCCATGTTAAAGTAAGAATATAGTTAATTAATAATAATTAATTAACTCATTTTACAATTAGACATAATTAATTAATTTTTGTTATAAACTTGGAGTTAATAAAACATCACAAATTTCACAAGCCACTCAAATAGTGTATTTAACCCATTACAATTTATTCTGTCAAGCATTCAAGCCACAAATTTTGTCAGGCCACCTAATTTCTGCGAACATCTTTGTTCTCTAATCTTTATGCGTAAACTAGAAAGCCACATCCTTTAACAAGCATTTATAAAGAGATGCTTTTCTGCATCTTTGAATATCACCATCAACGTTGAATTTGAGATGGTTTATAAGACACAAAGTAGGAGAGCTGAAGAAGATGAAGTAGGCGAAAGGAAAAGCAGTGACGAATGAAGAAGCAGCGACAAAAGTAAGGATGGACGAAGATGTAGCAACGACAGCACAAAGCGGTGCTAGTGACAGAGAAGATACCCATCATCGGTAGAGAAGTAGCAATGACAGAGAAGCAGTAGGATGGATGGTGAAGCAAATGCAGACGATGACATGAGATGAGAGAGTCGGGACACACAAAGAGATAAAAGAGGTTTAGTTTGGGTTTGGCTTTATTGTGTGTGTGAGGTGGCAGGCAGATGCTTCCTCCTTAGATTATTTCTTTTTATTTTAATCCTTCAATTTTTCATATTTACAAAACTTCTCCTGGCATTTATCGATATTCTTGGTATCGGTACGATCCGACGGGTATAGGAAAAATTGTCTATATACATATAGCCGGTACAATAAGTTTTATTTTTGTATGGTCTTCCAACTTGTACAGAACAAAATTCATATCCATGGGCCTGTCACAATTAGGCGTGAAGTTATGTACGATTGGGTGATTATTAACAGAATGAAATGGAATGTAATATTATTTCATCATTTAAGAAGAAAGTGTATAATTGAATATAATAGAATATAATGGAAAGGGGGAGTTTTACATTACATTTTATTTCATCCTAAACAGTTAAAATAAGTTACCTCTGATTTGAAAGGTTTAGGATGGAATGTAAATCATAAACAACATTTTATAAACTTTTCTTACAAACAACATTTCATTATATTACATTATAAATTCTTCTATCTCAAACAACAATTTTCTAATATTACATTCACTTACATTCTATTTCATTATAAATCATTATATTTATTATATTTTATTAAAAATTTTCCGTCCAACCAAAAATAGCCTAAGCAAGGCCACAAAAATAAGTCCATCGGTAGTACTTTCCCTTTGCTTCTCATCGGAATTTTGTAAACGTTAAGTTCCAACCTCACTAAGATTAACTCTCATCACGTTAAGAAGAAACTAAGGAGCTATTAAAGCTTCTTTAATTTCACTTTTTTTTAGTTTTAATTTCTATTTCAATCAAAAAATAAAATATATTTAATTATTAATGACAATAAAATTATAGAACTTTATAATAAATTTTAATTAAATAATTAAATATATATTTACAAATTATTTTTAAAATATATTTTAATTATTCAGCTGAATTAAATATTTGACATTTAGAAAAATATTTCATAGATAATTATTTTTAAAATTTAGAAATTTATATATTTTAAAGATAATTTAAAATTTTATTTTAAAAATTTTAGGATTAATCATAAAAGTTAAAAAATAAATTAAACAATTTAAGTATATTTATTAAATTTTTAGTTGTAATTAATATTAAAATATATGTTTAATTAATGTAAATTATATTATATAAATTAAAAATAAAAACAAAAATAAATAATTAGATGTTAGGGAAAATGCCCCTGGATCGGATATTGGTTAAATTTAATAGCCTGAAAAATAGTAACGAAAATAAATATAGGCAAAATAAAATGAGACAGAATACAAAGATTTACGCGGTTCGGTCAATGTGACCTACGTCCACGGCCGGAGGGTGAGCGATTTTACTAATATGTGGAAATGTACAAAACGTACAAAGGGGTTTAATAAATTTCTATAAAAGAGAAATGAAAGAAGAAAGAAGGAATGCTAGTTTGGTGCCTCTCTGAAGCCTCAACATGTCCTCTATTTATAGCCAAATATGTGAGCTTCCGTCCAAAATTTAATTCCTCAATTTCCTACGTAAATCATGCAAGTGGCCAACAATTGCCTAACATTTTCTTAAGTATTTGGTGGCCAACCCCATTCGGTGCCTTTTAGTTATTGGTTGAGGGGTTAAGGCACCCATTTGTCAACAAATCTTCACCTTAACTTGGTCCCAAATAATTAGTGATATGCTCCACCTTCTCCGACAATGCCCCAATAGGCTGTTTCACCAACATTGAATACCAATCAAATCTAAGCATTGCTTGAACTTGTAAACTAGAAGAGCCTTCGTAAACATATCAGCAGGATTGTTCTTAGTATTGATCTTCTAAATAAGGACCTTCTTCTCTGCAATAGTATCCCAAATGAAACGATACTTCACATCAATATGCTTCATCCTCTCATGATACATCTGGTCTTTCGTCAAATGAATAGCACTCTGACTGTCACAAGAAACAGTAGTAACCTTTTGATGTAGAGATAACTTGCCGAATAAACCTCTCAACTATAGTGCTGCCTTGATAGCCTCAGTGACTGCCATATATTCAGCTTCAGTAGTAAATAAAGCCACTACATATTGTAGAGTAGCTTTCCAGCTAGCAGCACAGCCTCCAATGCAAAATACATAACCTGTCAGAGACCTGCGTCTATCTAGATCACCGATATAATCTGAATCTACAAAGCCAACCAAAGTGTTGTTGATTCTATCAAACTCTAAACAAAAGTTTAAAGACCCTTCAAGTATCTGAGAATCTGTTTCACCGCCTATCAATGTTCTTTGCCAAGATTGGTCATATATCTACTAATGACACTAACAGCTTGTGAAATATCGGGACGAGTACATACCATTGCATACATAATACTACCGACGGCACTAGAATAAAGAACATGTACCATATAAGCTTCTTCTTCCTGTGACTGTGGTGATTGAGTAGCAGATAGTTTAAAATGACTAGCAAGAGGAGTACTAACTGCTTTGGCATCTCGCATGCCAAATCTCTCCAAAACTTTATTGAGATAATTCTCTTGGGTCAAGAATAATTTACTACCTCCTCGATTACGTCTTATCTCCATGCCAAGAATTTTCTTCACTGCTCCCAAATCCTTCATCTCAAATTCACTATGCAATAAGGCCTTCAAATGGTTAATATCTGTAACATTCTTGGCAGCAATGAGCATATCATCAACATATAACAACAAATAGATGAATAAGTCGTCATCTAACTTCCAAAAGTAAACACAATGATCATACATGCTCCTGGAGAAATCATGACCCAATATAAATGAATCAAACCTCTTATACCACTGTCTTGGAGATTGCTTCAATCCGTACAAGGATTTCTTCAACAAACATACCTAGTCTTCTTTTCTTGCAACTTCAAAACCTTTAGGTTGTTTCATATAAATCTGCTTATCTAATTCACCATGTAGGAATGATGTCTTGACGTCAAGTTTTCTAATTCCAAATCAAACATGGCATCTAATGCAAGTAATACACGAATAGAGCTATGTTTCACCACTGGTGAGAAAACATTATTAAAATCAACACCTTGTACTTAACTGTAGCCTTTTGCAACTAAAAGTGCCTTATACCTTGCATTTTTAATACTTGAAGTACTTTCTTTTCTTTTGAAGACTCATTTGTAGCCAATAATTTTCTTACTCTTTGGCAGCTTCACCAAAACCCAAGTATCATTCTTGTGCAGAGATTCCATTTCTTTATTCATAGCCATCACCCACTTATTAGCATCAACATTTGAAACTGCCTCCGTATATGTGGAAGATTCACCGTCTCCACCTGTTTCCTGTGCCACTAATAAAGCATATGTAACTAAATTTGCATACCTATGTGGTGGTTGAATCTCCCGTCTTAGTCTGTCTTTGGCTATGGAATGTTCTTCTTCTACTGATTCATCTTGAACATGATCAAGATCTGGTTCATCAACTTGATATGTCTAATGTGTAGAAGACGTCTATGATGGACCTAAACTACCAATCTCTAACTCCACCTGTTTTTGTGTACTATACTCTTTTTCTAAATTACAAGGATTACAAGACTCTTTTTTAGGATATAATATAGAGGACTCATTAAATGTAACATCCCTACTAATTACAAATTTAGGTGACTTGGGATCAGGACACCTCAAAGGATATCCTTTCACCCCTGAAGCATAACTAAGGAAAATACATTTCTTAGCCCTAGGCTCTAACTTTACCTCATTTACATACATATATGCTGGACACCCAAATATTCTTAAATTAGAGTAATCAGCAAGAGTACCTGACCAAACTTCCTCCGGAGTCTTGAAATTAAGAGGAGCACAAGGAGAGTGGTTGACGATGTAGCAAGCTATAGCAATAGCTTCTGCCCAAAAATCAAGTGTCAACCCTACATTAGAGATCATACACCAAGTCATTTTCAAAAGAGTCCGATTCATGCATTCGGCGACTCCATTTTGTTGCTGAGTCATTCGGATAGTGTGATGCCGAGCAATTCCTTCATTTTTACAAATTTCATTGAATTCACCTCCACAAAATTTTAAACCATTATCTGTCCGTAACCGCTTAACATATTTTCCTGTCTACTTTTCAATCAAAACTTTCCATTACTTAAAGGTTAAGAAAACATCATTTTTATGTTTCAAGAAATACACCCAAACTTTTCTTGAATAATCATCAATAAAAGCCAACATATACCGGGCACTACCTTTAGATGGAACACGAGAGGGCCCCTAAAGATCAGAATAAATATAATCCAAAGTACCTTTAGTTTTGTGGACAGCTGAAGAACTAAAATTGACTCGTTTCTGCTTCCCAAAGATATAATGCTCACAAAAGTCCATCTTACCAGTACTTTGATCACAAAGTAGGCCTCTCTTGCTTAACAACGTTAAACCTTTCTCACCCATGTGTCCCAAACGCATGTGCCACAATTTGATAATGTCACCATCAGTAGAGACTACCACAGATCCCTGCAAAACATACAAACTACCAGACCTGCAAGCTTTCATCAATACCAGAGCACCTTTAGAAATTTTTAAAACTCCATCTTCAGTTGAGAACTTGCACTCTTGAGAATCGATAGTGCCCAAAAAGATGGGATTTTTCTTCAAATCAGGAACGTGTCTAACATCAGTTAGTGTTCTAATGATACCGTCATACATTTTGATCTGTACTATACCTTTACCAACAACTTTACAGGCGGCATTATTACCCATCAAAATAATTTCACCATCTAATGACTCATAAGTAGAAAAATACTCCCTGTCGGGACTCATGTGGTAAGAACAACCCGAATCTAAAATCCACTCCTTACTAGACCTGACTTTATCTTCTGCGGCTACAAAGATAGTTCCCTCATTCCCATCTGTCGCTACACTAGCTTCGCGATGTTGCTGTTATTCTGCTCAATTTTATTTTTCTCCTTATATTTCAATTTATAGCTGTCAGCCTTTATAAGCCCCTTTTTCTTGCAATAATTACAAATTTTATTCCTATGTCTAGATTTTAACTTGCCTTTGGATCTACTTCTTTCAAAATCTCTGTTTTCATATCTACCCCATACAAATAGTCCCTCTGCCTGACTTCCACTAGTCTCCCTAGTGATGTCCCTATCAATCTGCTCTTTTGACTTTAATGCAGACTTAATATTATTATATAAGACTGACTCTTTCTCATAAATCATAGTATCGCGAAAATATTTAAAGGACTGGGGAAGGGAACATAACAACAATATGGCTTGATCTTCATCCTCAATTTTTACGTCTACAATCTTCAAATCAAAAAGAAGAGAATTAAATTTATCCAGATGTGAAAGAATAGATGTATCTTTTGTCATCCTCAACATATACAACTTCTGTTTCAAATAAAGTCGATTTTTCACCATCTTCTTCATATACATGGCTTTCAACTTGTCCCACATACCTTTAGTTGTGCTTTTACCAGCAACCTCCTGCAAAACCTCATCGGAGAGATTCAATATGATGGTTGATCTAGCCTTTTCATCTAGACCCATGAGTTTATCTAACGCCATATCTGCCGACTTTTTCTCCACTCTATCAAGTGCAATCTCACACCCATCTTGTATTAAAATGGCTTGCATCTTGAGCTACCACATACCAAAGTTAATACTCCGGTCAAACTTTTTAATAGAGGTCTTCGTTATCATCATGATGGCTAAAAATTTATATTCTGGTACAGTGGGCCCCACAAAATAAAATCGAGGTAATAGGGCCCGCAAGATAAATCTGAGACAGTGGACCCTGTTTAGACTCACCATAAAATCTAAGTTACTTTCTGATGTGGGTGGTCCACCTTAGTGGCAACCACAGAGCATACGGTAAGTTAGACCAACAAAAGAAGCTCTGATACCAGTTTGTTAAGGAAAATGCCCCTAGATCGGATATCAGTTGAATTTAATAACCCGCAAAATAGTAACGAAAATAAATATAGGCAAAATAAAATGAGACAGAACACAAAGATTTACGTGGTTCAATCAATGTAACCTACGTCCATGACCAGAGGGTGAGCAATTTTACTAATATGTGGAAATGTACAAAACGTACAAAGGTGTTTAATAAATTTCTCTAAAAGAGAAATAAAAGAAGAAAGAAGAAATGCTAGTTTGGTGCCTCTCTGAAGCCTTAACATGTCCTCTATTTATAGCCAAATATGTGAGCTTCTGTCCAGAATTTAATTCCTCAATTTTCTGCGTAAATCATGCAAGTGGCCAACAATTGCCTAATTTTTCCTTAAGTATTTAGTGGCCAACCTCATTCGGTGCCTTTTAGTTTGTTGGTGGAAGGGCCAAGGCAACTATTTGTCAACATTAGAAAATTAAGAAAACTCCACTAAACACTCCTTTATTGAATTTGAAAAAGGAACCAAATAGATGTTGACTTTTTTATTCATTCTAAAAATAACTTAGGAATCAATATAAAAATAATGCATGCATTGAGGGATAACATATTTTAAAGTATTTAACTTTTTAATTTTTTTCAATTCAGTGCCAAGGTTTTAAATTTATAATTAAATGACTAACTATTTATATTTTAACAACTCATTTCAAAATGTTAGTTTTGCCGATATTTTGTTAATTTGACCAGTTAAATATTTTAATCCACGTATAGCTGATAATTAATTTTTCACTCGAATATTTATATGTTATGGATAAAAAAATTATATTAGCTAAATCAACAAAATATTAATAGAACTAATATTTTAAACTAAATTATCAAAGTTATAAAAAAGTTAATTACTTAATTAAGAAATTAAAAATTTAGACATTCAATTTAAAAAACCTAAAATGGTTGGATAATTTAAAATTGTTATTCCTAAGAAAAATTAGGAAGGTTACTCACTGCTCATGCTTCCGTGATCATACAAGCCTTGTGAACAGACTGATCTTTTGACTCTCTTTTGGGTTCTTCATTTTTTAGTCAACTTTGGGCATCTTGCAATAGGAACGAGGTTTTCTGCATCCGCAAGTTAGGGTATTTTAATCTTGTGTCATTTAATTTTATTCACATATTTATGTAAACTACATATAAGATTTAATAAAATAGTATAGAAACTGGTTTATACTAAGCAAAAATCTGTTACTCTGGCAATAACGACAGCAAAGTTTTTTGTTTAATGGAACCTTTACCCATAGCCAATATAATCAAACATGAATTCCCGACTTGATATAACAGTGCTGATGACTTGCATAAGAACTACAATCGTGATATAACCATCAATCAATGAATGCTGCAATCATTTATTTTGCGACAATGTGAACTCATGTCATGTATATATAAAATCGTACACCATCGAAAGGAAGCCGTTACACTTTCCAGCTTTCAGTCCAGATCCATGTCTTTTTTCAGCCTTTCAAAAAGGGCGCTCCATTTTAAACGTCTTTAGTAGCAAAACCAAAGTTGCGTACAAGGATGTTTTAGCACAAAACGTTGGTTAACAAGTGGAGCGGGATGAGCTTTCATTCCACAGAAATTTATACCTCTTCAACGAATTCGTCAAAAGTGTTAAGATAAAATCCTACAACAAATAACTCTAGTATAACCGGTATCACTAATTGACAAGGGCTCTCTTTAATTGATGACAACTTTAATCTATATACCAGAGATACTAATGAGGGGTAACAGGAAAAACAAAAGAGAATAAAAGGAGACAATACAACTTCCAGTGACAATGACATGTTGAATAGATCTTCAATCTTGGAAAGAATGGGAACGACTATAAAACATAGTAAAAGCTGTAGAAGGTAACACAGAGCTCAACGGATTACAGGGCTTTCTCCAGCCACCTGGGCAATCTCAATGAGTTCCTCATCCCAAGCCGTGTAATGAAGATAGAATACAAAAGATGCAGCAAGAACACAAAGAATCCACTATTTAGCAGTACCTGTCCAATAGCTTGAAAACTCAAAAAGATAACCATGCTTAAAAAAACAAACAAAGATGGGGGTAAAGCAGGGCCCATTGAATTTACCAGAAATCCAAATAGAGTATATATCACATTCATTGATGGAACTACATTAATCCCAGTGGCAGCAAATATGTATGTGAGAGAGGCATGGATGTTTATGGTGATCTAGGAAAAAGGAGAAACTTTGTAAGTTAAATCCTAATGTTTGACTTGCAGAGAATGTGAGCTAAAAGAGTAGGAATTTACCAAAGCAAGTATATTTTCTCTTATCAAGAAAGAGGAGGTTAAGACATACCCCACAGCACCTGTTGATCGAGCCTGCGTTTCAAAGATATGATTCTGTCAATAGCAAGAAAATGTCTTTGTTTGAAATAGCGAGATGGTACAAAAGGGAGCAAACACTACAATTGTGCACAGGAAAATTGAAAGATTCCAATTTGCTCCCAATCTGCAGGGTGAAAAATAAAGAGGCCCATTAATGCAGTCAGTCAACGACTATAATTCAAGTAAACCACAATAGTTTACCAATTTTCCCACGCTGATTTGAATCACAATACATATGTCAAAGAAGTGCTAGAGGCTCATCTACACTATTGGCCTGACAAGGCTATGGACTTAATAGCACCTGCTTACCATAGCCTTTTTTTTTAGATGTAACAAAAAGCATTTCAAATGTGGAAGAAGTATAATGAGTTGCTTAAATATGTGAGATCAAAGTGAGGGATGTGACACAGCTTGAAACATAATATATAACATAAATTAGACATTTTTGTGACATCTTGAGGAAGAAAATAAAATACGTACCTCCATAAAGAACCCATTGTGAAGCCAACTACACCATGTGTTAACTGGAAAACAGATGGACCAAGCAACTCATCCGTTACTTACGGAAGTAGGTTGCAACTTTCAAGCATAACAAGGACATGAACATATAAAATAGCATATATAGAAGAAATTTACGATAACATCATTTTGGGTAAGCTTACCTAAACCTATTATATCTGATAACATCTCATGTTAAAGACTACAATAAAATATAAGAAGCAATTCCACTAGTTTAGCCAAAACTATTTTCGTGTTTCAAAAGTGTGTCAGGTGAAACATAGATGTTTTTTGATATCATTACCAATGTGGATTCAGAAGCATGATTCGAGAATAAAAACGTACTTCTTTCCTAAGTTCGATTGGGACAGATTTAAGCTCAAAGTAGTGTACTAAATTAGCCATCTTTCGCCAGAAAACATCCAGGGAGTAGAAGTCGATGCAACAATTTGCGTTGATTGAGAGGGGGGAAAAAAAGATGGTAGATCAGAGTCAACCGACAAGTTTTGAAAAGACCATCTAATTTTTACAGTAAGCTGATCTAAAAATTGGTGAAGAAAGCTGGAAAAGCGTAAGATGTTCATATGAAACTCACCAAATATGTTAAGGCCTTTACTGGACCAGACAACACAAACAGCAACATAGCTGTGGCCACCTGCCAACATGTAAGAGCTTTTCATATTATCATCCCGCATATTAGAAAATCAGAAATTACAGTACAGAGCATAGGCATTCACAAATGACACGGCGCACCAACCATAGTTTTCCTCCCAGCTGCAACACCCCATCTCAAGGAAGAGATCACAATCGGCAATGGGAAGAAACATCCAAAGTAATTCTATGTATATATAAAAAAGAGAAGAAACTCAACAACACTATAAAACCAAATTATAGAGAGGACCAAGGGCAATGATTCAACCAAAAGAATACCAATAGATATTCAGAACCCAAAACACAACTGAACTTAATCAAGCAAACAGAAACCTCAATTGACAAGGAATTGCTCAAGAAATAAAGAAGGCCAGTGACAGCAGCGAACATGGAGCACTCGACCAATCTCAGAGTATTACGGTAAACAACAGTATCTGTTACCAAGTCCTCGTACTCATTCAACTCCTTTTCTACTCCAACGCCACCATAGTTCCTCCCTACATCTTCATTACCATCAATGAATGAAGCTCCAATCTTTGAAATACAAGAAAACTTGGAGGTGGGTGTACAGAGAGATAGTGAAAGAAGAGCAGGAGAAGATAAATTAGTCTTCTTTGCTGGAAAATTGGAAACTTTAAAGACAGAACGAAGAGGGTTAGTTGCAGAACAGTGGAAAAGTTGAGGCGAGCGTTGATGTGTTCTGACGAAATTCATTGCTTCCCCAGAGTCAAGAGAGCCACAACAATGGCGAAGGTGTTACTGCAAGCAAAATGGAGAGGTGTGGAAGAGAGGGCTGGGCTTAGAGGGTTAAGCTCCTTGCTCGAAATTTGGGCCTTGTTGGTGATGCACGGAAAAGAGGGCTGGGCTAAAGGTATTTGCACGTGGACAATTTGATAGAATCTGCATATAAGTGGATAATGGCATATAGTTGAAAATTGAATAGAAATAATCTTAAATGATTAGTATTAGGATAAAACCTTTTTATGAAATTTTATTGGTCTTAAAGCATCTTTAAAGATTTTAATTACAACAAAAGTATCAATTAATCTTTTAAGAGTAAGTGGTTATACATCAATATCAATAAATGTTAGATCATTATAGTAGAAAGTTTTATGACTCGGAGTGATAAAATCTTTATATAAACAATGCTAGTGGAATTTTTGTTTATACACATTCTCATGTTTGATTTCTTCTTTTTGTTTATTTGTTTGTTTTATTGCTAGTGGCATTTGATAATTAACTAGATGATAGTAAGAAGGTTAGAAGTATTTATTTTCTTCTTTGAGGGATCGACTTCCATTATCACTAAATTATTACAAGACGAATAGGTACACTTAATTAGGTTGAGTATTATAATAGTAGAGCGTAATATAAAATTCACACAAGTATATGCATAAAGAGACATCTACTCAAAGTATATATATGCATGTATAAATTTATAGTCACTTAGATATATATATCATATCATATCCACATTCATAAGGATACGGGTATCTATCCTGCCTTAATATGTCATTAATCATATTAATTTAGAACCATATTCAATAGAGGGTATAGATTCGGTATTGGTAGATGGATATGAACTTACTTGATTAATGTACTTATCAGTTCGAACTTTGCGATGTGTCTCACTCATAATATACCTATAAAATAAGAAAGGAAATATGCTAATTAGTGTCATTTAGAAGTCATTAGGCTCAATTAACAACCTGTGATTCATTAGGTTTGCTAGGATGGTCTAATTATTCAATTTAGCCTTTGATCCTATTCTCACATAAACTTTCTCTATGATCCTCATGTCATTAGAATATCCCTCCAATGACTGAAAATTTTGTAGTCTCATAATTTAATGATTTTTTATACCAAATAAAAACTCTTGATGAATAAAAAAACTTTTATAAATACAAGAAACTCAGATTTTTAACAAATCTTAATGAATTAAAGAAATTTTATTTTGAAGCCCTAAACTCTAATTTCGTCAATTGATGACGATAAAAGCAATAACCCGTGACAAAACCATTGGAATTTTTCTCCTGAGATTGAGGGCAGTTTAATTGTGGTGGTGGTGGTTGGTAATAGTCATCGGGGGTGACAGATTTTACAATAATGCTCTATTAAGGAAATAAGTATGGTACAACTCTAGTATCTTTCACTCTATTTCCCAAGTGATCTTCTTAACACTATCATTTCTCCATATCACCTTAACTACAGGAACTTGCTTTGATTGTAACTGGTGCAATTACGAATCCAATATAGCTACTAGCTCCTCTTTATAGATTAAATTCTTATTCCCCTTTATATTCTGCAGTTGAACAATATAAGAAGGATCAGAAATGTACTTGCTAAGTATAGAAATATGGAATACTAGGCATACTTGTGATATATCTGGAGGTAATGTCAATCGATATATTACATTTCTAACTCTCTCCCTTATCTTGTAAGGTCCAATATATCTTAGAGACAAATTTTCTTTCTTTTCAAACCTCATAACACCCTTCATCAAATATACCTTTATAAATACAAAGTAATCGACTTGAAATTCCATGTCCTTACACTTCGGGTCTACATACTCTTCTGTTTGTTGAGCATTGTCTCTAGTCTTTACTTGATCAATGGAATCTTCTCCAATATGGTCTTGATTAGTTATGGGCCCTTCAATTGCCTCTCACCTACTTCCTCCCAGCACATCTGTGGTTTGTATTTTTGTCTGTAAATGCCTCATAAAGTACCATCCTAATGCTACCGTGATAGTTATTATTGTAAGCGAACTCGATTAGAGGAAAGTTTGAATCATAACTACCACCAAAGTCCTTTACGCATATCCTCAGTATATTACCTATCAGTCTAAAGATGGAATATCATGCTAAAATCCAATTTGATGCCCAATTCCTATTATAATTCCTCTAAAATCAAGATGTGAAATGTGATCCTTAGTCAGAGATTATTGATAGGGCACCCTGTGAAGACATACTATCCACTCGATATATGCTCGCACGAGTATGGAAACTGAGTAGTTGATTTTTTGGGGTAAGAAATGGGTTGACTTCATCAACATAGCTATGATCACCTAAATTAAATTACATCAAGTCCTTATATAAGGTAGGTCAACTACGAAATCTATTGTGATCTTTTCCCACTTCCATTCAGGAATTAGCAATAATTGTAGCTTACCCAAAGGACTCTAAGGCTTGATTTTTACTTATTGGTAAGTTAAGGACTTAAAGACATATTCAAACACATCTTTTTTTCATATCATGCAACTAATACGTGTCTCTAATGTTACGATACATCTTGGTGGAAACTTGATGTACATTGTACACAACATAGTTCACTTCCTCTAAAGTCTCCTCCTTTAAGTTCTTTACATCTTGAACACACAATCTCCCATTCAACTTAGTATAACTCCCCCATCAACTTTGAAATTTATGTGACTTCCTTCTCATACTTTAAACATAATTTTTTGAACCTTAAGGTTTTGGCCTTGAGCAACCTTGATCCTGTCCAATAAGATTGATCGGACTCTAATGCTTGTTAGTAGTACGCTTAAAGTGAAATCTAAAATTGAGCACATTGGTCCATCAAACCATATAACTCTTTCGTGAAAACTTTCCTCTCTATTACGATATGTGTCATACTACCCAAGGACTTCCTACTTAATGCATCTGCTACGATATTTGCCTTTCCAATATGATACTAAATCCTGTAGTCATAATCTTTTAGTAGTTCCATCCATCTTCTTTGTCTCATATTTAAGTCCTTCTGTTGAAATATATATTTTAGACTCCTATAATCCGTGTAAATTTCACACATCTCACCATACAGATAACGTCTCCAAATCTTTAAGGTAAGATCACTACCTCCATCTCTAAATCATGAGTAGGGTAATTTTGTTCATTCTTTTTCAGTTTCCTAGAAGCATAAGCAATTACCCTACGATTCTACATTAACACGCAGCCTAGGCTAACTCTCGAAGCATAATAGTACAACTGAAATCCTCCACTTTCAGTTGGTAATGCTAAAACTAGAGTTATAGTTAAATACTCTTTTAGCTTTTGAAAGCTCTCCTCACAAGCATCAGACTAAATGAACTGGCATTCTTTTGCATTAGACGTGTCAATATGGCTGCTATCTTCAGTGGCGGAGCCAGGAATGTCCTGGAGCTGGGGCTTATTTCATTTCTTATACTGAGCTTTACTGTATGAGAACAACATACGGTAGCTTGCGTCCCTCTTGTGAAGAATACGGTGTTATTTTATATTACTGTGTAATTATATTAGAGTTAGTTAATTAGCTTCTTAATGATTAGAGTTA
>JAOTAY010000003.1:17544921-17570226 GCA_025629805.1 Erythroxylum baracoense | reverse complement strand
TTCTATATAACTCAATTATTCACAATTAAAAACCGGGAAAATGTCATGCATGCATGTTCAAACATTTCATGTGCAAATATTCACTATTTATTATTCATGTGCATATATAAATGCATGAATATATCAGAAACACTTTCAATTATTCTAACCTATTCAAAATGAACAAATTGCCCTTTCCCATAAGTGAGAGGATGTTACAATTTGTTTGTGATGTGATGTAAGAGTTAACTAGTTTAATCTTATAATGTTTTTACATTGGCTGGAAGTTGATTGATATAGTATCATATATACACCTCATCTCATGTTTATTTGACTTTGATAATCACTTAATTAGTGAAAAGTTACTTAAGACTCGAGTCCTAGTGTTGGTAGAACTTACGCGTCTCTTAATATCGGCGAAGACTGTGACTAATCAATATTTTGGAATGATTCTTGAATTGCTCTATTTTTGTAATGATGTGAGGTTCCTCTTAATTATTTGGGAGGCCTTTGAGATTATAAATTTAATTACTAAGAAGCAACTTTTGATAGGGACATGTAGGGTTTGGCTCCTTTTTTTTTCCCACATTGGTTGGGGAGTACATTTGGGACAAGACCCTTGCTTATATAAGGAGGGTGCTACCTCCTTGGTTTTGTGCACCAATACAAAGTCAAAGATTTGTATAACAAATTTTGACTCTGGTTAAATTCCTCTTTTGAGGTGAGAGTTGGAAAGTTTGTTTTAGGTCTTTTTTTGTAGGTTCATTGAGATATTGGGTGAGAGGAAAATTTGTGTGATTGTAATAATTTTCACATAGTAGATTTTTTTTTCGATGCCCATGGTTTTTTCTCCCGTTTGAGAGTTTTCATGTAAATTCTCTTATGTTGTTATTGTTTCTCTATTTCCTGATATTTTTGTCTATGAAATATCCTTGGGTGTGAGTTTGAGAGGTCTAAATTCACAACTATCGGTATCAGAGCTAAGGTGTATTTTTCTTGAAAATTCTGAGTATGCTCTGTGGTTGTAGTTTTGACTGATCTTCCACATCAAAAAAGATTTTCTTGAGAAAGGTTCATTTGGTGCAGTGGAGCTTTGCTGTGGTAGTGTGGAAGTGCATATCTAGGAATGTTCTGGCTAAAGAAAGACTTGGTACTTAAGTATGTTTGTTTGTAACCCACCTCTCTTTCCTGAGAACTTACTTGATGTACTATTCATTTCTACGGAAAAATTTATCAAGGCAGAAATGCACAGAAAAAAATGTTAGAAAATAGGGTTTCGAATCCTGTCAGATTGATGGAGAAATTTGGCAGGAGAATCAATTTTGGCTTGTGGCAAATACAAGTCAGGGACGTGTCGATTCAGTTGGAGTTACACAAGGCATTTAAAGGTAGGCAAATCCCTGATATTAGCACTGCTACTAGTGATATTGGCAAAACAACTAGTACAGACAGATCTAGTATGAGCGATGAAGATTAGGAAGATTTGGATTTGAGAGCGGCAAGTGGGATACGACTGTGTTTGGCCAAGAATGTCTTTGCGAATGTGCATGGAATATCTGTGGCAAAGGAGCTTTAGAAAAGCTCGAAGAGCTGTATCAAATAAAGGACGTCTCAAATCGGGTGTACCTGAAGGAGTAGTTTCATACACTACAGATGAGAGAAAGTACTACAATTTCAAATCATTTAAGTATTCTTAATGGGATCGTCTTTGAACTGGAGGCAATTGGAGTTAATATAGGGGATGAGGATCAAGCTTTGATACTCATCTAGTCTCTTCCACCTTCCTATGAGCACATGAAATCTATTTTGATTCATGGGAAGGAGAAGATAGTTTTTGCTGAAGATACTGGAAAACTCTTTTCAGAAGAGAGAAGATTGGGTGGTGAAAGAAATGTTCCTCCTGAAGGCTCAACTCTGGTAGTAGCTGGATATAGGAAGAAGAAAAACTTCATGAAGAAAGATATAGTATGCTGGACATATGAACAATCTGGACACGTGAAGAAAAATTGTTCAAAAGGTGGAGTGGGTTCGGCAAGAGGCTCTGGGTCAATTAATGGAGACACTGACAATATTGCTAACATTATCTCCATGGATGATAATTTTGCTCTCTAAAAGGGGGCATATACATCCTCATGACATGCCACTAATCTCAAAGTTGCCATGATAAAGGATGTGTTATTGTTAGCGGGTCCATAAGTTTGCACACGGACATTAGTTTGGCATTAATACAACGTGTGTGGTGGAATTTATGTCGATGGCTAATGAACTTCTAAGAAAGCCAAACATGGGAGTTGCACCATAATTTTTCAGCAAGATTATTTTCGACATATGCCGAAGTAAAAGGCTTGGAATTGATTTATTCTGAGTGAGTATGCTTTTATGGTGGAGAATGATGCTGTGAAGCATGATAATTCTTTACATTGAGAATTATGTTATTTTCAAGAGATCTTCATTGAGGTAAAGTGTGGTTGTGGGATCAGCCAAAGTTGCAAAGGTAAAGATTGTTGGGCTTGACTCTTTGTTTTGTCCCACATTAGTTGGGGAGCACATTTAGGATAAGACCCTTGCCTATATAAGGAGGGTGCTACCTTTTTGCTTATGTGCTACTTCCTTGGTTATGTACACCAATACAAAGTTAAAGATTTGTATAACAAATTTTGACTCTAATTAAATTCTTCTTTTGAGGTAAGAGTTGGAGAGTTTGTTTTGGATATTTCTTTGTGGATGCATTTAGATATTGGGTGAGAGGAAAAATTGTGTGATTATAAGAATTTTTCACATAATGGATTTTCTTCTCGGTGCCCTTAATTTTTTCTCCAGTTTGAGAATTTCTACGTAAATTCTCTTGTGTTGTTATTATTTTTTTATTTTCTGATATTTTTATCTATGAAATATTTTTGAGTGTGAATTTGAAAAATCTCAATTCACAACAGGACATTTTTCTATTTCAATTTTTTTTCTGTTAATGGCAATTTTGGTTCTTGGCATCATAATTATCTCCCCAGCTGCGAAGTATTTGAATTTGTGTCCCAAGCAATGATGTATAGAAAGTAGGCGTGCGTCGGGCGTGCGACCATACCATTATGTCTCTAACTCTCAACTTCTCACGCAAAATTTAAATAGTTTTTGCATCTCAGTCGTGCAATCTATGGTTTCAAATTGCATATTCTAATATAGAGGAATAGAACTCAGGTGGTTGGTTTTGTCTCCCCCTTAGAGTTTTGGGTTTCCCTAGATACCTGTCTATAGCATTGGTCATGTTAAAGAGCGCTTTAACGATGTCAAGTGCCTTGAAATTGAGTTGCCCATATGACTGGGTATAATAATAATCATTATTCCTGGATTAGCTTATCGGTACAGAAGAACGTAGATATAATTTATACGGTTAACTGGGAACATTTACATTTTATGACAGCACAACGAAAAGACAGAAGGTAACCTTTGCCAAGTTCACCACGACACGTTAAAGGACATAGTTTAGCTGTGTTAGACTGCGACACATACCAAAACATCAAATCCTTGTTGCGGAGATCTTGGGGGCTAAAACGAAAAGACGTCAACATGATTGCCCCTGGACCGGCCAATAAGAACCGTCAATTACATCTCTACAAAAGTCAAACCAGGATGTGGAGCCATTCAAATTCATTGGATTCGTCGGTAGACACGTGGGCATGATCTTCAAGAAAACGACACAGTAAAAAGGGGTGCGGGAGACTACTTGTAAGAATGTAAACAGGAAATATGGCGTGGCTTTTCTTAATTGGATTTCTGATGAACCCACCAACACAACACCAATGGAATGAATTGAAGAGAAGAGAATGCACGTCATCTTTTTCACACAAAAATCTACACTCAATAGTGGAAAATCTTTGCGAAAATTGATGGTTTGGGATTACAGAAAAGTAAAAAATGAAACAATATATATTACGTAGATGTGTGGTTGAATTTTTTTAAATGGTTTTTAATAGTCGGCAAGATGCATGCAGGAGCAGAACTTATGTTTGCTGTACTCAATTTGCTGTTGCGTTCACTGCCCTACACAATGATACCTGCAAGTATTGTGCTTTCTTCATCATTCTCTTTTCCTCTGGCCTGCTTCTGTACAAAGATAACGTAAAGTTGACGCTTCTTGTTCAAAGCCTATCTATCTTCTGTCACTGTAAACATGTCATTTGTACCGTTTCACTTACCTGAAATTCTAAAGTCTTACACTTCCAACCTCGCCGTCTCTCTATATCTTCAACTCTTTTAAGTCCCTTTTCTGCTTTGCTACTTCTAAACTACTCAAGCCACCTTCTTCCCTTTGTTTCTACTCATTGATAGCAACTTCAAACTGGCTTTAGATCAGGAATAGTGGTTGAATTGAGGGTATCCTGTCTGTTCTGTAAGTATCAGCTCTTGAAAAGGCCTAAAAAGCACATCTTACTAGTTTTGTGCTAAGGAAGAAAAAAAGCTATATCCATGAAAGATAGAGGCAAAGCTGTGGAGGTTTACACCAGCGAGGACTTGTACGATCAAGACTATAGTTCTGCAGCAGATCTTCCATGCAAGAAACATCCATCAGCAAGTTCAGTTGGAATTTGTCCTTACTGTCTCAAAGAACGTTTGGTCAATCTGGTTTGTTCTAATTGTGGAGAACATAGGCTGTCTTCTTGTTCTTGCTCAGAGATCTCTTCTAATCGAAACTCCTTGTGCAATGTTGAGATAAGCAGTGTTGGTCGTGTATCATTCTTGTTAGAAAATGACCAGAAAAACTTACTAGTTTCAAGTTCCAATCCTAAGCCTAAAAGTCAACGGAAAGAAGATGATGTTTTGTTGCTCAAGCGGAGTAGCAGTAGCTGTGTTGAAATCAAGAAGAAAGGTGGTCTTTGGAGGATTGTTAGGCTGTTCAAGAAGAAAAGAGAAAAAGGGTGTGTGAGTACTGTTGGAGGATTTGAAGATAAAATTGATATGTGGGTTGTTGACTACACGGGGGTGTCTAGGTCCAGGTCTTTGTGCAGCTTTAGAGGAGGTGGGTTCTTTGGTTCGGAAGATGGAACTTTTTCAGGTGCTAGGAGTTCCATTTCAGGTGCTAGAAGTTCTCTGTCAGCTGCTAGGAGTTCTGGTGTCAATGGAGGTCTACTGTTTGATCCTGACAGAAAAAGTGGTTTCAGTGAACCAGAGCCAAGAAAAAGTGGGTTTGATGGTTATGAAAAGAGGGATGCGACTCTTTTGGAGCCCGATAAACTTGACACCTTTTTCGATGGAGCGAACACTAGACGTGTATTTTCACTTAAGGAGGGCAACTTTAGCACTGTGGATGATTCGGGCTTCATTGACTTGAAGTTTGATTTCCCGTCAGAGTCTAATCCAGATTTCTCTGCTATAAAAATGGTTTCTTTATCAGATACAAACTCTGCTTTTGGGAGCATGAGAGCTGGTGATACCGTGGCACAGGATCATTGTGCAGGTCATTTGGGAAGCTTTCCAAGAGATATGTTTTGTGCCAATGGTGGTTCATGTAGGATTGCAGTCAGTGACAGGACTAAAAAGAGCAGGAAAAGTTTTAAAAGCTGGAGATGGATTTTCAGGTACAACCCTGGTGCAAAGAAGAAAGATGAGGGGCTTGGTATCAAATCTGTAGGTTAGATAGAATCTTAATCCTTAGTTTTTCATGCCCATTCGCGGTTTCTTTTGGTGTCATACCTCATCTGATTTCTGTAGTTATTTTTATCACGGTTAAAGAAACAGAAGCCAACCAAAAATGAGTCATCCTTGATTTCACCGTGACGTAAGGATTAGAAAATACAGGAAAACAAAGAACCAAACTTTCATCTGCCAAATGCATTAACAGTAATGCAGTGCCCAATTACATTGATCTTCTGTGTTAACCTACATAAATATGTATCCGCCGATGATTACTGATTGATTGACGCTATTAAGTAAACTGGAGTTCGTCTTTTCATCCTGAAGTAAACTATATTATGCACAAACATTTCGCAAGTTTTTGGCAACTCGACATCGAATGTGCTTTATGGGATTGTGTTCGCCACATTGATATGATATGGAGTGTTAATAGTGTCGAATAATTCTTTCTTTACATAATATGAATCACCAAAAACTAATTGCATTGAGATGGTAACTAAGCTTTCACGTAATCGATGATTCCTCTGAAACCGATCGAGCATTGACAAGCGTAAAAGTAAACATGCCATGATTCAACCAAATAATAAAAGTGAACTAGTGTAAAGGTAAACAATTTTCTTTCTTCGTCCACGTAATCTCTACAAAATATAAACCTTCCTACATTGTTAAACAAAATAGATAGTTTTTTTTCCTGAAATTTGAAGTTGTTTTCATTAACTACAGTTAAACTATTTATAGCATTCAAACGAGTTTACAAGGAAAAACACACATAGGGCTAGCTCAAGATATACGAAAACAAACAAGTCAAGCATAGTAGCAGAAGTTTATAGGTTCCATCTTATCTTCATCGCAGTTAACAACTCATTAGTAGCTTCCTTTGCTATAGCAAGAGCTCTGATTTCATTAATAATGTTTGCTGTCAATTGATATTTGGTTATCTCCTCCCCAGAGTAAATCCTTCTATTTCGCTCCCTCTATATATTGTATATTGTAATTATGAAAGCTGCTTTAAACAACCGCCTATCCTACTTTTTCTGTTTGGAGATTCGAATGATCCAAGTCAACATTGCATTCCACTCATAAGAATTGCAATAGGCTTCCAAGTTATGTAGTATTTGGCTCCACATTGCTTTCGAATATGCACAATTGACGAAAAGGTGGTTCCTATCTTCAGCTGATAGCCTGCATAGCTCACAAGTTGGATGAAAGCTACCATGCCATTTGTTTTTGGTACTTAGTCAGTCTTTTATGACTAACTAGGTGATCATATAGGCCCTGGGGCTTAGACTGTTCTTCCAAAGAAGTTGGGACCGTGGCACCACTTGACGTTCAACTTGGAAGATACTATAGTAGGATTTGTTAGTGAATAATCTCGTGGTATTAAGTTTCCATACAATCCTATCTTCATTACAATTGCTACTAATCACTGGGAAGTATTGAAGGATATATTCAAACCCTCTAAAGTTACCAATCGAGCTCCCTTCACAATGAATGATGAGACTCTAGCAGTGAGAGGGATTAGGCTTCTAAGATGTGCTAATTCATTCCTCTGAATTAATGAACTTGATTAAGTCCAATTATCATACCATATCCAGATTTTGTCTCCTTTTCCCAATTTGTGATAAATCCATAGGTAAATGAGTTCACGAAGCTTCAACATTTGTATGAGAACCCAAGAACAACCGCTGATCATTGGTAGCTGCCAGAAACTGTGAGTGTTAAGGTATGTTTCATGAATCCACTTAATCTAAACAACATTTCTATCTACATGGAGTCTCCAAATTTTCTTTCGACGCAGTACCTTTTGCATGATTGAGGAAGAGATAATGCCTAAACTTCCTTTTTTTTTTTGAAATTGTAACTTCATTCCACTTTACTTTTGCCTTCTTTACATTGTCTATCGAGTCGGGCTAAAAGAAAGCTTTGATTGTTCTGTCTAGCTCCTTGATCACCTATTTAGGAACAATCAGATGGTTGATCCAATGAACATGTATCTTGTTTAGAACCAAAATTATTAAAGTAACTCTAACTTTCATAGATAGACATCTATTTTGCCAAGCTCGTATTCTAGATCTGTATTTCTCCAGGAGAGGAATGCAATCAACATAATTAAGTTTAGCATGAGAGATTGGAACATCAAACTATTTAAAAGGAAGTGTGTGTAGCTCCATCCCTAGTGATCTTGCAAGTTCAGAGGGATTTCGAGGGTTTAAGAAGTAGTAGAAAATACTCTTATGAGTATTAACTTTCAGTCTAGACCAATCAGAGAATCTTTTTAGTATGTCTTGAAAAATGTTGACAGACAACTCATCAACTCCAGACAATAATAGCAGGTCATTGGCAAACATTAGGTGAGTACGTTGGTTGTGATGGTACTTGAATTTGCCATTATACACTATCAGCTTCTCAAGTGTTCTAGAAAATCTTTCCATAACCAAAATAAAGATGCAAGGGGATAGAGGGCCTCCTTGCCTAATCCCTCTTGCACAATTCAGTGGCTTAGTTAGAACACCATTCACAAGAATGCTGACTTGTGAAGTTTGAAGACACATCTTGATCCAATTCTTAAATTGTATAGGAAATTCTAGAGCTTCAAGACAAACCTGGATAAAATGCCAATTAATAGTATCGAAGGCCTTATAGAAATCTATTTCCCAAATGCAGCTCTTTATGTTTTTTCCTAGCTGATAATCTTTTAGGAGTTCTTGCATAAGAATAATGTTATCCCAGATGCATCTGCTTGCTATGAATGCTCTTTGAGTTAGGGAAACTATGGGTAAACTATCTCATCTAGAGCTTTTTTCAATCTATTAGTAAGCAGTTTTGCAATTGCCTTGTGAATGGTATTGCAGCAAGAAATGGGTCTATAATCTACCAGTGAAGAAGGGTTTGTCTTCTTAGGAACAAGACAGATGTAAGTGTGGTTTATCTTTATCAACAATCTTGCAAGAGTTCAAAGTTTCCTAAACAACTTGTGTAAACAACTCACCAATGATGTCCCAGGTTGTTAACAAGAAGTAAGCCGTGAATCCGTCAAGGCTAGGTGCCTTTAAAAGGTTTAGATTGAAGGGGACTTCTTTTAAGTCATTTTCCAATAATGAAGCAATTAGATAGTTCCTAACATCCTAGCTTAATATGCATTCAAAGTATCTCTTTATATCAAAAGACTGGCTGGACTGAATGGAAGTTCCCAACAGCTATTAAAAAAAGACTCTAGTGAGATTTAACAGGTTTGTTTGATTTGAATAGAGGGCTCCTTTTTCATCCCTGAGCTCCATAATTTTATTTTTATTCCTCATTGCTAACAATGAAGCGTGGAAAAACTTAGTATTCAGATCCCCATCTTTCAACCATTCAACTCTAGCCTTCTATTTGAGAATATAGTTATGAAAATATAAGGCCTGCTGATATTCCTTAATTCTAAGGAGTTCATTGTCTCTCATCTGAGCATTATGAGGATGGGGGTAACAGTCATCTTGAGCTACTTTAAGTTTTGTTTTGCATTCTTTAACATTTCAAATGTTGCCACTGGTAAAAATTTTGAGAGCTGATTTTACTTTCTCAATTTCTGCATTAGTTGGAATGATTTATAACCTTCAATATTCTAGCACCAGCAAGCTCTAACTAATTCGAGGAAGCCAATCCACTTAGTGAGTCCATTATAGAACTTGAAAGGAGCACCCATATAATCAGATGTAGACATATTATGAACGAGAATGTAAGAATAGTCTGATAAGAGTGTTTCCCCAAAATGAGCAAACGACTGTGGATATATAGATAACTAGATTTGATTAACCATAGCTCAATCCAATTTCCTTTTGATCAAGTATTGGCCCTGCTATTTGTTTGTCCATATGATGGGTCTCTCATTGAATCTAAGGTCTGTCAACTGAGCTTTATAAAGAAAATTTGTAAGTTTTGATACACTTGAAATCTCCTATCACCAACCATGGATTAGTGATAGTGGCTTCTAGTTGCTGTAGATTGCTCCACATTAGTTCTCTTTGAAACTGAAAGCTTGAAGCATAAATAAAAGATAGTGCAAACCTAGTGTTAGTGTCGTGAAAATGACAAGATAACTGAAGGTTTTGGTCACACTCCCCTTACCTTAGCACTGAAGCTTTTTTAGTTTGATAAAAACACAAAATTTTTCCATTGTAATGTGAAGACAGATTAGTTAAAATAGACCAATAAGCACCCAAAAACTTTAAAACCCTAGGTAGTTGGGAAGATCTTATTTTAGTTTCAAAAAGCCCAACTATATAAGGCATTTCTTCCAAAATCATATCATTAACCATAGCTTATTTATAAGAGCATTAAACACTCTAACATTCCATACTAGAGACATTACATGGGTTTTCCCTTTGGATTTGATTTTATTATTCATTTTAGCTTACCTCTTTCTAAAATTGTTGATTGGATTCAAGGGAGTTTTACTAGTACCTTCCAGAACACCATTTATGTAAATGGAATTTGCTAAATCCAGATGATTTTCTATATTATCCTGATTATCATCAATGATGCTAGCCTTCTCCAAAGGGTTGATGAATATTAGATTTGTGGGAATTTAAAGCATGCCAGAAGTGTTTGATGCTTAGGGTAGTTGTTGCTCTGTTCTTCTATAGAAGTGTGGATCTCCAATTCAGCATGTTCACTCAGATTGGACAAAATGTTCAGATCCTTTTCCTGAGGTTCATCAGCTTAGAGTAAACCATTTAATTCATCATGCCAACCAGTTTTGAAAAGTTTACCATTAGGTTTCTAGCATTTGGTTGTTGATCTAGGCTTCCAATGATAGGTGATAGGAATTTTAATTCTTTTAAGTTCTCCATCTTCATCCAGCTTTAGAATAGGGAGTTTATCTGGCAATTCAGTGCTCCTACTCTATGCATATTTTTACAAAATAGATCCTCTCTATGTTTGCTGTTTAAGAGTCCATGCAAACTGGTTTTCCTAGTGAACTAGCTAAGTAGCTTAGGCCTTTAATTGTCCAAAATCTAAGAGGAATGCAATGAAACTGTACCCAAATGGGAAAAACATCTATGCTTCCTCTATCATAATCTAACCTTGGTTTTCATTTCTTTAAGAACATGGGTCCCCCCACCCGACCCCACCCCAATGCCAAGGGCTAGATTTAATAACTTCAGTTAAATTATGTTCAGAAGAAAACTTGAACAGAAAATTTGCATCTTCCATAAGCATAGTCTTCTCCAAACCCTTCTTTCCCCACTTAGCAGTTGTCCATGCACTCACCAGTGAAAATGTTAGATGTTTACTCCAGAAGAACCCCACTAGTGCTGACAACTAGGCGTTAGCTCCCACTTTTAATAGCTCTTTTGGAGGAGATAAAACTCCATCCTTCAACACATTTGGAAAATTCTTACGCATACCTTTGTTGTGCTAGATATGCAACTTGTTCTTCTAAGCCCTTTACACATGTGATGGTTCTTTGCTAATATGTTCCACGACATTTCCTTCAGTCAAATTTGTATTTGTTCCTTTACCCTTAACTGTGGCAGATAGCTCTAGATACTCATCCAAATTTAAGAGTGGGGGAGTCTCATCATTCTTCTCCATTGTCTAAGGCCTTGTTTAGGCAGAGAACTCAGGAGAAGAAGATGATGAACAGTACTCAAATAGAATGGCAGGAGTTAAATTTCCAAATGAAGAAAGCTGAAGGAGGGTAGAGAAGTAAAATTCCAAGAGAGAAGTCAGAGAGATTGAGTTTAAAGTATCTTCAGCATAAACAAATAAATAGCATTAGAAGAAATAAATAGAATGAAAAAATAGATAGTTTCATTATTTTTATTTCATCTAATGTGATTTATAAAGACCTATATCGTATATTCTGTGAACCATCAAACCAATTTTCACTATACATATAAGAGAGCTCAAATTATAAATAAACAAAGGACAAGATTTAAAATTTAATGAAAGGATTTCAAAAAAAATGAGTGTTTCAATATTTTTCTTTTGAGAAAAGAAGAGTTGAATTAAGTCGTAAAAGGCAAACTAGAAGAACAAGTTCAATTACAAGGATAAAAAGCACTATCATCTAGAGAGGATTACAACTTTTTTAAAGAAAAGAGGAAATATCTACACATTCCAATTGGATAAAATATATTGAACTTCTTGAACTTTATGCTTGTGAATGCTAATTTGATATCTTATAACTGTATGATTTGATTATAGAATTGCTCTTTGGAGAGGCATTTTTCCCTAAAACTATGATTATTTCTCTCATCTTATATTGTTGTAACTAGAGAAGATAGGGAAATACAAAAACACCATTTCAAAGCTTTATTTTGATGGCTGATTGTTGAGCACTAGGTCTTGATACTATTTAAGCTCAGCTTCAGAGATTAAGCATCTACTCAGTAACGCTCTCCAAATATCACTGGTAAAATTGCATATGAAGAATAAATGACCTATACTGTCTTCAACACTTCTTCATAGTGAACACCAGTTGGTGAAATTTAGAAACCTTGCAAGTTTATCAACAATTGGTAGTTTGTTCTTCATGGAAAGCCATAATATGATGGAAACTCAGGGATAAAGATGATTGAACCACACCACCTAGGACTAAGATGATTGAACCACACCACCTAGGACTAAGGTATGATACCTAGATCATTGAGTAGGAGCTTTCTACATGATTGATTGGTAAAAATGCAAATAGAGGTATGTTTACAAATGAGTCTTATCTTCTTTTGCGTTGAACATGGTTTAAATAATCTCATTTTCATGCAGCTGGTAATGGGAGCCTGTAAGAAGATCTCCTTACCTTCTGATGAATCATAGGTCTGAGAGGTGAGGCTTGAACCACATTATCCAAAGGATTCACAAATAACCAATTATCATGCCAAAAACTTATGGATTCTCCATTTCGTATTAATGCAATGAAGTCAAGATTAAATCTCTCTCTCATCTTGAAGATTGCTTTCAAAGTAGAAGAAGGATAGTGCTTCACATCTAGACCCCATATACTCCATTTTGTTAATGAAATAAATGTGTTTCCATTTGCACCAACGGGATTGTTTGTTGGAAATGAGTCTCCACAATTTTTTAATGAGCATAACAATGTTCATGATTTTAAAAGAGCAAATACCAAAACCCCCTTGGTTCTTGGGGATACAAACTCTACCCCATTTCATTTTGATCTTGTGGAAATTGTCAGAGCTTCTAAACCAAAGAAACCTGTTGAAGATTTTATCAACAAAATTAATAATGTTGGCTGGTAAAGCTAAATGAGCAACCCAATATACATTGATGGAATTTAGTATGAAGATAATCAGTTGAGCTTTTCTAGCCATGGAAAGTTGTTTAGAGCTCCAAGAAAATGTGTTGATTTTGTCAAAGAGACTGTTGACATCTCTATTTCTTACTTTATTAGAAGTTATAGGAAGGTCAAGGTACCTCATTGGAAAGGTTTGCTATTTGAAGTCATTAATGGCAGTCATCAACGAATTATGGTTTGCAGCACTCTTGGAGAGGAAAAGACTACTTTTAAAGCTGTTTACTTATAGTCTAGACATTTTATTGAAGACCTTGAGAGCTTCTATAAGAGCTGAGATAGAAGTAGCGTCAGCTTTAGAGAGTATGATAAAATCATCAATAAAGGTAAGATTGGTGATTTGAGATTTTCTGCTTTTAGAGTGATATTTAATTCCCTTGGTTCTTTCAACAATCCTTTTAAGCAATATGTTGAAAACTTCCATGACAAATGCAAAGAGGTAAGGATAGATGGGATCGCCTTGGCGAATTCCCTTACAGCTTTTGAAGAAATTGGGAGGTTAGCCATTAATAGGAATGCTTTATGAGGGAGACATGATACATTGTTTGATCCATTTAATAAAGGAATCTAAAGACTTTAAGGCCACAAGAATATTGATTATAAACTCCCAGTCAACATTATCACATGCCTCTTTTAGGTCAATTTTGATGTAACAATTTGTTTTTCCTTTCTTCTTATAATAAGTTTTAATCAGCTACTGAAGAATCAAATATTGTCTCTAATAACTCTACTAGGAATATATGCAACCTGAGTAGGTCAAATATGGTTAGGAAGACGTTTTTGTGATTTTTTTGTTTGAGTTGTTAGGTTTGCTTAAGGACAAGCAAAGTTTTAAGGATGGGGATATTGATAGGTGTAAATTATACTATGTTTTCTTAGATGTTTAAGTGTGTTTTTAAGTATTTATTAGATGATTATTATGTGTATAGTCTTAGAAATATGTTATTATTAATATTTGTATGTAATTCAAGTGTTTGTTTCATTTAAAGCAAGAATTGGATCTTAATTTTGTGTTTCAAGAGGTTTTTGATGTGTTTGTTATTGATGGAAACTAGGAAACTGAAGAATGAATAAGATGGAGGTTGAATAAAGCAGGTCATGATCGTGACTTGCTTGTCACAATCTTGATAGAGAGCAAATTTCCAAATGTAGAATCATGACATCCATGCCATGTCACGATCGTGACGACACTTTCCAAGCATGACCTTTTTCGTATCTTTTAGGGTCGATATTTTTGGAACCGAATGAAGTGGGGAAATCCTAGAAACAACCGTAGGACCTAAACTAGTATTTAAGAATGTTAAAGGCATATAAAAATGCAGAAGCCACACATCAAATTGGATCAGAATGGAGAGATCAAGGACATCATCAAAAAATTCTAGCTTTCTAGATAAAGGAGCAATTAGAGTTTTTATTCTTTTTCCCTTGTTTCTTTCATTGTTATTGATGTGTAAGTGGAATTATAAGATGTTAAACATGTTTATGGAGTTCTAAACTTTAGATTACAATTTATTTTGTGACTTTATTCATTGTTGATTTCAATACATATTCTAGTGTTTATGATAATTGTGCATAGCCATACTTTGAAACAAATCAAGAGAGTGAGTGAAAAGTAATCAGATTAGATTGTGCAATGAGAGTTAGTAGTTTAATAAGTCACTCAATTATCAAATTAACGATCATTCGAAGAGAGATTTTTTATGAGAAAGTAATTCTCTAATAGATAGCTTTACATCTAATTGAAAACATTAGGGAAAGTTTTGTTAATCGGGAGGTTGCAAATTTGAAAATTTTGAATTCAATTAGGGTTAACTGATTAGATCTTGAGAGAGAGTAATCAATACCTTAAGAAATAACATACATAGATGAAAATGTGTTGCCTGACAAAAGCTCACAGTTAGGAATTTTGTCTACCAATGCTTTAATACTATTTGTACATATTCTAGTGTTTGTCTCACAGAAGTTTTTGTGTCTCTCTCTATTCATTCCATATGTCATTCACCCATTCACTAATTTGGTCTACCATGAAATTTAAGTTGATGATTAGTTGCACATGTGGTTTCATCCTAAGCATCCATAAAACGTTAAATAACAAGCCTATCATGATTGTTGATTTTTAATTTACTTAAGTTTAACCATCTATTGTAATTATATCTAAATATTAACCATGAATAAGTATAACCTCAAACAAATAATCAACTTATTTGGTGACGTCCTAGATTTTATATATACCTTCTTTTTTAGTATTTGAAAGCTCAAACCACATATTTCTTTGAATTAATTACTAAAAAATCTCAAACTTTATTAATTTTTGTAATGATTGTTTGAAACATTAAAATTTTCACAAAAATAGTTCGTTGTTAAACTATGCATTAACAGAGCTAACGTGACAAGCTAGTTAGCTGTTATAATTTCAATGTGGATGTCAAATGAAATTAATTGTCCACATAAGTAATTAATTTATTTAATATTAAAAGAAAAAACTAAACCCGATCTTTTATTCCGCTTGATTTTTCCTCACTGCATCTGCATACAACCTTTCTTTCTTCATTTACATTTGTTTGTAGAGACTGAGGATTGTTGCAACCATCTTAATCTACCTTAAAGCTAATGTGGTTTAGGTCTATTGCTTATGCTTATACTATGTTGTTTGCTACATTTAGGGTTCATAATTCTCCCTTCTAGTTCTATATCAATAATTTCTAGTTCAATTGTGATTGTTTTATCTCCCAATCTCCATAACACAAGATTATCAATGCTTTTTTAGGATTGTTTGTTGGCTAAGAGAAAGATCAGTAACAACATAACCAAAAATGATAGGAAGAGAAAGGTGACAAGTGGTTCTGATTCTAAGTCAAAATACTAATTGGTTGGTGGTATGAATCTGATTAAGTTCTTATGTTAGTGATCGTAGTTGGAACAAGTACATACTTGTAAAGAAGTTACTTAAAACAATCGTTTAATTTATACAACTGATTCATACGTTGAGAAATTAACACTACGTAGCTTTCCTAAAACCTAACAACATTCAGCATCCTCCACATGTACGTTAATGGTGACCACGAAAATGTACAAGTTAAGGACTTGTTAGAGGTGACCACCAAAATGTATAAGTCAAGGTCTTATTAAAGGTAATAATATAACCTAAAATGAAGCTATAACTAGGCACGTACAAATATGGAAACTGATCTCATAAAGATATTGGAGATTTTAATTGCATGTTAAGCTCAATGGAGGCACAGGGGGAATGTAAACATGAGGAATCACATTGATGAACTATTGGAATGCAATAAGGACCTAGAAATAATAAACTTAAGAATAGAGGGATTCGTTTATATATGGAACAATAAGTAGGAAGAAATATTCTCCATTAGGAAAAAATTGGAAAAGGTTACGGTGAATGAGGTTTGGATGGAGAAATTTCTAGAAAGAAAAGCATGGCTCGATAATTAACTATTATCAAATTACACTCTAATCTTAGTTCAAACAATAATGGATACCCAAGTTAAAAGTCACCCATTCAGATTTAATAACCATCTCTTGCAGGCAAACGAATTTGATGAGGCTTTGGCCAGAGGATTTCAAAGTTGAATGAAAGGAAGTGATTGGTTTATTTCTACACTAATATTAATTTATCTACAAGTGCAGGACATAATTATAGTTATTACCGATAAGTATGAGTCAATCCTGCAAAGATAGTGATACTAGTAATTACCTTTCTCCTATTACCTAGCCTATAAATTGGATTTTGGTTTGTAATTAAGAAAATAAAACTTAACAATTAAAATAAAATAGGAAACAATATTGAACACAAAACCAAAGAAATCACTTAGAAACAATTAATATCAGGAATTAATGTCTAGGTAATGAATCCTTATAAAACCATTAAATAATTAATCTTTTATTATGTAATTGTTTTATTGACTATTGGACTGTGAAAATTCCTATTGTATGCTAAAAACTCTCTCGAGTCTATTAACAACTAATCCTAAGTTTATCAACTGAATTACTCAGGTTAAAGTTTATAGGATTGCTCAATCAATTTATGAATTCCGCCACTAGGTTTAACCCTAATCCAGAGGATTTATGTTGACCTATCTCTAAGTTTGCAATCAAATTCTTTCAATTATGGTAGATCTATTCATATACAAAATTTCTCAATCTTTATGTTATGAAATCAGATTATACGCTAATATTCTAGATTTTTTAGAACATATATTAAGCACATAATTGAATTGAACATATATTAAGCACATAATTGAATAATAATAAATCAATCAACATCATTACATTAAATAAAAGAATCAAAACATTTTATTATCTCAAATAAGGTTCATTATGCTTAGACACTAAAAAGCGTTTAGTTACATATAATAGAAAATGAAATCAAACATAAACTGGAAGAAAAACAAATAGAAAATAAGGAGTTCATAATTCTAAATCTCCCTTTCTCGTCTATCAAATGTTCTTACAAGAAAGAAGTTTAATGTTAGATTATATTGGATCTTTTGACGATTTCTTCACATTTTCCACGTTCCTAGATCAATATCATCCCTTCTGAATGTTCTCCATGTTTAGAATCATCCCCAAAAGTCTGCTCCCGCTTTTTCCTCTGCTTACGTCCTTTTATAGCAAAATTTAGAGTTTCTGGGAGATACACAGTTATGTATGAAATTGTGTAACTCCAAAAACACTTAAAATTATGACTTTACATGTTTTTTAGTATACACTGCCATATATCATGTAACTCCAAAAATACTTAAAATTGTGACTTTATGCAACTATATATATGGCCATATATCTCCAAATTGCTTCAAATCTTCGTTTTATGCCATGATTTTACCTGAATTTCTCTTTTTTTGGTTTATGAAGGCAATTATAACCTATAAATGCAGTTGGAGCAAATTAAGTACAAATATACAATAAAACTATAAAATATTAAGCAAATACATTACTGTGTGTCATAACATTACAAAAAAATAACTAAACTTAAAACTATAGCTAGTGATAAGTCTAGGTTAATCCCACAAAGATTAAATCATATTGCTTTTCTAAATTTTATTTATATGTAAACAATAAATTAAATTGGAGGGGGGGGGGTTTGGTTGGTTTTGAATAAAAAAACAAAATAAAATTGAATTAATAAAAGAAAATCAAATTAAACAGCATAAAAGTGAGGAAATTGATAAATGATTTTGGAATCTGGTTCTTGATTCAATCTCAGCCCACACACAAATAAACATACTTCATTGCATTACTGTTTTCACACTTCTCTTAGAAACTACCAATCATAGAATAACAATAAGCTTTGTTAATCCTGATTTTTCCTTAGATCGCGTTTAATCAAAATAAGCTCTTTAACTAAGCCTAGGTATCAAATAATCTAGAACAAGCTCCCCAAATTCAGTCGGACAACCAAATTATGAATAAGGAAAATAGATCAATTTGGACAACAACCAAACAAATTCGGGTCCTTTAACCTATATCACATTATCCCTAATGATTCAATACCATTAGTTGCCACAAATAGATCCAAAACACAACTATTACGTACTGTATCTACAATTCTAGTAATGGATTTATATAAAAATAATCTAATAGAAGCATTCAGATCATCCCTATACAAATACCTAAATCAATAAGCAAGAATAACATAAACAATCCCTAGAGAGAGAAAGATTCAATAATACATAATAGCGATATGCTCAAATGTGATCCTCAGCATCAATTTCACCTTCGAACCGGAAGAAGAAAGATTAGCCCTCTATAGATCCAAAAGAAGTAAGGTTTTTGCCCTTTCTTATGCTCCAAAAACAATTCCTCCTTTTTGGCCTCTTAAAATGTCAAATTATAGCAAAAACTAGGTTTCTGGGCATATGCATAGTTGGGTGCACGTTCGTGCATCTTTCAAAATTGTGCACAGTTGTGCAAGCGTGTGTACGGTAAAGCATCTTACACTGCATGGTGAATTCTTCATTTCTTGTATTTTCTTATCCCTTATTCACTTTAATCCATTTCCTTCTTATTCCACAAAGACAAATGAGATTGAAATTAAGAGAATGGCTTAAGGAATATGTTTTTAAATCATTTTAGCACTTGAACTTTCAAGTTGTACCTAAAATAAAATATAAATAAAATGAGTTCCTTAAACATCTCATAGCATCAATCACTAAGTGTTAAGGAGTAAATGTATAATCAATTAAGTACATATCAAGTTCCCCCACACTTAGCTTTTGACCATCAACACTTACTCATTTTCCATACTTTCTAAGAATATAGTCATAAGAAAAGAGAAATAACTTTCAAAACCACAGCAAGAACTCAACATTCAATGCCTCCACTCATGAACAATCAATAATCATTCCTTTCAGAAACTAAGCAATCTCGGGGTAGACTTTGACAAAATGTGTTTAAATATAATGAATTTATGGGTGCACTCAAACACCATTCATGATCAAGACATTCCACAGTTTTGCATATCGTTTCATTTCTTCACCACTGAGATTCACATGTTTAATCATGAATCAACGGGCTCTTCTAAGGTTGTAATTTTCGCTAGTTCTTCCGCAACCACCTCTATCCACTCTTCTTCTTCTTCTTTCTAAACAAAGGTTTCTAGCTCATCTTCTTCAATTACGTCATATCTCTACTTCCTCTTCTTAAATAGAGGCTTCTTCTTCTTCTTCTTCTTCTAAAATCTCATTTCCACTCCTAAGGGTCATTTCCATTCCATGTTCTTTATGATTTGTTTCAATAATACTAGGAAAACTCCCCTGTATCTTGTCGGATAATATCTTCGCCAGTTATTCAATCTGATTCACCATATCCTATATAGGAGCCTCTGTTTCTTATAACCTCATAATTGATTCTTGAATAAATTTGGCCATCGTATCGTTTAAAGCAATAGTTATCTCCTTGCCTTCTTGTAAGGTTCCATGGAATACCCTAACATGGTTCAACCAAGCTAATCATAAGGCTTCTATGCTAGTATGGATGGTGGTGAAAGGTAAGCTCAATACTCTCACACATATGAGGAAATTACTAAGAATTTCCACAACTTGCATCCTATGTTATAGGGAGGAAGAAACTACTAAACACATGTTCTTCACCTGTTCATTTTCTTCCAAATATGGTTTGAAGTGTAAAACAAATGCAATCCCAAACCTCCCTACTAAGATTAGGAAAAAAAAGTGCAATGGTACATTAGAGAATAAAAGGAAAAGCATTCGGAGTGGATGATTAACAAATTAACCATACCTAATACACAACATATAGCTAGAAAGGAATAAACGAATCTTTAGAAATAACAAGATCGATTAGATAACACTGGAAATTAAAACAATCAACATGATTATAGAGTAGATTATAACACATAATATACATGCAGAATGTAATATAAAGACTACAGGCATTTAGAGACTACCAGTATATCATTGCAACCAATTAGAGGATAGCCACACATCAAAGAACATAATGAAAGGAGAAGCAAATCTACTTAGGAAAAGGTTCAAAAAGAAATTGAAGTCTAAAGGAACACTGAAGAAGCCAAGGACTTGACAATTGCCAATCTAAATGGAACAATCTTTGGTTATAACCTCACCTAGCAGAAAGATCTAGAACCTTAAGAGAAGGACAAAAGAGATCACTCATTAAGGACTAAGAAAATGAACCAACTAGAACTAGGGAATTAGAAACAATGTTCAACCTAAATGAAAACCAAATTGATCCAATCTTGGTCCCATGCAATTAACATTATATATCAAACATAGATCAATGTCATGTTTTGGATTGGTTCCCACTGAGTGCATGTAAAGATATTATTTTTAAAAAATTTTAAATATTTAGTAAATATATTTTAATTTTAAAATATATCAAAAATGTCATTTTAAAATTTAAAAAATAATTATTTATAAAAGAAGAATTATTATAAATATTATAGATAACAATAATGGTTTTAACAATTAATTTATAAATTAATAGATAAATATTAATTTATAAGTAAATTTAAATAAATATTGTATAAAGGATTTACATGATTTTAGTTATTTTATTAATTTATTTCTAACTTTATTTAATATCTAATTATTATCAATAATAAACTTGTAATTATATTAAATTGATAACCAAATATATTTTATTTTGGAAACCAAAACAAAAACTATAACTAGGAAATAAAAATTTATAATAGAAAAACAAAAGTGAAATTAAAGGACCTCAATTTATTATCGACCTTTTTAACTAGTACTAGTCGGTAAAAAAAAGATATCAGTGAACACAAAAAATAAATTAAAATATATAAAGGTTTTTAAGGACTAAAATTAAAAAATATAACCCTAATCGTTTCAGATGTTAACCTTGCTATTGTTGGCAATCTCATAAAGAAAATAAAAATAAGAAATATAAACTCTCTCAATCTCTCTTTCTCTCGTCATTTCTACTTGTTGCCAACATTATTTTACTGACATCACTTAACACTAGGTGAGACTCACCGCTCATCGGTTTCATCTTGCCCACTATCATCAACTCTCTGTGGTTCATCCACATTCATCTTTTAGAAGAGGATAACTCTTCCACTCTACAATAGGTACATGTGTATAAGGAAATCATCAAAAATTTTGTTATTAATATTTATCTTTTGTGTTCCTCTATTTGCAAGATGAACTTTCATGGTTTATATACTTAGTGTCAACATTGTTATTGCTTAAGAAATCTAGAAATCAAGTATATATCCTATTTAGATATCTTCTTCTGAATTGGAAATTGTTGAGGGGCTCTCTTCAATTGCTTTTGTCCAACTTTTTCTTTTTCTTGTGTGAAGCTTTTTGTAATTATAGGCGTTAAGATTGAGACCATTAAAGATAACTATTAAATGATACAAGGAAAATGAATAATGTTAGAGATATGCTTAGGTGTACGTTTGGAAGCTTGGATACATTCTTTATTTTAGTGGTTGGGATTATTCATTATTCTCTACATTGATCACCAAATTGTTTTAATTAGGAACTTTTCAAAACTACAAGTTGGGATAATAATTAGGCATTTTGATAAAAACTACTATCAGCTTTTGGCTTTAATGGAGTTTCTCTTTTCATTATTGTCAACTAATTGATTTGATCAGACTTTAGAATTTATTTAGTCCTATAGTAGCCTAACTAGAGCCAGTTTATTTTTTTGAAAAATAACGAAAAGAACTAATAAGTATATCCATGGGGGTGGAAACTACTAATTTTAAATGTTTAAGAAATTAAGAGAGTAAAAGGAAGAAGTATGGCATATGGTTAACAATTTTATATTTGTGGCAAATGATATCTACCTTAAAAAAAACTAAATTACAAAGTTTTAACTACAAGAATGGAATGAAACATATTGTTTTGGAAGAATTAGAAAGTTGACATCTCAAAAGAGAATATTGTTTTATTTTCATATATAGAAACTTTACTTTAATATGATGTTTATTATTTTATTATTTATTTATTTATTTTTATAGATAAATATCGAAAAGTTCAATTACTTTTGACAATTTAACCTCTTTATAAAGATTCAATTATCTAGTTTGGGGTCATGCATGATTATTTTTAATATGAAGAACCATACTATATATTGGTATTGTAATAAATATTTGAAAGGTAGGGGAATCACTAGATTAAACAGGCATTTAGTTGGAATTAAAGATGAAGTGGAACCTTGTAAGAAAGTTAGTCATAATCTAAATGATAGATAAAAACTTTGCTTGAAGAATATCATACTGAGACAAAAAGAAGACAAAGAATGAACTACTAAATTGGAAATGGAAGTTCATTATGCATTGGTGAGGATGACACTAAATTGAAGCTAGTATTTCTACCCAGAAGTAAGGGATTGCTACAACTGATACAGGGAAAAGAAGAAAGCAAGCGTTTAAAATTTTTGTTCCATAAATAACTATATAGCTTAACCTACAACACGTAGTGCATTATAATCAAAAGAAGCAGCTTATAATATGAAGATGACAATGTCTAAATGGTGATGTATTATTCAATGTTGCCTAGTCTTTCTATTACCAATTTATTGTGGATGTTATTATCTGTTATGGTCTAGAATTTTAAGCTTCTTCAATTAATGACTATAAGAGTAATCTTTTAAGCAACTATGTTAATGAAATGAAAAGTTATTTGAGTGAAAGAAGAAAGTTGGACAAATAGGAAACATAAGCCCATTATATGTGATGGTTGGATAAATATGGGTATTCAATCACGTGTAATGGTTAGAAAAATAGGAAACACAAGCCTATTATAATTTTTTTATTTTTTTTGCTAAGAGGATAATGTTTTCGAAGTCAATCCATACGTCAAGCCTTGTAAGAAATGTTGATACTTTGTTAGAGATATTTGTTGAATTTGTGAACAAAATATGCTTGGGAACATTATACAGTGCATGATTAACAATGATGGTGATTATAAGGCAACTAGGAAAAGGTTGTAAAGCAGACACAATTCTTTCTATTAGACTCCTTTAGCTGCACATTATATTGACCTGATTTGGAAAATGGAGTAGATGATAGATACTTTCATGTCATTAATGAAAATATACAAAAAGTAAGAAAAGTTACGAAGTTCATTCATATTCATGCATGTGTCATCCTATTATTACAAGATTCGCAACTATTTTCTTATCTCTCCAGTGTTTTGTTCAAATGAAAAAGAAGTTGAGATAAATGTGTACAAGAGATAAGTAAGTTGCATTTTAGTATGCCATTTCTAATGCTACAATGGAAGTTTTTAGGATTACACTTAAAGATAATAAATTTTAGTTCCAATGTCAATTTGTGATTTAAGTTCATGAGCCTTTGTATTGATTGGTTGATAGTGATGAGAAGTCAACATTGAGTTACTTTTATGATTCTAATGTAAAGGGCGAAGGAAATAATTAAGGTTAATCGAAAAAATGGGTCTTTTTTTGTACATAGTTGATCTTGTGGTCATTAATAAGAATTGAAAAAAAAAACAACTTTACTATGTTGTTTATTGTTGGTGCATTTCAGAATCTGGGTATCTACTTTAGATATAAGCTGCTTTTAACCATAACAACAATTGTTTTATATGACATGACGTAAAATCCTTTTAGCTCATAAATGGAGATATATGAGGATATATGTGGTAATTTTGAAATGCCTATTGCAATACATTAAAGATACAAACTTAATCTATGTGTGCATTTCTTTATTTGTATTACTTGTTTAAAAAATAATAATCACTTTATTTTATTTATGAGATTACTTTTGTTGTCATAAAGTTACATGTTGAGACCAGTTTAAAAGCAATGTTCAAAATTGCTAAAGTTTGCAATTCAAATTCTTAGCCAATGTATGATATGCAATTAGTGTGAAAGAAATTATAGTACATTTGAGTTTATTCATTTCGGAAAAAGAAATAGATTGGAACATAAGAGATTGAATGATCTAATATTTATTTGATGTAACTTGAAGTTTTGAGATATGTATATTATTGTCATTATTAAGTTGAATATAATTTCTCATGATTTCTTAATAATTTAATTTTATTTGTTTTCTTGGACTTTTTATAAAATAGGAAGTTCTATTTATTCAATTTGCCTTGATCATATCAATCTCTTATCAGATTAGGTTTCTAAGAAACCAAAATTTATAGATAAGACTAACTTGTAAGATGATCTTGGATGGAAAAGTATTGATATGTTATTTAGTGCAACAAGTTTAAATGATACTAATAATGAGACTCCCCTTAATGATGAAGAATCTATACCAAATAAAAATTAGGGTGAATGTAATTTAAGTGGATATGTCGTAGAATGAATTTCAAGAGTTTTCAAATGTACTCCTTTTACCTTTAGTTTCACTTATATTTGAGTATATTTTAATTTTTATATATATAGCAGAAATAAAAACTTATAAATGTAAATATTTTTATTTCATGTTTCACTTTTTCTTTGTTATGTTCTTGGACACAAACTTTTGCTTTTATGGGCATATATTATTCTTATTATATAGTGCTTTATTATAATCAATTGTATTATTTTAAGTGCGTTATATCCACTGTGTTATTCTTAATTTTATAATTGTATGAGAATTAAATGATCATATTAATTGTTGTTATTGTTAGATACTAAATATGAATGATATTTCTTTATATGAAAAATATAAGAAATGATTTTTCTTTTGCCTTTATGGCCATATGTTATTCTTAGTATATAATGCTTTATTATAATCAATTGTATTATTTTAAGTGTTTTATATCCTCTGTGTTATTCTTAATTTTATAATTATATGAGAATTAAACGATCATATTAATTGTGGTTATCATTAGATACTAAATATGTTGGACCCCGATTTTCTTCTTATTATATGTTGGGGATTAATTTTATTTTTATTGTGATTAGGCTTTAATTATAAT
>JAOTAY010000003.1:17526095-17544821 GCA_025629805.1 Erythroxylum baracoense | reverse complement strand
AGGTAAATTAAATAAATTTGTTCGTTTTAAGTGATCCTGTTCGTCTAAGTATGCCCTGGTGGGGAATCCCTCCCCCGTGAGCCTCAGGTCCGGATGTCACGCAGGATGTCGGGCCCGTGGGCCCGCCCGGGGAGGGGTTCCAGCAAAATATGAATGATATTTCTTTATATGAAAAATATAAGAAAAGTAATATTCATATGAATAAAGATATATTTCCTATGTTAAATTTATGTCATTATGATTTTTAAGATAAGAGTTGAAGCATAATTGAAAAACAATACAACACGATATACTGAGAAATCATTTTATAATATTATAAAATTGAAAACTATTTTATAATTTTAAAAATTATTTAAAACGATATTTAATATTGACTGATATCAGTACTATATTATACCAAAGCTAAAATCACTGGTAAGTCTGATATAATATTTGTAACACTGAATAGAAGAGATAGATGTAACTAGTTTTTTAAATATAATTTTGTAAAAGTTTCTTCAATTTTGTTATGGTTGAGAAAACTAAAGCCTATGGTTTAGACTCTGAAAAATGGAATATAAAACCTTATGGACAAGGGAGCTTTAGGACAAGGAAAAGATCTCACCTTTATTATGTCTATAGAGATACTTCTTTATATAAAACAGCACGTGAAAAATAATATTAATATAAAATAAATAACTATTATATTAAATTTATGTTATTATAATGTTTTTGAGATAAGTGTTAAAAATAAAATTAAAAAATGAATTTTTTGAAATTTTATAAAATTGAGAGATTATTTTATAATTTAAAAAATACTTAAAATGGTATTTGAATTAATCAATATCAGTACTTTATTATATTAAACCTAAAATTGTTACCAAGTTAGATATGGCATTTGCAATGTTGAATTGAAGAGTTAGAAGTTAACACCTAAAGTTTCTTCATTTTTGGTTAGGTTGAGAGAATTGGTTGGAGCCAGTAGTTTAGGCCCTGAAGAAAATAAACTTAGGTCCGTCCTAGCATTATAAACCCTAAAACCCTGCATAGCCGAGGGGGTTTTAGGATCTTTCTTTATGTCTATAGTCCTTTAGAGTGGCAACGCTGTATGATAGTTTTGTTTTTTTAGTCAATCTGGTTGGCTCCAGATAGATGGCGAACTCATTGGTTGATCGTGATCAGCAGTGGTTGGTCAATTGCTTGACTGCCACTCTTGACCCAAACCAGGAAGTTCGGTCCTTTGCTGAAGTTTCACTTAACCAGGCCTCTCTGCAACCAGGTTCTTTACTCGAAAACCCTTGTTAGGTCTCTTTACTTGTTCATCTTCTTTGATTAAATGCTTACCAATAGCGGGGTTATTCATTGATAATGCCTTTCTTTTGTTTGTGGGTCCGCATTTCTGGAGGGAAAAATTCCTCTGAAATCTTTGTTCAGCGTGTACATTGAGGTATTGGGTGTCTAGTACAAATATAGGATGTCTCTGGTTTTGAAGTCAGTGATTTAGTTGGGAATGAGCTTGTATTGGAGGTCAGTTTATTGGTTTCCTTGGGGAACTGAAATTTGTTAGAGTTACAACATGCATTGTGCTTATTTATTTTCTTGATAAGAAATTATTTCTTTCATATACTTCTATTTGCTTTTCTTTGTTTCCTCAGTAATATGCTTTGATATTGATGAGGTACTTTGATATGTAAAAATGTTTGTTTGCTGAAGGTTTTGGTGAGGCGCTGTGCAAAATTGCGGCAAATAGGGAATTTTCATTAGGATTGCGTCAGATATCCTTTTTGAGATTATATTTTTGTGTTTTCGTTGTACTCAACTTATCCTTCCATTTTAAAAATTTAAGCCAAAAATAGATGTTTACTGGATGATATCTTTGATAAGAAATAAAAATCTTTGGGTTGTATAAGGAAGATGATATACCTTTTAGTCAACTGATATTTTGATTGTTGAGGATGGTTGGTTGACCTACATTTCAGTAGAGTTTTTGTTTGCTCTTGTGAGATTTAACATACTGGAACCTAGCTGCTGTTATTCTAAAGCAATTCATTAAGAAACACTGGCAGGAAGGTGATGAATCCTTTGAACATCCAGTTGTATCACTTGAAGAAAAGGTATGTAAGTTGTTTGAATTTTCTCCACTGGCTCTGAATATGATTATTTAGTATTGAATACCTTGAGCAAAATATTGTGATTCAGTATATGCTTTTTGAATCCAATCGGCATTGTTAGGGATATATGGACAATAACCTTTTGAAACTTCATTCAATAAATTGTATTAGGACATTTTTGCAATGCTGATATTGGATCTTGTTGTTTGAGTGCTATATTAAGTAAATGGTGGAATTGATCTTCCCTTTCATCATGTGTTATTAGGAAGTCATACGCAGACTACTTGTAGCTTCATTGGATGATTCTCATAGGAAAATCTGCACGGCTGTTAGTATGGCTATAGCATCAATTGCTGTATATGATTGGCCAGAGGAATGGCCTGACTTACTTCCAGCTCTTCTGAATTTAATTAACAACCAAACCAACATTAATGGAGGTAAGTGTATTGAATGCTAATCTCTTTAGCTCTCTCAGATGGTTCATACAATATTCAGAGTACCAGTTTGGCAGGATGCCAACTTGTGCTAGGATCAAAAGAATTAAGAAGCGACCTTCAAGCTTCTGTTTGCCTAATTTAATGTCGCATTCTATGACCCATTTCTATAATTTGAACAGTACCAGTTATCTTTTATTTACTATTTCTTGGTGGAAAGGTTACTGCAATCAAACATTTGAGATATCTACGGTGATGATATATCTTCACTTATGGGCAATTCTAGAATCTATACGTCTGCATTCTAACGTTTTTTTTTTCTCTGAATGAGAAAGCTCATGTTCAAGAGAGATATTAACAAATGAGAAAGCTAATGTAGCAGAACATTTCTATGCTATTGAATAAAAATCTTTAGTAAACATTGTTGATTATTTACCAAGCTTGCTTTGTTAGTATGCCTTTATATCTTTCTTGTCAGATTTAAATATCTTCAATGTCCTATTTCAAAGTTCATTCTCTTTGACAAGTTATGAGTCAGCTGGAAATACAGTTTTTATTTTGATCTTGTAGTGCATGGAGCTTTAAGATGCCTGGCTTTTCTCTCTGGAGATTTAGACGACACATTGGTGCCAACCCTTATACCTGTTCTATTCCCATGCTTGGATAAAATTATATCATCTCCTCAGGTTAGCTTTTGTTTAACTCTTGACATGTTGTCCACAACTTGTGAAAGCTTCTACTTAATTCAATTGTTTACAGTTCATTTGGTTGACTGTATCATGTGAAGGTTTCAGTGACCACATGTTGCTCTTGCAATGCATGAGGTCATATATATACACTGTCAACTAAAGCATGGGATACATACCATGTAAAGCTATAATATTAAATACATTTGCAAATACATCTTTTGTTCTTCCCGATATTAAATTAATTAAGGGTACCTTATAAAAAATCAAGTAATAGGTATATTAGTTTGTAGTGACTGACTAGCATTATGTTTCTATTAGAGATTCAGGAATGAAATCCTTTACATTTTAATGTTTTATTTTTTTTTTGTTGTATCCTATTTTGTGATAAGAGAATATGGTAAGAATTGTTTTCAGATCTCATTATAACTAAGAAGGAAATTCAGAAGATACTTATGGAAGACATGCTGGAGAACGAGTTTATTTTGCATGTAGCTTTTAGTAAACGTTACTATAGCTGTGGCAAAATATGTTATGTTTTGGCTTCTAAGTGGAGCCTGATCTATTCAAAGTCTGAATGTAATTGAGGTAGATTCTTCTTGGAAATCAAGATTACTGATTTGATGATATGCACTTGTGTTGTTTGGACTTGCTTGAGCAGATCTATGACAAGTATTTGTGTGCCAAAGCTCTTTCAATAGTGTATTCTTGCACTTCCATTCTTGGAACTATGAGTGGTGTATATAAGGTATAATATGGACACATTACCTTGTTTCTGCATTGTGGTTCCCTGAGTTTGTATATTTTACATTGAATTATTTATATGCTTAGATGGAAACCAGTGCCTTGATGGCACCCATGATCAAAGCTTGGATGGATCAGTTCTCTGTTATCCTAGAAAAGCCAATGCAGCCTGAAGATCCTGATGACTGGAGCATGAGAATGGAGGTTACATTGGTGTTTTAGTGAGATCTTCTGTTGTGTTTATTGATTAGAAGCTGCAGTGACTTATGTACTTTTTCTGATCATTAGGTGTTAAAGTGCTTAAATCAATTTGTTCAGAATTTCCCTACCCTTGCTGAGAATGAGTTTAGGGGTAAACTTGCCATCTTTTGCTCTTATGAAGTTTAAGTTTTAGTTTTCTGGAGTTATTTGTTCTTATTTTTGTTTGGTCTAGAGATACTCATCTAATAACCTTTGTTTCTGCAGTAATTATGGGACCTTTGTGGCAAACATTTGTGACATCTCTAAGAGTGTATATTAGATCATCTGTTGAAGGTACAGAGGATCCTTATGAGGGTAGATATGACTCCGATGGTTCAGAGAAGAGTCTTGATTCATTTGTTATCCAAGTAATAATATTACTTTATTTACTTGACGAATTCTCTTGTTTGCATCATGTCCTATAATAGCAATTGGTCATTTAATGAATTGTATAATATTTAGTTGATTTTCACTATTCGCAATGAGATGATTTTTTAGTTATCAACAATTAGCTTTTTAATGATTATAACAAATAGCTCCTTTTTTAACTCAAAAGGAAATGCTACGACCGACTATTTCTTTAGGTATTTGGACATACCCTTATGTTTTGCATGACCATGCCTTTATGTTTGCATGTGCACGTTTGTGTGCCTTCACTTTCTTTATCTACTTTCTCTTATCTTATGTTTTGGGGAGTTTTGTGGTTCATAAGTCATAAAACTAACTTTCCTTTAACAATCTGACAAAAATATGGTGATAAAATTGCTAATAACAAGGTTTAACGAAATTGGACTGGACTGACTGATGGGACTGGCAAAACTGGTAACTAGTTGAAACCCAGTTGTGATAAGACATGCTGAAAACAATTACTAGCTACAATTTGGGAACAGGTGAAACTTCCCAATTCAATTGACTTGTTTAATACTGAATCTTTTCAAATTACATTTCAATTGTTGACTTTGTTAAAATCATGAGGTTATATATTTTTGTGCACATATATTTAACTCCTTTATTAGCCTTAAAAATGATTAGTTATTTGCATTTTAAACCTTGATTTGACAAGTGGAGATTCTTGCGCAATTAAATATTTTCTATAGTTTCATAGTTCTTAAACTAGTATATTAAACCAAGTTTTTGTATAACGTGTGTCTTTAAATCAGTTCAGTCACCAAATTCCTAATATTTTACCTCTTTTTAGTGGCTAAGAATCTTTGGCACTAATACACAAAAACTATGTATGGTTTTTGCTGATTCAAGAAAAACCTCGTTAACTGGGTTAGAATGCTCACAAGAAATAGATTATGTCAGCTGGGGATATGCTTACGTATTGGCTTCAGGGTTTATATAACAGTACAACGTTTATTTTTACTGCATATCATTGTATGGGAAACTTGTATGTTTACATTTTTATCTTTAACTGTTTGGTTTCTGACACATAAATGTTTGTGATACAGCTATTTGAGTTTCTTTTGACTGTTGTGGGCTGTTCAAAGTTAAAAAAGGTGCTATATCAACTTTTCTTTTCTTAATGTAGTTTCTCTTAATAATTTCTTTTCGTTTTTATTATGAAGTTTATGCCTAACTACTACAGTTATAAAACTTGATTTATGCAGGTTGTTCAGAATAATCTCAAGGAATTGGTGTACCATACTATTCCCTTCTTACAAATCACGGAGCACCAAGTATGAATATCTAGTCTTTTTCTGGATGCTTGTGCTACTCTTTATATTGATCTTCATGGTACCTTGCATATTCTTCAGTTTTATTCATGCTTCGGTGGATTTCTTCTTTATGCCCAGCTGCCCTTATGCTAACGTCCCTAAATTAAATTCTTGGATTTACTCTGTTTAACTTTAATTTTCTCGAGGTGTTGTATTTGCGTCACAAAATACTTATTTAGGGGTTATTTAATTTCACTTTTATTTTTTATTGTAGTTTTTGGTTTTTGTTACTTTTTTTTTCTAAAAAACCTTTTTAGTTTTTAATGTTAATGTTTATATTTTTATTTTTGATAATAATTAAATAGCAGATAAAAATAAATTAACTTTTATGAAATAATTAAGTAAATATGTTTATTTTAATTTAAATAAATAATTTAATAAGTAAAAAATATATTTATAAATTAATATTTATTATATATTTATATATTAAAATTAATTTCATTTGAAATTTATTTGAAGATATTTTAAATCTAAAGTATATTTAATAAATAGTTATTAAATTTAAAATATTTCTATTTTTAAAAAATAAAATTTAAATAATTATATTAATCATGATTCTTATTAGTAATTAATATCAAATAATTAAATATTATTTATTTGTTGATGAACAATCAGATTATGACAAAAAATAAAAATAGAAAACAAAAACTAGTTTTTATAGTTTTCATAAAGTATGAAAACTGAGAGAAATTTAAAACTAAAAATAGAAATTAAAACTCAAATAAATAGATTTTCTATTGAATTTGAAATGAAAACAGAAAATAAAAAAAATTAAGTGGAAATAAACAGGCTCTTAGCTGTCATTGAAGACCATAGCATTCATAAAACCATGAGTTTTATGGACAACATTGTAGCCTTAATGGAGGACTAGCTTCTGCATACCTTTATCGATGTTAAACTAGAATTTTGCTGAAGGGAATGCACTAGGTACAGATCCTTATAAGTAGTTTAGCATGGCTCATAATAGCATATGCTTAATATGATATCTCTTTTCATAGTACTGCAGAAAGCATCTGGGAAAAGCCAGCAGAACTTTTCTTTGCCTTCATCTGTCAGAAATTGTTGATTTATTCTTGATTTGAAAAAGCTGGCTTTTTGCTCAGCATGTCTCACTAATAATCTCTCATTCATATATAACACTGATAAGTTTTGAAATGCTAATGTTATATTTATTAGTATTCAAGCTGATTTTTTTGCGGTATCGTATATTCATCATGACTGTTGTAGTTGCATAATTGGTCAATGGATGCCAACCAATTTGTAGCAGATGAGGATGAAGTAACTTATAGCTGTCGCATTTCTGGTGAGCACTTTGAAGCCCATCTTGTGGTACTTAACATTACTGATAGTCATCCATCATTGCTGCTAAGTCTATCTTGGAACCACTTTTGTTTATATCTTATAAAACATGTATTAGGTTCTTCCCTTTCCGAATGTATTAGCTTTAATGGTGGTTTACTCTTCAAAAATAATTAATGAAAGGTGCACTTTTGCTGGAGGAGGTTGTCAGTTCTTGTGGCAGAGAAGGAATCAGTGCTATCATAGAATCTGTAAGAGAAAGGTTCAGTGAGTCTCAACAAGAAAAGGCTGCTGGTTCAGTAATTTGGTCGAGGGTAAGTGAAAAGGACTTTTTATACATAATTGGGATTGAAATTTGAGGTTTGCTGAGTCTTGTTCTTTTGGATGTTTTCTTTTCATTAAGTGAGAGATTCCCGAGTTTTCCATAAGGAAGGATAATCTCTCTACATGTGAGCTCTCTAAAAGACTTTGCAACAAAGATTCAAATGATTAAGTGGTTTTTTCAACTTGAACGTGCCTTTCATTTCATAGGGAAACACGGCAAAATCATCCAACAATATTTTGTGTATAGGAAACTGCAGCAATCATTTAAGATGCCGTGTTTCTGTTCTTTAGAGTAATTTATCTTTTCCAAAATATCTTGTGATGTTCAGCGGGTCAGAGAACTGATTAATTGACTGTATCATACTTTTTTGAGTATTGTTTCTTTCAAAGAGGAATTCTTTCAGTTATTTTAAGCTGTATCCTAAGGACTCCGGAAGACCTGCTTCTGTGGTCAGTCTGCTCACTTGTCTTGAGTAGCATTCTTCTGAAAATTCAGCATCATATATCTTTTCTGCCATTATTCTCCTGCCTCCAATTTCGGTTCCTGTGATCCCCACGAATTTCATAAACATTCTTTTACCTGCAGTGGACCCTTTTATGGTGCTTTCTTGTGGCTCCCAATTATGCTAATGTTTTACATTCAGACTTAGTTTTTTTCTTGGGCATATTTTTTAGGAATTTGTTGTGGTTCCTAGTTCTGGATCTAGTTACAGCACCCTGTAGTGGGAAGTCGCCTCTTTGCTTGCACACGAAGCCTGGAAGATTTCCTCCTTATTCTAACTATCTTATAAACTTGCAGTAACAAGTTCTCGTTAAGAAAGAGCTCTGGATCTCAATATGTATATTTTTTTAGGTTGAATAAAGTCCCTCTTTTTACTCTACTGCTTTCACTTAGAAAGAATATAAGACACTTTTTTAAACATAATTTACTAACAAACTAAGAGACACAACCTTTAAACAACATTTGTGAACAAACTAACAGATTCTTAATTATAGGAACATAAAAACAATCCTTTTTTGATGCCAACTATAGTAATACTATCTAAATACTAACAAAAAATTTGTTCAAACTTCTTACTCCTCCCAGGGTTAAAACATGTCTAAGCTTGGTTAAAAGGCTCCACCCCTCATCGAGTTAGGTTTAGGAATTTGGACTTGTTCCTGTGCCCAACAGTAATATTTCCTACCTCGTCAAGAAGGCAGTTGACCTTAGGCGCAAACAAGGAATAATGTTGACGCATAATTGAGTTTGGTTCCCATAAGCAGGAGAGAGACCATCCCAACAAGGACTTGTTTTGTGCTTGCATTGGTTCGACACACTTCACCGTTATGGATAGTTGGCCAATAAAAAGGTATACGCTAGTGGCCATTATACTTCTTAATGCTTCTTTAAGCAAGAGACAAAGAAAACAAGCCGAATTTGGGCTTCTGGCTTAAGAGCAAGACGAAAAGCAATTCTCCCAATTTTTGACTTAGTTGGGAACGGGCCATAAAAGTGAGGTGACAACTTACAACCCTTGCCTGCGAGAGATAATTGTTGATAAATTTGAAGTTTCAACAAGAGCAAATAAGCCTCCATAAAAAGGACATCATGATGCTCAAGTTTGTGGACTCTTAAATCTCCTAAAAGGACCTTACACTCAACATCAACAATGGTGACCATGAAAGGACAAGACAGTAAGACAGTAAGCGTGGAGGAGAACTACCATAACTGCTTTGAATGGTTCGAAGGCCCCGTGTCACCAATTTTTCTAATACCAAATTGTTATGATCCTTAGTTTTGTATCTGGTTTCATGAGCTTGTAGTTGGAAGGCTCCTAGTAGCTTTGCTTGCACACTGAGCCTGCGAGACTTCCTCTCTTGTCTACCTATCTCGTTATGTAGAAAGGAAAAATAGCTTGTTAGGAGAACTTTGGATCTCAATATGTAGATTTCTTTGGGTGAATAAAGTCACTCTTATTACTTTAATGCATTTCCTTATAAAAAATACAAGAGAATCTTGAAACAAAATCTGCTAACAATCTAACATACTTTTTATTATAGGAACAGAAAATAATCCTACCTAAATGCTAGCTGAAATAATTCTATCTGCATACCAACTACAAATTCATTCACATTTCCTCACTACTCTTCCCATGGCTAAGACATTTGTGAACTTGGTAAAATGCATCTCTTTCACCAAATCGGGTTCAGCAATTTGGACTTGATCCTGCTTCCCAGCAACTACAGAATTTCATGCAACTGTTCAAATTTCAAGATTCTAGTTAATTTTAATCTTGAAGTGGTGCTACTTTGTAGTTCTTATTTACTTGTATGGAAAATTCGCTTGAATTTGCACTCTTAAGCTGGTAATTTTACCAGATGGGATTTGGAGTTCCAATTTTCTGCCAAGCTCCATGAATATAATTAGCGATCTGCTATGAGGCTGTAAGGTGTTTTTCTTGAATTTCATATTCAAACAACTAAAGAAACTGTGTACCCTTTTTAAACTTCACCAAATAAATGATTTAGTTCACCACAACAATTGCATATCTAATTATTTCAATAATTTATTTGGAGTCTTTATTGTCAACTCGCTTCTATGCACTACTTATATCCTCTTGGATAACAGTGGTTGGATCCTCCCTTTGTTCCTTTGAAAAGAGTTCTAGAAAATTTTCTTTTCCCATGCATTTGAATCTTCTCTTGTAATTTACTGCAGATAAGGGAGGCTACACTGTATGCTTTGGCTTCTTTGTCTGAACAGTTGCTTGAAGCAGAGGTTCTTGACAGTAAAATATTAAGTTGGAATCTAATAAGCTGGTGGGTGTGCACTCATTTCTTTGTTTTTAGTATTGTGATCGTATCTATATCATTTGCAGGCTTCAGGGCTAGCCAGCATCAACTTGGGAACACTTGTAGAGCAAATTGTTACTGAAGACATTGGAATAGGTTTCTCCTTTATTTCTTAGATTTATTTTCTTTTATGATATTTCATTCTTTTTGGCTCATGTTGTATAACATTGCATCTTTTTTCTGTTTATTTTGTTTTCTTTTAGTGACAATATTTTTAACTGACATATGCAATATGGTAATGCTGTTTTCTTGTGCAGGTGTAAATGATTATCCATTTCTTTATGCTCGTGTCTTTATGTTAGTGGCCAAATTTTCCTCTGTGGTAATTGATATATATCTTTACCTTCCTTTTTGTTTGTTCATTTTAAAGAATTTGCTGTGGACATTTTAGTTTTTTGACAGATCAGCCATGGAATTCTGGAGCAATACATTTGTGCTGCCATCACGGCTGTAGGGATGGATGTGTAAGTCTTATTACCTTATGATCTTTAACTGAGAGAACAAACATTCTTAACATATTGATTACATGTATATCCTTTGCAGGCCTCCAGCGGTTAAAGTTGGTGCTTGCCGGGCACTTTCCCAGCTCTTGCCTGAGGCCAATACAGGAACTATTCAGCCACTTTTGATTGGTTTATTTTCATCACTTACAGATCTTCTTCACCAGGTGAATTTGGCAAAGTTTCATAAATTTAATTGCTGAACTCATATTTACCAGTTGCAGTGCGGTTCTACTTTGTAGGCTTCTGATGAGACATTACACCTGGTACTTGAAACATTGCAAGCAGCAATTAAGGCAGGTGGGTTGGGTTAACATGTGGGGATTTGTGCCTTCCAGTGGCAGTTGATTATCTTATTTGTATATTTGATCATAGGTCATGAAGTATCAGCTTCAATTGAACCAATCATCTCTCCTGTGATACTTAATATGTGGGCATCGCATGTTGCTGATCCTTTTATCAGCTTAGACGCAATTGAGGTTCTGGAGGTATCAATCTTAAATCCATACTTGTTTTCATACGTTGAATGCCGACTTCCATTTGCTTGCTGTATCACCAGTTATAACTTTTGTATTTGTTCTTTGATGCTTAGGACTAATGCCCGCATAATATCCAAGCAATATTTCTTTGTGAGCTTGTTGTAATGATACTTTATTATCTGTTGCACATATTATAAATGCATTGGCAGCGATGTAAATAGGTGTTTGTAACTGTGTTTCTCTCTTCTATGTGTGTCTTTTTATTGCAGTAAGGTAAGGTTGTCAACCAGTCCTAGGGGCAGGCAAGGAACATTCACATGTGACAATGTATTCAGTTAGACTTCCATCAGTTCTGTGAAAGGGATATGATTGTGTGGAAGCAATAGCCTTTGCAGATAGGGTTTTGTGTGTGCATGCACATTCACATTTGAGCAAGAGAGAGAGTGAGACCGTATACTGCATATTGGAGACTTTATTTGGTTATAGATTACACATATACAACTTTTCATGGTTCCTTATTCTGAGATTTATATGCAAGGATTGTGGAATTGGAAGAATCCCACTTCCTTGTATCTCTTTCAGGAGCAACTAACTATTATGCCTAATCTAGTATTGCACTTATATGCTTTACTTTGTTGGTTTTGAGCTCCATTTAGGCTTCTACCGCTTCTGGGTGCTGTTGCTCAACCATTCAAATTGTGGGGTCTCATGTATTCTTTTCTAATTTTAATGAAATACTTGTATTAAGGCATGAACTATACTATAAACCTTAAAAACAAAGATCAGGGATTGAACAGTGAAGTTCTTTCTGATTAACTTGTCCGTGACCTTTTCTTTTTGCTAATAGCCTTACTTGATGCGGTTCTGTTCTACATGCAGTCATCGAACTATTCCTTATTTTTATATCATAAAATATTTCTCCCAGGCAATAAAAAATGCTCCTGGTGCTATCCATCCATTGGTTTCTCGAATTCTGCCACATATTGGGCCAATCTTGGATAAAGTACGCCTGTTATTTATAAAGCTAACTTTCCCTTGAGTTGCTCAATAGTGATCTAAGGTATTTCTTTCTGATGTCTCTTGGGTGGTAATTTCAGCCAAACCAACAGCCAGAAGGATTGGTAGCTGGATCCTTAGATCTGGTTTCAATGCTATTGAAGGCAAGTAACTCTCAGCTATAATCCAGGATATCTTATGTCTTTATTTTGCTAACTATATACACAACCTTATGATTGTATGTGCTTTGCTAATTACAATCTGTCATAGCATTGTACAGAATGCTCCTAACGATGTGATTAAAACAGCATACGATGCTTGTTTTGATGCTGTTATTAGGATAGTGCTTCAAAGTGATGATCACAGTGAATTGCAGGTAATTTTTCTCAAACCTGATAGCATAGTGCTTTTTCATTTCACTTCTTATGTGTTCGATAGGGAAGTGACTTGTTATGTGCCTCATTGAGCAGAACGCGACTCAATGTTTGGCTGCTTTTATATCTGGGGCAAGAAAGGAAGTATTAGCTTGGGCTGCTGATTCTACTTTCACAATGAGAAGCTTGCTGGATGCAGCTTCAAGGTTAGTGTTTCACTTTTTTAAAAAAAAAATCAAATGGCAGTTTGTAGATGGTTTAATCTAATTTTTGTGTACTTAAATCTTTTGGATTTGTATTCCAATGATTTGAAATGGGCCCTGCTATGGGAAATTTGTGTAATTCTATTGTGTGGTCGATACAGTTGGAACTGGAACTGTCTGGTTATGCTGCTGACAGCCTTCTCTCCAAGTCATTTTTTTTTTCCCATTGTCATGGGAAACATGACACTATGGCAAAGTTGAGAATGATAGCATTTCTGTATAAGTTATTGAGACAAAGATGTAGACCATCTTATGGTAATGCATGGAGAGTATTGACTGTGCGCAATATGTTTCCCAGCCATGTTAAGTTGGTATTTTATTTCTACCAGAACATTTCAAGTCTTGTATGTTAGCAGTGGAAATGTTAAGAGATTATAGTTATCCTTTTGACATTTCCTTTCTTGACCCTGTTACTTTTCATTGTTTTGTAGTATTGTGTTAATTCCAAATCTTGAGTTTTATTTTTATTCATGTTTTTTCCGCCTATTTCCATATATTGTATAAACACAGTAAGGTTGGCCTGATGATTATGTTACTAGTGTTAAAATGAAAGCTACTCATTGTCAACATTGTTCATAATCTTTGGGTATACAAACTTTACAGGATTTTGGTAATTTATTTGTGTTATATATAATGGTCCTTTTTTTTGTTTGTATATTCACAGGCTTCTTGACCCTGATATGGAAAGCTCTGGTTCACTTTTTGTTGGTAGTTACATTTTGCAACTTATTTTACATCTCCCCGAGCAAATGGCACAGCATATCCAGAACTTAATAACTGCTCTTGTTAGACGAATGCAGTCAGCTCAAATAGCAGTACTGAGAAGTTCATTGTTGCTTATTTTTGCTCGATTGGTACATGTCTATCGTTACATATTTTGTAATTTTGTAATGATAAACCTTCTGTGTAATTTTCACTGTCGAACATATGAACGCTTGTTTGATGATGGTTTATGATTGTCTCGAGTTGTGAACCTGGTACTAATATGCTTTAGTTTGTTCGTCTGAGGCTGGTGAAATGTTTTCATCGCGGGGAGTCCTTTAGTAGCTTTTTACCGAAAAACATGCTAGATCTTGAACTACTTTCACAAATGTTGGAGACCATTTTATTTCTGCATAAATATGAAGGTTTTGCTTGACATCCATAAAGTACAAATCTTACTTGGAAGTTTGTTAAATACCTGTATACTTATCAGCTCAATTTGTTGACAATTTTTCGTGCTCACTGTCCATGTTTTCAAGGTTCTACTTTTATAAAATGCAGGTCCATATGAGTGCCCCAAATGTTGAACAGTTCATTGATATGCTGGTTAGTATCCCAGCTGAAGGCTCTGCTAATTCCTTTGCGTATGTAATGTCAGAGTGGACTAAACAGCAAGGTAAAGATACTGTATGTTACTGTGATTAGCCAAATTTCTTAGGAATGGCTACTGTATGTTGCCAATTGCACACGTCACTCAAGTTAAATGGGTTCCAATGGTTACGAATTTCTTTTATTTTACAGTACTTAATTCTTATTCATAAATAATAAATGCTGATGCTCAGAGTCAGATCAAGACGATGTTTCTTCCATTAGAAAATACATTCAGTTTTTCTTTAGAAGTTTAAGACTAATTTGACATTCAAAACTTCCAACAAAGTACCTTATTTTTATATTGATTGACACAATTGACATGCTGCCTAAATCTCATGTTCAAAGCATTGTACATCCGGCTATTTGCTCTTTCCTTTTCCTTTTACAATGTGTCTTCAGTATCTTTCCCTCAGCAGGGTTTTACAAGAAAATCACTGCTATGGCTGACTAGTGCTGAAATTCTAACCAACTGCAGCTGAGATTCAAGGGGCCTATCAAATCAAGGTTACAACCACGGCTTTGGCATTGTTACTCTCCTCTGGGCATCATGAATTGGGAAAAGTTAATGTGCAGGGTCATTTAATTAAGGTTCTGCTACACTGTGAAGCTCCCAAATACATTTTTATGTATCTTTTTTGTTCAAGAATTCATAATCTTTTCATATATGTAGTCCACTGCTGGGATAACTACTCGCTCAAAAGCAAAACTGGCTCCAGATGAATGGGCAATTGTACCACTCCCTGCAAAGGTAATTCGAGATTAATTCTAGTAATATTTAGGATCTATCTGGTACGCAGTGAAACCTTAAGGACTTCTACGAGACAAAACAACCCAGAACAATTAAAAGGTCAGCTAGTTGACAAATCTTATAGATGGGAAGGCAAGCATGTTTAGTGCAACAATAGGCCAGGAGCTGAAGTTATTATTTTCTGGCATCTGGCTGTGATCATTCATGCAGTTTGTTACTACGTCTTGGAATAGCTTCTTTGTTAAACCTGTTGGTAGCAGCAGCTTTGTGTACATTTCATGTCTGAGTGGGGATTGAATGTTGATATGGTCTTTTACGTGTTGCAGATACTGGCTTTGCTCTCAGATGAACTAATTGAAATCCAGGAGCAGTTGGATGATGATGAGGTGGCTTGTTGGGTTTCAGATTCTTTTATATTCTCTCAAGTTTGGAAAGTGGAAAATTTGAAGTGTGAACTTCTTGTTCTAATAGGCAAATGATTGGGAAGAGATTGATAAAGACGACGAAGAATCAGATAAGAGTTTGTCTTACTCTGCTGCTGCTGCTGCTACGACTTCAGTTGGCAGAACTACATTTAATCAACTCGAAGCAATGGCACAGGCATTTAATGAGGTTGCTTGATATTATTAACTGTTACTTTTCTCAATTCTTTTTGCACTCTGGAACTAACAGCTATTTATTGTTTGCAAACGTCAAGAACCAAGATGATGAAGATGATGCTTATCTGTTATGCGTGGCTGATCCACTGAATGAGGTGATTTCTTTGCTCTAAAGTTTACCTTGGGTATATGTTTACATTGCTATATGCGCCCGTGAGTTCTTGAATTTTGCTGTCAGATTAACTTGGCAACTTATATGGCGGATTTCTTTACAAACTTCTGCCATACCAACATGTTTCAGCATCTCTGCCAGGTTGATTCTAGACTGCGACTGTAAAACTTCTTGGGAACTATTTTAAAAAGAGATTTTGATTTTAACACTTGAAATCAGCAAACCTGACATAATATCTTTTGCATTTTGGAAATTTCAGAGTTTAACGCAGGCTCAAAAAGATGCAATTCAGACTGTACTAATGCGATGAGGGATTCATGTGTCATGAGGTGTGAATTGTTGAGGTTTTTTTTTTAATTCCCATCCCAAAACGATTGATTGTGATGAAACACGTAAATTTTCCCATAAATTCGTTTGTTACTAGTAAGGTTTCTGTGTACATTCTTCCAATTGCAATTTTAATGTTTCCGTGTATAATTTATAATGGTTTTCCTCCGTAGTATTCTTAAGTTGCTTGTATGTATTAAGTGAATACTTCTATTTTTATTTGGTTATATTTCTATTTTTTATTGTAGTTTCTGGTTTTGGTGAGATAAATTAATTTTATGACTTGATTGAATAATTTTAGTTTAATATTCTATACAATATTTATTCATTTAATTTATAAGTTAATATTTATTTGCTACTATGTTTTAATAATCAAATTTTGATTTTGTTATTTGTAATTAATTATTTGATATTTTTTAAAAATATTTCACAAGTAACTATTTTAAAATATTAAAATATATTTATTTTAAATTGAAATATTTTCATAATTAAATTATTAAAATATATAAATTTATTAATAAGTAATATTAAATAATTAAATTTAAATTAACAGAATATTTGTTCAATTTTAAAAATAAAAAAATTGTAGTTGGAATTGCAATACAAAATAATCTAAAAATTACATATTTTAAATTTATTGTAATAATATACATGTGAGTGATCTTAAAAAAGATGCACAAAGTAAATTGTAAGCTTATTTTTTCACTAAAAAATGGTGGATTTTTTCGACGTAAAAAACTGTCTAGAAGTGAAAAATATCGACAGAGAAAAGCATCTAAAAGCTTACATAAAGCATCTAAAATAACATTTATGTGTCTAAAAAAATCGTCGAAAATGTATGTTTTCGACGCATCTATATGTAAATAGATTTTTGACACTTAGATGCTTAAAAAATGTATGTTTTTTTGTCGCATCTATGTGTCTAAGAAAACCGTCAAAAATAATTTTTCTGACACTTATTTTTTCGGTGCTTTATAAAGTGTCTAAAATTATTTTTAAGACGCAAAAAAGAGTCTAAAAACTCCACCTTTTGTGTCTTTAAACTCCATATTTTATTGTAGTGCTATCACCCACCAATTTGTAGAATTACTTATATTCAAAACATCATAGCCTCTTTAATCCTTTTTATTAGAACTCTCCTACATTATAGTAACACTTGCTCTTCCATCTGTTTCCTTTTTCTTGTTTTTCTTCTTCCATTATGGACAATTCCTTTTGAAGTGTCATTTTTCTTGACAATTAAAGCATCAAATGGTTTCATCCTTCTATTTAGATCTTGATTTGCTCATAATTTCAGTATTTTTTCCCTATTCCTACATTTACTAACAACCTAAATCCAAATTTGATCCACATTTATATATGTTAGGGACCTTTTTCTCTAATTATTTAAATAAATAGTCTCTTTATCATACATTATAGTTGTTAGGATATATATTTTATATAATTATTGTGTACATATTTAGAGTCTTTATTATAGAGATATTCTCCCTTATTCTCTCCCCTTTTCATTCCCTTCCTTTCCTGTATAACTCCTATATATGTACATGTTATTGTCAGTCAATACAATCAAGTGCAAATACCTTTATTATGACCGATTGACAATAGTATTAAAAATAACACTCATATGAATTAGGTAAGGAATATAAAAGGTTTATAGCTTAATCTTCATCCTCAATTTTAACCTCAATACCTTGTAAATCCAAGATGATATAATTAAAATTATCAATGTGATCTTTTACATGTATATTTTCTATCATACTCAATGTATATAAATGCTAGTTTTGATCTAAACGATTCATAGCTAATTTCTTCTTATATGTTTTTTCAATTTTTTATAACGAAGCAATAATTATTTCATCAATTACCTCTCTCTCAAGGCCTGTTCTATTAAACTTAATAGTATTACATTATGCATCTTTGATAAAATCTCACTACAACAGAACAAACTATTAGCTACGATTTTTTGGCGATGAATTGTAAATCATCGCCAAATGTAAACTTTTAGTGATAATATTCCATTTTGTCACCAAAAGTCCAACAATAAAGTAAATCATCGAAAAAGTAGATTATTTGGCGATAATTTCTAGGAGTTGTCGCTAAAAGTGGCCAATTTTGCGACAGTTTACTCATGTCGTCACAAAGATCGATACTTTGGCGATGATTTCCAAGAGTTGTCACTAAAAATTGCTAATTTTGCTATCATTTACTCATGTCATCACCAAGGATCGAGCTTTTGGTGATGATAACATAAAACGTTGGTAATTATTCGAACATGTTGTGATGAAATGCATAATTCATCGCCACAAGTAAACTTTTGGTGACTAAACCTTCAAATTGTTGCGAAAAGGGTAGATTAAAGAATTATGTATTAATAATGTTAATTTTTAATTTTTTAATAGTAAATGTGCTTAATAATCCTAAGGTTAGTTATAATTGACATTTATATATGATTTTTCATATTTTTGCTTATGTTTTATTTTTAAATTTGTTTAAATATATAGTTAATGTATAAAAACTCTATAAATTCTCTTTTTGGATATTA
>JAOTAY010000003.1:17506720-17525995 GCA_025629805.1 Erythroxylum baracoense | reverse complement strand
AGAGATATATCAATATCATATACACGACAAAATATAATGAAATTTTAAGTTAAATCATGATTTATAAACTTTAATGGCAACATTTAAGATGTATGTCAACATAATAATAGCATAACACAAATAGTTGTATCAAGTAGATCTAAAAGGTATAATGTTTTAATAGAATTATTCTATTATATTTATTCTATTAAAAGTATAAGCATGGACTACAATTAAAGGCATTGGCTTAGGTGTGATAATAATTGTTATTAAAAGGAAAATGATTGCATGGCTTTTCTTGCCTATACAAGATATGATAAAGATCATAAATATTTCTAGTTCATGTTTTTGAGTATTTGATACTAAATTTAGATTCAATATAACTACAATATTAAGGCATGATGCAAATAGTTCATATGTATTGGATCCAAGGATATTTATAATTAATATAAATGGCAAGAATACAAAGTTAGATAACTAAGTTATTCATTTATTCCATGTTAGTCAAATCAGTATAATAAGAATCAAAAAGTTGCACACAGAATATATGTATCATTTGATTATAAATTATATGAAACTTATGAAAATTGACAAGTTAAAGGATGGTCAAATCAAACTTCAGTGAAAGGATGATGATGGTAATGCAATGTCAAATCTTATACGTATGATGTATGGGATGTATCAACGATTCATAGAAGGATGAATAATAGTATTTCATTAAATTTACTATTGACTTTATATGATGTAGTCATATGTATTAAATGAAATATTGATTTAAAATTTTGATAAGTTTATAAAGTATTTAAATCTAAGAATAAATTAAGTAGTGAGAATATTGAAATATTTTGATGATATTAATGTAGTGAGATTTGAAATTTTTTATTATTTATAGACAATGAAAATCTCTAGTGAATACCTCCACAACTAAATTTCATAATAAAATGAATTTGTATAAAAAGGGAACTACAATATGGGATATTGTATGATATAAAATTCATTTATTCTATAACTATGCCTAGTACAATAACTTACCTTTGACAATTTTAGTTAGATAAATTAACAAGATTTTATGTTAGATACGAAATTGGTAAAACTTTAAAAGAAACAAAGTTAATGATTTTGGATGTGATACCTAGTTGAAGAATATATTATCCAATAAGTTTAGAACTAAATTGGAAAATAAAAAATTGTGATATATCCAAAAGGGTAGATATCATCTCACAAACCCTATGGAATAAAATGTTTATTTTAATGCACACTTATAGTAGAATAGTTTTAAATATAAGCAATGGGAGAAAGATGAAGTGTGAAAATTTCAAATCTCATAATAATACATTCAGTTGAAACTAATGCCTTTGCTGAAACATTTGATGTGTAGGTTAGAGGATATAAGATGTTAAACTTAACTTTCATGATGAATTTAAAGAGTATTTTTAGTTAATTGTGGATTTACCATTTCTATAAGAAGCTTAGTAGAAGTATCGTTATACTCTAACTATATAGATGACATATTGTTTTAAGAGAATCAAAATTTATGTTTTCAATTGTTAAACATATGAAAGTCTAAGAATAACTCTTCTTGGATGTAAAAAGTTAATAACTTAATTATGGGAATCAGATCTAGAGATAAATACAAATTTTGTTTACATATTATAATCTAAATACATAGATAATATATTATAGGTGTTTAGTAATTGATACATTTGATATTAATGAAGTATTAACATATCCATTATTCTCGAATAAGTTTATATTTGAGTTTTTAAGGTTATATTTAAAGTCCTAGTTAAGGTATATTTTACTTAGAACAATATCAATTTGAGATTGAAAAGGTTCCAATGTAACATTAATTTAGCCACAGTGTATTTTTCATTTAGTAAAAACAATTATTTAGATCGAGAAATTCTTCACTGGACTTAGATAGTTCCTTGCATTATTTAAATAGTAATTTATAGTGGAACATTAGAACCATTAGGTATGCAAATTGAGATAAGGTCTCATTAAAGATCTAAGTACACATTTAGACAGTTTCTTTTAATTATAATGATAATTAAGTTGAAACTCGTAAGATTTAAATACATGTTATTCTCGAATATCTTGTAGAATTCACTTACTAAACAAATGTTTTGGTAGTAGTATGATCATCATATTGTGATATGGTATATGATATTGAAACAATTGGCTTAGAGCAAGTGGGAGATTTTTTGTTTATGTCCTACAACCAATAAGTTAATTGTACTTTTGTGATATAATTTTTTAAAGACATTCTCATCTTATACATATTCATACTTATATGATAAAGTTCATAAGATTAATTTATATTAAAAATAAAATTATAATGAGATCATGATGGTGAGATTCTTATTATATTTATATATTATTCTTAGTCATTGTTCTATTGTAGTTGGATACTAATAGAGTGTTAAAAAGACTAGCACACATCATGTTCCTTCCTTATGAAGAAAATAGTAAATCTTATATATTAAAGTATCACTACCAAAATAAGGAGGTTTTAGACACTTATGCCTAGACACATCTAATAATTGTCTTAAATAATCTAAGAATTGGTAAAGTTTTTAGACATTTATTTAATACAACAAAATTTGTCTAAAAAGTATACTAAAAAAGAGACTAAAACTTCTAAAATTTTCAATTGATGGGACAAGAATTGGCACCTTTTATAATTTATAGCAAGTATATGTCCAGTCAAAAGCAAGTAATTAATATAAAAAATCGTTGATAATAAAAAATAAATGGAGAAATTACTCGAATGGCCTATTTGATTGAGGATAATAGGTATTCTATTACCCATCTATTCCTACTAATTACGTATTCTATTGTTTGGTTAAAAAATGCCAACAAAACACCTATTCTTAAGGTATTTGCGTTTTTCTTAAACTAAATGCATTAAAAAGAAAATAACTAATATAAAAAAGGTAATAATATTTATTATTATTCAGGTGTAAAGATAGTATGTAAAATAAGAAAAGTAGAGGGGTCAATTAGCATTTAAGGCAAAGATAAAGTGGCGGCTGAATAGTTTTATTTTTTTCATCTGATTCTGGTGAACACCTCTCGCCACTTTCTCTCTCTCTCTCTCAACCCATTACTTTAGGTGCTTGTAGTACCTAGGGTTTGCAGTCATTGCGAATAAGAATCATCATCATGAGAGGACCGCTTAACAAATTAGTGTCTCGTTCACTATTCGTCGCTGGCAAATCGCAACAGCAGCAACGTCACCATCTTAACATTCATGAATAACAGGTCACATACAAATATGGTCAAGATCCTTATGTCTGTTTGGTTTGATGATGTCATGATGAATTTAGAATAAAAATAGACCTAAGTTGCTTTGTATTCCATTTTTCTGTATTTTGGAATCCTGATTGCTATGAAGATTGAATGCTACCTTCATAATCATAAGGATCTGGTTCTCTGGTTTTCTTCTTCTTCGTTGCTTTCCAGTTCCTCACCAAATGGCTCGAAGATCTTAAGAAGGTATTTGCATTTTTCTTAATCTAAAAACAAATTAATTTCCATTTTTCTGTATTATGGAATTCTGATTGCTATGAAGATTGAATGCTACCTTCAGAATCATAAGGATCTAATTGAATGCTATGAAGATTGATTGTTATGAAGATTGAATACTTTGGGTTGATATGCTGGTTTTGGAGGACTCCTATTGCGGTCATATCTCAACAACTTATGCAACCGTTTGGTAAGACTGTTTTGCCACTGTCAATTATTAGTTTTATCGACTGCAGTATCTATGTATTATCTTGAATTTGGTTTTACATTGATTTGATTAGTTAGACTAGTGACTAATATTCTAAAGTCCACTAAGATTAGCTTTCCATTTTCTTTTGTTGGCAATATAGAAAAGAAAACAAACAGAACCAATAAACATGAGATTTATGTTAATAAAAGGGGATCTATGCTCTGTAGATGATTAGTTTGTTTATCCGTCTATTGGTAGGAAGGATGCTTTCTTGGAGAAGTGTAGGACGCTTAGATAACAATCTTATGGTAACTCCCAATCCTTTACCTGTTACTTTATGTTTGAGGTCAAGGTTCCTTGAAGACAGTGCAGTCTCTTGTGGCTTAAACTTTTGGATTTACATTTTATAAACAAGTTCTCCTAATGAAAATGTAGAGTTTGTATTGAAAAGGAAATCATCCTGCAATTTAAATGGGTGCTTTTAGTGCACAAATTTTTAACACTAACTGTCAGAACACTCAACAATAGGAGAGTCATCTTTGTGGTGGATTGATGTTCAGTAGGATGAGCCTATAATTGGTTATTATAAATTTTGTTTCCAAGTCATAATTATAGCTATAGAGAAAACATTGGTATTGTGCTAGTCCAAGGTTCACAATCCCTCTATTCTTCATGGAGCGGTTAGTCTCTATCGTAATTGGGTTTAGCTTGTGTTGGTTTTGTAGTTTCTAAAACTTTCTCTTTACATTTTATACTACTTGCTGATGATGTTGCACGTGGTAGTGGTTGTTGTAGTGTTCATCATTTTGGTAGTTGTTTGTCATGGTGGTGGTTGTTATGGTGATTGTCATATATTTGTGAATTTGTTATTATGGTGGTTGTCTTTTATGTGTTGCAGATACTGGCTTTGCTCTCAGATGAACTAATTGAAATCCAAGAGCAATTGGATGATAATGAGGTGGCTTGTTAGGTTTCAGATTCTTTTATATTCTCTCAAGTTTGGAAAGTGGAAATTTTGAAGTGTGAGCTTCTTGTTCTAATAAGCAAATGATTGGGAAGAGATTTATAAAGACGATAAAGAATCAGATAAAAGTTTGTTGTACTTTGCTACTTTAGTTGGCAGAACTACATTTGATCAACTCGAAGCAATGGCATAAGCATTTAATGAGGTTGCTTGATATTACTAACTGTTACTTTTCCTTTTCTCAATTCTTTTTACCCTCTGGAACTAACAACTGTTTATTGATTGCAAACATTAAGAACCAAGATGATGAAGATGATGCTTATCTATTATGCGTGGCTGATCCACTAAATGAGGTGATTTCTTTGCTTTAAAGTTTACCTTGGGTATATGTTTACATTGCAATATGCGCCCGTGAGTTCATGAATTTTTCTGTTAGATTAACTTAGCAACTTAGATGGCGGATTTCTTTACAAACTTCTCCCATACCAACAGACAGTTGTTTCAACATCTCTGTCAGGTTGATTCTAAACTGTCTGTAAAATTTTTTGGGAACTATTTAAAAAGAGATTTTGATTTTAACACTTGAAATCAACAAACTTGACATAATATCTTGTGCATTTTGGAAATTTTAGAGTTTGACGCAGGGTCAAAAAGATGCAATTCATACTGTTCTAATTCGATAGGGATTCATGTGTCATGAGGTGTGAATTGTTGAGTTTTTTTTTATTCCCATCCCAAAATGATTGATTGTGATGAAACACATAAAATTTCCTATACATTCATTTGTTACTAATAAGATTTCTGTGTACATTCTTCCAATTGAAATTTTAATGTTTCCGTGTATAACTTATAATGGTTTTCCTCCGTAGTATTCTTAAGTTGCTTGTGTGTATTAAGTGAATACTTCTATTTTTATTTGCTTATATTTCTATTTTTATTGTCGTTTTTGGTTTTGGTGAGATAAATTAATTTTATGACTTGATTGAATAATTTTAGTTTAATATTTTATACAATATTTATTCATTTAATTTATAAATTAATATTTATTTGCTAATATATTTTAATAATCAAAATTTGGTTTTTTATTTGTGATAAATTATTTGATATTTTTTAAAAATATTTCATAACTATTTTAAAATATTAAAATAAATGTATTTTAAGTTGAAATATTTTCATAATTAAATTATTAAAATATATAACTTTATTAATAAGTAATATTAAATAATTTAATCTTGAATTAACAGATTATTTGTTAAAATTTAATAATAAAAAAATTGCTGTTGGAATTGGAATACAAGCTCTTTGATTCCTTTTCATACCCAATCACTCATTGGAATGATACTTTACTTCAAACTGCCATAGGAGAGTGCCTGGAGCTCCCTTCTTCGCACAAATGCTTGTTTTTATAGCCTCGAAAAGATCCCTAGAGGCTAAAATCTATTAAATTTTTGGTGATCTCCTCTATGTAATCCACTTCAAATAGATTTCCAGGTAGTTTTTGAATTGGAGACATCAAGTGGGTTAGTGTCCTTCCCCAACGTCTATTTTTTTAATTTTATGTTGAAGTTGGGTCAGGGTGTGGGTTTGGTTACTGGGTAACTTCTCTGTTGGGTTGGCGCTATTTTCTTCAATCACTGGTGTGTTTCTCTGTTGTTGGATTATTTCTCTGCTTCTTTTGGTGTTATTTTCTACAACTTTTCTTCTATTATTGGGTTATATCTCTACTGGCTTAGTGCTAGACTGTTGGATTTTTTTGTTGGTTTTTCCTATTTTGTTTTTAGGTTGTTTCTTAAGCTATTTTTCACTCAAGTCCATCAAACCTACAAGAAAATATTCAATATAATTTGGACCCCTTTTTAACAATAAAATAAGTAATTAATCAACTTGGGTTATTAATAATAAAATGCAACAATTTTTTTCCAAATGTGCTAAGTAATTAATTTAAAACAATATAAAATAGGGGTATAAGATATATAATAATTTTCATTTATTATAGACCAAAAATTTAGCTTTAATAGAGATTAATTTAGATGCATACTATCTTCACAAGGAAAGGCCTTAATCACTGAAGCAAGTCTCTCACGTCTCTAACTTCTTGAGGAGACGTAATTATAGAAGAGTTAAAGTTAGAGATTGGAGTCTAAAATAATCAAGCATATAGGTCTTCCACATTTCTTTCCCTTTGATTTATGTAAACCTGCCATTTATGTATATTACTTACTATTTGTGTTACAAGAATGGGCCTTTATTCATATAACTTTGGGTTTAAAAAGCTTTCCTCAAAAGGCAAATCTATAGAGTCCAGTAAGGAAATGAAATATAACAAAGGTCAGATATAGTCATTACATGACAAAATCTTCTTAAAGGGGCTTTAAGTAGGAGAAGATAACAAACTTGTTGAAGTTATAAGTTGCTCTGAGGTTGATTATGATTCATCTTAAGTCTAACTCCATAGAGCACATTCATTTTGTGATTGCAATTTTGTTAAGTGATGACAAGGCAAAGTTAACTTGGCCAAGGAGATCTTTTATCCTTAATGGTCTGTCAAGATTGGGGGACTCAATGTTTAGATCTGATAACATTAGACCTTATATCTTGAGCGAGGTTTTTCTTTTTAAGTGAACAATGTTGATTGGGATATGATTCATTTCATTTTTGAGTATTAGATGGCCCCAAGTCTAAATTTTCCTTAAACTTCGTTCGTTATCTCTTCTTTATGTTTTCTTTTTTTTAGTTGTAAGTCTGATATTATTTTCTAGAAAATAAGAATTCCTGAATGAAGTTTAATAGGTCTTTATTAGGAACCTCATAGAAAGATGGCAGCATGTTGTATTGGATGCTCTTCAATTCATAGTGTCTGGCTGCTCTCTTAAACTTATGAACAAAGTGGCAGTATCAATTGCTGATTTGGCATAATCCTCCATTATTGGCTGCCTTTCACCCATCTCTTGATCTTCAGGCTTGGGTTCCTCGATATTTTCTTCAAAGTTCCTTTGAGGTCCTTTTATCCGATGCATATTATCAATAAAGGGGGTGAGTTCACTTTGTCGAGATCTCCTTACTCGCATAAACAAAATAAAGACAACACTAAATAAGTAACAAAAACTTCTCAAACAATTCAATGAAATAACACGAGAAAATTGTATGCATGAACTGACAAAGCAATCAAAATTAATTTAAGTCTAAACACTAAACACCTCCCTGAAAATGGTGCAAAAAACTTGTGCCAAAATAAGTTCTAAAAATATCTAGGCTATCCTATTTGCAAGTATATGACGTAAATGTATTCGAATACCCAAGGTCGTCTTCTCAAGGAGGTGAAATTAGTTTACTCAAATCAACTTTGAATAAAAATAAAAACAAATGCAATCTTGAACATTCTATCCCGATTTGTTGAGTAAAGACTTTAAAGAAAATTACGCAATTAGACTAAAAAGTAAACTCATTTAACTGTAAGCAAAAATGATTTGATCAATCGATGTGGGAAACTCTGGAGAATTAATTTCACTAATTTAGTCTCCTACGCATGACTAAGGGGAAATGATTAGATAATTGTCTTACTAAAATTAATAGTTGGATTTTAAAATCAATTCAAATAACAAACTAATCTAACTTTCGTATTCGACAAGTTTATCACCCAAATTAATTATTAAACCCAACTAATAATTACCCGCTTAAGTTAATATATTTCTTCTAATTTGTAACTTAAGCGTCTATAATTTCTCGTTCTATATTAAACTTCTTCTCTCAATTCTTCATTTAATACCAAAATGATGTAAAGTTTGGTCATACTATTACATCCAATAAGCTCAGAAATTATAACAAATAATAAAACAATAAAACAATCCCTTCATCATGTATAATCAACTAAATTAGCTACATTAATTCTTAAGAATAAGTCATCAGTCCATCATGGAATAAACACTGTTAATCATCTTCATATACCTCAATCTCATGGTTAACAGTAACAGAGGAATATCAAAGCGATAACAAAGTCAGTCACTGAATTGAACTATCAAACTCTAACAAAGGAAAACAGGTTCAACATATAAAAGAAAAAGGAGTTCAACAGATGAGTTAAACAGAAATTAAATGAGTTTCACAACAACAGTAGAGATGAAAGGAATGAACAAACAAAATGGCCTCTCAGATGATGAAGCTGGCGGTAGATCTCCTACCAACCTCAACCTTTCTGGATTCAGCTCTCACCTTCTGCCCTCTACCTCTGCTCATTGCTCACCTAGGAGATTAGCTTCGGCTCTCGCTGGCGCCTCTCCAAGCTCCACCTCTCTGTTATTTCTCTCTCTTCCTCACCTTTGTTTCTCTTCTTTCTTCTTAGCCGAAGCTCTCTGTTTCTCTGCCTCCCCTCTCTCTGTTCTTTTGTCCTAGCCTCGATCGAGTCTGTGTGCCCTCTAGCCTCCAAAAACATTTCTATTTATCCAGAGAGTCTAGGTTTAGGATTGCTTTCTTTTCATGTCGTCATCTGACACATGACCATAAAAGTGAGAGTAGAAGAATAAGTGAGCACTTTCATGCCCATAAGTGTGGCAGTTATGGGTGTGACTCATTGTCACACCCATGACTTCTATGGTCATAGGTGTGACTCATTTTCATACATAATTAATGTATAATTCACTCTTTCATGCATAAGTCATGCCATCTTTCATTCTTTCATGGATAAATTTTCTTGTTTTCATGCAACATTCACAAGACACTCCACTCAACATTCATATAATGTTCACGCCATTTTCACTAAATTCATTTCAACTTTGGATTAAAATACAAGAATTTATAACCAAAATCAAGATATGAATGCAAGAAAAATCGATAGAAATTAGATACAACAATGCTCTAAGACTAATCTGGGAGAGAACATATAGATCAGAAGAACTTGAAAGAGATAGCCAGAAGTTACTCACCTAATGGGGTATGTAGAATCTTCTATTCTAAGCTCCAATGAGCAAAGATTGTTTGATTGCCCAATAGACCATGAAATGAAGGAGCTAATGATCTCCCCTATTTCTAAACAGGATGTCAAACATTTCTTATTTAGTTTACATCCCTTTAAATCACCTGGGCCCAACGGGTTCATTGCCTTGTTCTTTCAAAAATCTTGGGATATCACTGGCAAACTCTTCACTGCTCCAACAAATCATCCATACCTTAATATGTTTGATGCCTAAGAAACAACATCCACAGAATATGTGAGACTTTAAGTTCATCTCTTGCTGCAATACCATTTATAAAGTGATCTCCAAGATCCTTGCCGAAAGACTTAACCTGGCAATCTCGGACATTATAAGCACAGCACAGGGTGCCTTCATCCCTGACCAAAGCATAGGAGATAACATCATCCTATTGCAAGAATTGTTAAAGGATTATAGCCCTGGTAAAAAACTCAACAATTATCTTATCATGATCGACTTTTTCAAAGCATTTGATACCATTAGCTGGAGTTTTATCTTATTCTGTCTTGAAGCTTTGCAACTTCCTTACCAATTTGTAAGTTGGATTATGGCTTGTATCCAAACTCCTTCTTTGAGTGTGCTAGTGAATGACAGCCCTAATAAACCATTTAAAATTGCAAAAGGGCTTCGACAAAGTGATCCCTTATCTCGTTGTCTGTTTACACTAGTTAAGGAAGTCTTATCAAGACTATTACACAATATAATCTCATGCAACCGAGGATTCCAATATCATTATCAATGCATTCACCTAAATCTCACCCAACTTATGTATGCTAATGATCTATTGCCTTTTTGTGGTGCTGAAGCTCAGTCAATTAACATAATGATTCATGTTCTAAAGTTATTTGCTGAGTGGTCAGGGTTACACTATAATTCTGAAAAGGGTTATGTTTTTCTATCAGTTGATGTAAGAAATCTTGCATAAATAAGAAGAATTACTGGATTTCATGTACATTCAACTCCTTTTTTGTTATTTGGGAGTACCTATTACCGCGTCAAAAACTAAGTATAATGGTTGTTTTCCTATCATTGAAAGGATCAAATCTAGAGTTAATGTATGGCAAAACAAATTTCTCTCTTATACTACTAGACTTACCCTTATCATCTTCATTCTTAGCAGCTTATATTTACATTAGACAACTCACATTGTTTTGCTAAAGAAAATTATAAAGGAGATCAACAAAACACTGAAAGCATTCTTATGGAATGGCAAAATAAAACACTCCAAGAATGCTAAGATAAAATGGAGTGAAGTAACTACCCCGAAGAAACAAAGAGGATTTAGTATTATTCCCATCTCAATAATGCATAATGTTCTCATATGTAAAAGGATTTGATGTCTCTATATTGATCATCAAGCATTATAGATTAAATGGATGCACAAGAGGCTATCATATACCCTTGTATTTAACATCAAATTGGGAACGGAGAAGGAACGTGGCTCTGGTATAACAACTGGCTTAAAGTAATCCCTTTTAGTCATAACTTTGAGATTCTTCGCTTAAGGAATCAATTGCCACTTTAGATGCTTTAACTCTTTAGTTGCACACTTTGACATGAGGACTATAGATGTTATTATTTGGACTCTCAATCTGAATGATGCATACTCTAACAAGTCGTGTCATCAGTTGTTCTCCTCCAGCTTTATTGAAGTCCTATGGTATAATCTTTTATGGAGTCCTACTCTGAATCCTAAAGCCTCATTCATCACCTGGCTTGCGATTAAGAATAAACTCAAGACCAAAAGGCAACGGCAAGGCAACGGAGATGATACTTGTATACTATGTGAAATAGTAGTGGAAAAGAAAGATCATCTTTTCTTTCTTTGCAAATACTCCAAGGCAATCTGGAGTAGGATTTTGCATATGCTACCAGATACTAGTAGCAGATATGAGTGGGAACTGACTCCGAAATGGGTTATTCAAAACTAAAAATCATATATAACCAATTCAACTCTTAACAAAGGCAGCTTTCATTACTACTATATACACCATCTAGAAGGAGTGAAACAACCAAATATTTATAGATGTGAAAGAAGGGAAACACTAACTTGTAGATAGAATTGTTAACTGGATCTGAGCTTCCATATATGCTAAAAACACACAAGATACTCTTCCAACTGAAATGAAGAGACAATGGGAACTATAACTTAGCTCAACCTTGCTTTATTACTGTCTTTTGTAATGTATCATCCCTCTTAGAATATTCAGTCCTTTTTGTAAATTAAGTTAAGGCTATAAGCCTAGAACTCATTGTAATGTAACTATAGTTTTGTCTATAATTAATACAAAAAGAATATGTTTAGATAGTATCCAAATCATTATCTTTATATAGTGAAGAGAAAAAAAGTTAAATTCTTATTTCTAAACATGAATACTTTATTATGACAATCTCATAAGTAAAAGGTGTAGTAAAAATCATTTGGTGATTAATAATAATTATTAATAATATAAATAAAAAATAAAAAAATTTAAATAATAATAATCACTAACTGATGACCATATAAATAAGTATATATTATAAACTATGACGGCACTTGGCAATCGTACTTTTGATTGCTTTAAGTTCTAATGAAGATGATATCTATGTTCGTCAATTATATTTATATAAAAAATAATAAATTAAGAAGTAAGTCCAAAAGCGGATTTTGAACCTCAACATTTATAACAAATTTTAACTAAATCTTAATGTTTTAAAGCATTCAAATTAAATTTCATTATTTTCAAAATGTTTAAAGGGGACTCCAAGTAGATGAAAATTTTGATGGTATTAACTCCCCAACAGTTAAATGACACATTAATATTATTTTTATAATAAAAAGAAAACCTTATTGTCACATAATTAGTTTTTTTATATTAACCAAAAAGTTGACCCCATTGCCACGTAATTGTGGAATTTAGTGTTAAAGATTTCTAACAGTGAAATCCACTTGCTAAGTGGTCGTGAGACGTGGAACCAACTTTTTGGTTAAAAATAAAAATAATGTCACATCAATTTTAACATGACATTTAATTAATAGGGGTTAATTCTATTAAAATTTTCTTCTATTTAGGATAAAATATTAGCATATAATTTGAACGCTTTAAAACATTAAAGTCTATTTTGTATTATGTTAAAACTGTTAAGGTTCAAAGTTCACTTTTTTATGAAATAATCATCTCTTCTCTTCTTCTTAACTTGACACTTGAAGGTCAATATATGTACGTGAGGTTTAATAGCACAGGGGTGCATCACAATACCCTTTGTTAGGTGAGAATTTGAACTTTCCATAATGAAGACTGTGTGACCATTTTCACACTGTAATTACAGACCCACACATAGACCTTTTCTAATTAGAAAAATCTTTTGATTTGAAGTTTAAAGATGTTATATTCCAAGATCGCACTGAAAACTTCTACTTTGATCATTACAGATTATTTAGCGCTATATGCAACAGAGATTTGGGAAGAGGTGACTCTTTAACTATTATACAACTGCATGCAAATCATGAATCATCGGAGCCACCATGTGTCACGGTCACTGCAACCGAAAGAAGGATATTTTAGAACCAGCACTTCCATTCCAAGCTCAGTGAAGAGTCTTGGGGGACTTAAGAAATCTCTGCACAGGGGACATGTAAAACCCTTGTGTTCCAGCCATCTATCCAAGCAAACTCTGTGAAACTGATGGTTACATCTCAGTTCTCTAACCTCCTGTCCATGTTCAATCTTGCACAAACAAACAGCACATTCGACAGACTCGTTTTGTCCCAGAATGCTGTCAGTACAGTACGAAATCAGTTCTTCTTCACCAATTTTGGGGTAGCGAAGCGAGTGATGACTTTGGAAGAAAGAGGAGTGAAGCATGAAATTCAATGCCCATCTCAGATATCCAACTATTGAAACTATGTAACCAAACATGGTGTATAGATTGGCCCGATCAAGTGAGGACTGATAAGAATAAGAGTAGTAGCGGGAAAAGAGCATTCAGATTTTCTTGTGAAAATTTGTGGCAGAAACATTGTGTTTATATAGACATCCACTGGTAGTTTACATAGTGCTCATGTCGTTGGTGGGACATGGTGATGCGCGTGGACATAGCCAAGCCAAGGAGTAGAATAGGAGATGGACGAGTATGTACCATGCATCGTGGTGATTGCCACAAGTCAGGACCGGTCCTAAAATTTTGTAAGCTCAAGACAAAAGAGAAAATATAAATTTTTGATATTAATTAAAAATAAATTAAAAAATATTTTTTAATAAATTATATTTTTTATATGTAATTTTTTTTAAAAAATAAAAGTAGACCCTAAGCAGTGGCCCACCTCGCTTCTGCCCAGAGCCGAGGCTGCCACAAGTCTCCAATGATTTTTAACGTTACTAACGAATTTTAGTTAATGAAAGTTGGCTTTAACTTAGTGAAAGATACATGTACATTGTATATACGTATGCCTCTGTGTATGCCAGGTAAAAAAACCTCCGGCTGTCGAAATTAACTTTTGTCCACAGGTTTTTAAGTAATTTTTAAAAATATTTTTACGTTTTGTTCATTGATTAGGAATACATATTGTGCGTCTAATTGGAAAATAATATTTTATTAAATTATATCCTTAGAAACTATAAGTGAAATTTTTTTACGTCCATAATAGTCAGTTATTTAAAAATTGGTTCCTTAAATGTGTATACCATCTTCTTTCCAAATGATTCCCTTTATTTAATGGTTGATATTGATATGTAGGATTAAAAATATGGATCAATGTTTACTCTAAAACATTAATCTTTTTTGTAAATGTGTAATTTTTTTGTGGGATTGATTGATTTGTACAACTATAAAAAAAAGAATATAACGTTTGCGAACAATCATCAAATTAAGAAAAATATATATGAAATGATAAAAACATATTTTTAATACGGAACATTTCAGACGCAAATTAAAGACCACGTGTAAAGTATGTACATCTCAACTGCCCACTTCTTAACCTTTTGCGTTATTAATTGCTCTAGTTTCCCTACATTAGCTTGAATAGTTTCAATCTAGATTTCACATGCACGTACGTTTGGCTAGTTGACTAGTCATCATCAATCGGGATAGACAAGGTGAGGGGCCAATCAGTTTTTTTTTTTTAAAGAAGGGGCCAATAAGTTATGAGGTAGAATGACGTCAGAGGTAAATATCCAAATGTAAATTATTGTTTAGCAAAACAAATAGAGAATGCTTTCCCTGACAAAAGTTATAAATTGCTGTATGACATTAGTAACAATACTAATGAATGTTGTAATTGATTGAATTATTAGTATATAAAATTATTAAATAAAGTAAATGTCCCAAATAATAAAGTTATCTAATTAATTATATGCAAGAGAGTTATGTGGAATGAATACATTAATAATTAGACAGTTATATAATAAAATACCACCACCATCTCATGTATTAAATAATTTATTCTGACATACAAAAATTATATTTTTTAGTTTTTCTCTCCCTTCTTATTTTTATTCTTTAGTTGTTCTCTTAATTATAAGGTTTAATAAAAGAAAAAGTATGCATCACAATATGTTGAACCTTAATATATTAGAATTTGTTGTTCTTAAATAAATTTATTTTCCTTATATTATTAAGGTTGAAATGCATCTTAATGCTATTAATTCGGGAATTAAAATAGTGAAAAGAAATACTACATCCTAAGAAGATTATATGCCAGACTCTTTTTTTTCTAAGACACCATATGAATTAGTTTTCATGCATTACAAAAACTAATTCAAATACCAAGAAGGTGTTTGAATGTGTTTATGTTTTACCATCAGGATTATGTAATATAACAATAAGAAAAATTTAGACAAATATGGTCGTAAACTAGAAGTTCATTACCGTAAATATACTTAGTATTTGGCATAACTGTCTTGGTCTTTCTGGATCAATAATGATACATTAAATTATCGGAAGTTCAAATGAGAATCCTTTAAAGAACAAGAAGATTCTATTAAAAAGTGAATTGAATTCCAACGCACTACTTATAAGGAAAATTGATATATAGATCTTCATTTACTAAAGTTGATATTGAATCTCCTATATTTTTTGAAAGAATCTATGAGATATATATGATCCTATTAATCCTTCTTGTGGTTCATTTCACTATTTTATGATTTTGAAAGATGTATTAACTTGATGGTCTTATATTACTTTCTTTTCAACATGTAATATTACTTTAGCTAAACTTCTTTATCGAATAACTATATTGTGTGCATGATTCCTAGATTTATCAATACATTCTATTAGACTTGATAATGCTGTTGAATTTACTTCTAAGGCATTTGATGATTATTGTATGTCTATATGAATACTTCTAAGGCATTTGATGATTATTGTATGTCTATATGAATATATGTTAAAAATCTTGTAGTTCGTGTTCATACTTAAAAATGGTCTAGCAGATTCCTTTATTAAAAGGTACAATTAATAACAAAGACAATTTTTTATGAAAACATGGTCGATTGTCATAGCTTAAGATCATGCTATTTTACTTGCTACAAAATTAGTTGGCTTAGATCAATTATTTATCATCATAAAAATCAACTTTCACCATTATGGAGAGAAAAAATTACTTAAGAAATGAATCAAATTCACATGGAACATGTGCTATTTTCTTGATTGTAGAATGAATTAATGTGAATTAGAAGTTCAAAAGATACTTCGTTTGCAAAACCTAACTCCATTGTACAAATTTTTTGTTGACACTAAAATGGTGACTAAAATTTTATTGATACTAAAATTATGAATGCTTCTGATCAGATAGATGTTCTAGTAGGAAAAATGTTCCTACCATTATATATCAATATGATTATAATTATAGCAAAAAAAAAGGATAATTAGAATGTGAAAACTTTGGTAAATGTATACAGAAGATAACATATTAGAGCAGCAGTTTTGTGCAATATTCTTCAGTAGGACAAGTTCTCTAATCCCATTGATGACTTCTATTATGAGAGATTCAATTGATGCGAACTTGGTTGCAAATCTCCTATAGTTTCTTTCTTTCTAAATAATATACACACAAAGTCTCATAGTTACTGTGTATATCTTTCTAACAGGCTTAGGAAGAGAATTATGAGTTAAAAGCCAGTGAATGGTTCTTCCAATAAAATGTATCAAGGGTAGATGGATTAGGGGGTTAGTGGGGTTACAGATTACTAAGGAATTCAGGAAATGTCCAAGTGTTTCTATTGATTAATAAGATGGGTTTAGTGTGAATAGGTAGGATAAGAGAATTCCTTGATGTACCTTGGGAGCGAATAAGCTGTCCTTATGTAGAGCAATTATCAAACTATAGAGAAATATGTGTTCCATTACCAATTTTGTAAGAAACATCAACTTGAACTGCATCCCTCAAATGAAGTAGCTGGTTTAGAAAGTAAGAGGCTGATGAGTACATTTTGTCTCTTAATAAGCGTGATAGCTCAACAAAGTCTATTAAGTGACTAATGGATGTAGTTATGACATATCTCTACAGATCATTAGAATGTGACATTTATATGAAATTCCCTAAAGAAATTAAAGAACTTGAAATTAATGATTCTAAATGTCATGACCTAAATTCATTGGAGTTATGAAGGACAGTGTTTGAATGAAAGTAATATATATGAATGTGGTATGATTAACTCAGTAATTATTTACTAATGAAGAGATATACTAATGATTCCATATGTTCATTATTTTTTAATAAGAATTACAATGATGGGTTTGTCGTTATTTTTGTATATATAGATTACATAAAATATATTTGTAAGGCTATTACATGTTTAAAGGTACAATTTGAAATGAGAGGTTTAGGTAGAACAAAATTTTCTCTCGGTTTTCATATTGACATTGTTTCAATCATGATTTTTTTCCATTGATCAAGTCACCGTGAAAAGGTCCTAAAGTGCTTTCACATGGATATATCTTATCCACTTAATTGTCTTATAGTTGTACGGTCACTTAATAAGAAAAAAGATTTGTATAGATTTATATAAAGTGATCGAGAATTACTTAGTCAAAAGTATCTTATCTTAATGCAATTGGTACATTAATTTCTTCCAATTATACTAACTTAAATATTTCATTTATCGTGAATTTATTAGCAAGGTTAAGTCCTTTAACCTGAAGACAATGGAATATAGTTAAACACATTTTATGTTACATATAAAAAAATAAAGGATATGTGCTTATTTTATTTAGAGAAGATAAACCCCAATTTCTTGGATATGTGAATGTTGGATGTATATTAAATATCCATAAAGGATAATCATAAAAAATATGCCTTTACTTATGGAGGCATTGTTATATAATGATGGTTTATAAAGCAAATAGTAGTTTTAACTTCATTAAATCATTTAAAAATACTAGCTCTTCATAAAACTGATTGTGAGCATATGAAAGTGCGTCGTAACGCTAGTTAAAATAAACTAAACTATTACTACAGCAGTGGCGAGTCTAGATCGATTTCACAGAGAGTGTGTATAAAGTTATTGAAATGAAATTAATCGGCATTTAGGGCTCGGGGTGGTTTATCAAACAAGAAAATAAAATAAAATAAAACTAATAAAAACAAATTAAAGAAAACGTGTAAAAATGATAAAAAATGATAAATACATTATGGACCCGATTCTTTAGTTCAATCTGGGCCTACACCCTAATTAAACATATTTCATTGATTTGTTGTTCTCAAACCTCTCCTAACAACTATTAATCGTGGGTTACCAATTAACCTGAGTTTTCCCTCAGGTATTGTTTAATGAAGATACGATCGTTAATTAAACCTAACTACTGAATAACCTAGGACGTCTCTAAATTCAATTGGATAGTAGCATTATGAATTAAGAAAACCGATTAATCAAGGAGACAACCACATACGATGCATCATTTAACCTAGGTTATATTACCCCTAATGATTACGAATCATTAGTCACTACAAATGAATTTCAAATATAACAATTACGAATTATATTAAAATTCTAACAAAGGGTTTGTAATAAAACGATATAATCAACGCAAACACATCATCTTTTAACAATATCCAATGGGTTCATACACAAATAATCGAACTATAACGCTAACACGATCATTCATACACAAAACCTAAATCCATACGCATAGGATAACACAATCAACTTTTAAAGAGAAAGAAATAACAAATACGACGAGAAACACACTTAACCGGGTCTTCAGCATTGATGTCTCCTCTGAACTGGCATCGGGATGCTACCCCTCTATGGGTCTCTCACAGTTGAGAGCTTCACCCTTATCTTCATTAAAACAAAGAGCTCCTAAGAAAATTGCTTCAGCCAACCACTTTTACCGAAGAACTAACCTCCCTGTTCTTTTATTTTCAAAATACAACACGTTAAAACCCTCCTCACTTCTACGTTTTATTCTTATTGCCCAAAGTGTACATTTTTCATTGGTTGTGCTGCGTTTTGGCATGATTTCTGTTGCTATCATTCTGTCCTCCTTGCTTCCACCAGCTGAACATCGTTTTGATCTCCTTGCTTCCACCTGTTGCAAGATGTTTTGCTTCATGCTTCCAGCTACTGGCGCTTTCTTCTTGCATGCCTATTGCTGGAACCCCTCCCCGGGCGGGTCCCACGGGCCCGACATCCTGCGTGACATCCGGACCGGAGGCTCGCGGGGGA
>JAOTAY010000003.1:17452762-17463247 GCA_025629805.1 Erythroxylum baracoense | reverse complement strand
TGTTTAGTGAAGTGATGTGACACGCCACCCTCGCGGGGCACGGATTCGGATATCACTGTCGATATCGGGTTCAGGTCTAGCGAGAGTGGGGTGTTACACTAATACTATATGTGGATGACATATTGCTAATTGAAAAAGATATACCAATGCTCCAGTTTGTAAAGATTTGGTTAATATGGGAGAAGCAGTCTATATTGTGGGAATAAAGATCTATAGAGATATATCAAAGAGGTTGCTTGAGTTCTCCTAGCCCACATACACAGACAAAGTACTAAAGAGGTTTAGCATGGAGAATTCCAATAGGGGATTCTTACCCATGTCACATAGGATTCCTCTCTTAAAGAGTATGTGTCCTATGACACAAGAAGAGAAAGATAAAATAGATTATGTTCCATAAGCTTCGATAATTAGATCAATCATAAGTATGATGCTATGTATTAGACCAGATTTATCTTATGCTTTGAGCATAACAAGCAAGTTTCAAGTCAATCTAAGTGAAGGTCACTGGACGGTTGTAAAAAACGTTTTAAACTACTTCAAAAGGATCAAAGATGTTTTCTTAGTCCATGGAGGAGTTGAACTAAGAGTTTAAAGGTATTCAGATGTTAGTTTATAATCAGATCTGGATGATAATGGATCACAATCAGGGTACATCTTCACTCGCAATGATGGTGTGGTAAGTTGAAAGAGTTCCAAATAGCCAACCATTGCAAATTCAGTAATTGAGGTAGAATATATTTCAATGTTAGAGTCATCAAAGGTAGCGATTTGGATCAAGAAGTTCTTGACCAGACTTGGAATCGTTCCTAGCATTGTTGAGCCTATAGTATTGTATTATAAAAACAACGATGCCATTGCATAGGAAAAAGAACCAAGGTCTTATCAACAATCCAAACATATACATAGGAAGTTTCAGTTGATCGGAGAGATAGTGGAGCAAAAAGACATAACATTGGAGCAAGTTTCCACTAAAGAAAATCTTGTAGATCCTCATACTAAGTCATTGTATCAGAAGAGACATAATCGACATATGGATGGATATGGTATTAGATACATGGACAGTTGGTTTTAGTGCAAGTGAGAAATTGTTAGTTTATGCCTTTATAGCCAATCAGTTAGTTGTAATTTTATGCATGACATATTATTTAATTAATAAATACATTTTTATCTTTATGTATTATGTTAATTACATTTAATGTTTTAATGCTAAAGAAAAATCCCTAGAATAATTACTATGTAATCGAAATTATAATTATAAGATTCAATTTGCATTTATATATTATTCTCAAATGTTCATAGTTGTAGTTTCATCAAAACGGGATACTGATGAAACAGTAAAACTAGCACACGTTATATTTCTTTCTTATGAAGAAAGTAATTGATCTTATAAATTAAAGTATGGAGATAACTATTGTAAGGGTGCTTATTAGAGAATAAGTTCACTAAACGAACCCGACTATAAGGATATCAAATGAAATACTACTTACGTGTCTGTAGATTTCCTCATAATGATGGTTGTGTAATTGATCCTTAGACTTGAAATTACCTAAGTATCTCATGTGGCAATTTTCTTATTTTGATGCTACTTATGAATTGTCCTAAGATAAAGTTTGAGAAACTTTATAGATCAAACATGAGATATTTGATTTTATTAAAATTAAATTAATTATAATTAGAGTTTGATTTAGACTTTAATTATAATTGATGCAATTAATTTTAATAGAGATTAATTTATTTATAAAATTTGAGAATGTTTAGAAATCAAATATGAGATATTTGATTTTATTAAAATTAAATTAATTAGAGTTAGACTTTAATTATAATTGAGGTATTTAACTTTAATAGAAATTAAAATCTTATGTGTTTTTTTAAATAACAATAAGTATAAGGAGCTAGCACTCCTACTCATTCCTCTCAAGAATTGAGAAACCGCTCTATAGATACTATTAGAGATTGGACGTGTGATCAGCTCTTGGTTGATTCATCAAAAGGATTTCAACAAGAAAATCAAATCAAGTAGAATTTCATATTTTATGATTTGAGTTTAAATTTTCAAATTATTCAATTGGGATCATTATCGAAAAATAAAAAATTTTATTTTTTATCTGTGCCCATATTTTCCAACAGATATAACATCTTCTGGTGGTGCACCTAAAGATGAAAAAAAATGAAGCAAGAAGCATTTACTGAAATGTGAATACTTTTTGGTGGAATAAGGGCTACTTAATAAACTACTTAAATTCTTAACAGCTCCATTGTCACGTTTTCAACTTGTATTGCCAATTGCCGTAGCCTTTTTACATGATCAGGCCAGTCATAAATCCTAATACTACCTGCACATGCTCATGTAACATTTTCTCTACAGTCTAGCACCCAGAATCTTTTTAGTATGCAATTTACTGGCACATAGAACCATATCATACAAACAAGAGCATAGATTAGATAGAGGGGATGCTTGAATATCACCAGGAAGGAAAATTAGTTAAAGAGATAATTAAATAAAGCAGAAAACCTTCAACGCCGACTAGTCCTTCAAATGTGGATTAGTAAATTTAATAACAGTGATAACTAAAATCATAATATCCAACAAAACTTGCAATTCCACTTGTTTATATGACGATTGTTTATCCTTAAATTCAAAGTTTGAATAACTTGTATTGTTTAAACAATTTGAAGTGTATTATTTATTTAACTGAAAATTGGCGAATAAAAGTTTAATAGACACTACAACAAAGCAGGGAAAAGCTACGTTGTTTTTGCTACGTTTTTAAAATCGTAACTAAAGGTCGATATTTAGCGACGATTTCAAAAATCATAGATAAAAGCTTAACTTTTAGTGACGATTTTAAAAATTGTAATTAAAAGGTTGAGTTTTAGCGACGATTTTAAAATTATAGCTAAAAAGTAGAGTTTTAGCAACGATTTGTAAAAATCGTAACGAAAAGATTAATTTTTAGCGACGATTTTTAAAATTATAACTAAAAGGTTACATTTTAGTGACAATTTTTAAAATTCTAAAAGTTAAGCTTTTATCTGCGATCTTCACTAGTGGCGCGCGAAAACTCAACCTTTTGGCTACGATTTCAGAAAAATTGTCATAAAAGGTTAACGTTTATCATTTGTGAAAGCTAATATCAACTTTCTCCTCTAGTGTCCTCCTCTCTCACACTTTGAAGCCTCCTCCACCGCCCTCTATTTCACCTTTCCAACCTCCTCTCCACAGTCTTCCTCTCTCGAGTTTCTAGTCTCCTGCACCTTCACCGTCCTCTAGTAACCTCCTCTCTTGTGTCTCGAGCCTCCTCCAGTGACCTCCTCTCTTCCGTCTCGAGCCTCCTCCAGCTCCTCCTCACGTTTCCAACCTACTCATCGTGTTCCAACCTCCTGATCTTCCTTCATCGGTCTGAATCCTCATTCATCTAATTTCTTGGTCATGAGTTCAATTAATTTGAAATTGTGAATTGATGCCTTTGGTTAATGGATTTCTTTATGGGTTAATTGAATTTCTACTGGGTTTTACCGATTGATGGGTATTGCGTTTAAAAATTTTGGATTCTGTCACATTGATTAAGTTGATGGTTGATTGGAATCGTAGTGATTATTGTTGTTGAAGCATGAAATTTTTTAATGGATGTTCTAGGTGTTGCGTTGAGACTTTGAGAAAATTGGAAATTAGTTTGATTTGAGTCAATGATGTTGCTGATTTGTTGGGAAATTGTTTCTACTGATTTGCATTGAGAGTATTGCTGAAATTTATATTTGTTGTTGATCTTTAATTCTGAAATTTAGTTGGTTTTCTCATACTGCCTTCTTAGGCTACTGTATTTGAGAATAGATGAGGATTATTCTGCAGGATTCTTCATTGCTATCACCCATTTTGCATATGAAGAAGCAACTGGTAACAGAGAACCAGTCCCTGTGACAAACCTTTCAATTTGAACTATTTTCTTGCTTGCTTTTGGATTAAATTTGGTTTTGTGTAGGAGTGAGTTTGTTTGAGTCTGTGTAGTGTGAATTTGGTTTTGGACTTGGTTTGCTTCCGAGCTCTGGAATTGGTCATGAAGTTGGGGACAGGTATGTTATTTTCTTGAAAACTTCTGAGATTAACATCATGGCTATGGCTATTGTCTTGCACTGACAGGAGATAAGTGGCTAAGTTTAACAGATTTGTATTCAACAATGATCGAAGACCAGGAAAGCTAGAAAGATTGAGTTGATGAGATGATAACGATGAGTTGCTGAGAGATGAGTTATAAACTAAGTACAATTGAAGAAGATCAAGGCATGGTTTATGAGTCACAACATCAATTCCCATTCTCAACGGCTTTTCTTTATATGGGTGTTCCAGTAGTTCTTGATCTCAATGTCATTTCTTCCTGGTAAGCGAGTAGTAATTGTAGACCACTTGTAGAAGTAGGAGGTAGTGAATATAGACCAAGTTTAGTACTTCCATCAGTAGTCGTTGGTCAAAGAATTGAGTATCTATTCTTGTCATGCTATGTCCTAATTAGCAATAATTGAGAATTGTCTTCTTAGTTTTTTAAATCAATAAATGATGAAGAAATGTAAAAGCAAGACCATAACATCTGCAACTCTGCAAACTCTGCAAACTCTCTTGTTTCCAAGAACACTATAAAGTTGTATGATTATCTCCTCCTCTTCATATAAAAATTTTCCTCTCTTGATATCAGATCTCAAGCAATTAATCCACCAAAGTCTACAACTTTTCCTACATCTTTTCTGCCCTATTTAATTTGCACGAGGAAGAAAACAAGTTGGAAAATTATAAACATCAGAAAACTATACATGACCATATAGTTATCTAGCTGGATACCAGCATTCTTTGGGAGGGTTCTTGATCTCCCATGCCCATGTTTTTTAATATAATCAATCAACTTTTCATCTTCCTCTGTCTTCCATACTTGTCTTTTGAGGTCAAAATTGCATGATGAATTGAGGTAATAATAGCCAAGCAATTTCTTTTAAGTTTAAATTGATCATGAATATAGCAATTTGATTTGTTTGGGGAATTGTGCAAGTTTTTGACACCATTTTTATCCAATCTTTATGAGATATTTGAGCCTAATTTCACACTTGTGGAGTTTCCAAGATCTACAAATGAGCTAGCCCATGCTTTTAGCCCCGCGACACATGAAGAACGACATCTTTAGCTTTTCTTTTGCACGTGCTTATGGATGTGTGGAGATTGGACAATCTTTGAGATTAAGATACCATGTGAAACATATGTGAAGAAGCAAATGCATTACATCAACTCAGCAATGGCCTTTTCGTATTAGGTTCATCGATATGGAAAAATCAAGCTAGGTGTTCTAGTTATGTTGTATTTTTTTTAATCTTAGCATATTATTTTGTCTATAAGAATTGCTAAAACTGTAATTAAAATCTTGTATACGAAGAATATTCTTTTGTTGTATAATTTAATGATATTTTATTTTTTATATACATGTTTCAAATTATCTATTATTTTTGTATAATAAGTTAATAACAAAAAATGTAATATTATACAATAATATGAATTAAAAATATCACAAATAATTATAATTCAACATGGAATATCATTTCGTTAAAATGTATATTAAAAATTTGACTGTATTTTACAAAATATAGCTAAAAATATTTGGCTACATTTTTAAAAACATAGCTAAAAATATTTAGCTACGTTTCTGAAAACGTAGCTAATAATATTTTGCTACGAACAAAACGTAGCTAAAAGGTATTAGTGACGATTTTACAAAATCATCACTAAATACTCTTTCGCTACGAAAATAAAGCGTAGGTAAAAACTATTAGCGACGATTAGCCAAAAACGTCGCCTATAGTTTTTAGCTATGGAGATTTGGTGACAATTTTAGCGACGAATATAAATCGTCACTAATTACTGTTAGCGGTGATTTTAGGACTTTTAGTGATGATTTTTTTAGTAGCTAAATGTCGTTTCTGTTGTAGTGAGAAATATACTTCTTAATTAGTCAGGTATCTAATAACAAACTATTTGGATTTCTTAATCTTAAGTTATATTTCATAGAGATGAGAAACAAACTATATGCCACTTTTTGGAAAGAAACATTATTTGCATAATGTTGAAGATAGAAAAGAGTATCTTTCAACAGCTGCAGATATATTGCAAGTTTAAAAAGTGAAGGAGATCAGACAGATAAATAAATCTCGAGTTTTACGTCGTACAGGGCACAGAAGAAAAAGAGACATGGCCATTTAAGTAATTCTCACCAACCCATCAAGGAAGATGAGTTCAAAAGGAGGAATCAACTCTTAATCCAGAGAAGGAAGAAAGGTTCAAAACGACCTATGGCACAAAAGTACCTGATCATGTGGCTAGCTACAAACCAGGAATCTTGTGGTGAATGGCAACAACTTTTGACAATTGAACAAACCATATGGACATGAGATGTACTGTTACCCAGTTGTTCACCAATGTTCCATGCCCTGAGAGTGAGTGCGGGGTTAGTGCAGACAGTCCAACTCAACTGACAAACTCCAAACTCCAAGATCCTCCAGGCTATAATTAAATTCATAAATATTTAGCCGTTTTCTTTCAATTCCAAGGTGAAGTATAATTCACGAAAATAAAATTAAGACAGCTTGTTCTTGCTTTACGTACAATATTTTAATACACAAACATGGCCCTATCTTGGAAGCTATAAGGCAATGCAAATACACAATCTTTTAAGTGATGACTAACTTTGCCACCAACCTTCGGTTTGCTTTTACTCTCCTAATAACCCTCTTATGAGGACAAGGAACTGATTCCTTAGTAAGACATGACCTCTCTATCCACCAGTTCTTTTTCCCAGAATTACTTTCTTCATTCATCAATTCATTATATTCAATTATGGAAGACTTTAGCATGGTCGCCGCAGATTGTGTTGTTCTTTCTTGCTGCTGCCAGTGCTTGATTCTGCAACTAATTATATTCATCTTTCTCAAACTTCCATGCAAACTGGCTCGAAGTACTAAAGAGTATGCAAAGAAGAAGCTTAACAGCAGGAAGAGAGACAAGAAAATAGAAGCCATAAGTCAAGACGATGAGTTTGTTGAGTTTCATGAAGGGTGTATTAAGATACAAATAGAAGACAAGTGCCCTATAGATAAACATGATTGTGAGGGTTGCTTGGAAGATGTTGAGAGAGTCATGGAAGAGCTATCTCACAAGGGACAGTTTGCTTTTGGAAGCTTTTGGGGTAGAGAGGGATCAAGGAGCTCCTCAAGATACGCAGCTAAAGATGAATTTGGGTTATCAAGAAGCTCTCCAAAATATGTACCTAAAGATGAATTTGAGTTATCAAGAAGCTCCCGGAGATATGTATCTAAAGATGAATTTGAGTTGAGTGCTGTAAAGCTTGAATTACTTGAAATAGTTGCTTCTTTAAAACATTCCAATTGATCTAGCAAAATCATTATTTCTTAAATAGTCTCTTTGTGGTCATTAATTGAACATAGGTCATTAATTGTTTGATTAATTCCAGATTTTTCTTTTTTTTGCACAGAAGTTAGAAAATGAAAGATGATGATTCAAGGCTGACCACTTCTAAAAAATGCATCTGAGCGAACCGAGCTAGGAATTTAACATGCATACTTGTTTCATGTTATGGACTCTTTTTTTTTCAATTTGAAATCGTTATTTTATTATGGTTAGTTAACGCGTGACATAAATGAGCAAGTCGTTTAAAAATCATTGGATCTTTATCTTTTTCAACTTCAAGTTGCTAGTAATAGGCTTTCTATAAATGCGCAAAGCCATTTAAAAATCATCGGATCTTTTTCAAGTTTCTAGTAATAAGCTTTGCATAGTATCCGCCTGAAAACTCAAATCCAGAGTATTAACTGTTGGACTAAACATAACACATTTCCACCGTTCTCGCAAAACGAGATATAAATTTAGACAGAATATCCTGTAAAAATTTATTTGATCGAGTCATTTGTAGATTTATCCATACACTGAATTCATATAATCAATCCCTCTATTTGAAACATCCATTTCATATTATAGGCCAAATCCATGTCAAATAAAAAGTTAAATTCAAAGGTTTTAAATAGGATTTATTTGGAATACTCTAAAACGTTAAACTTTGATTTACTTTTTTTTATCAAACAAATAATTTAACCAAAAACAATAAAATAAATGGGAAGAAAATGAAAAGAAGAGGTAGGTTAAAATAAATTTAAGGTTTATAAATCGGAGATTTTCATTTATTAAATTAAAGTTAATTAGATTAAAATTTATTAAATTTATGTATAATTGAATATTTTAGAAATAAATTTAACTACAAAATGAAAATAAATAATAGTTAAAAATAAAAATCAAGTTCAACTATAACATCTGAAATGTTCGAAGGATAGCTCTAGGTCAGCTCAAAACACAATAATTAATTGCAAAATACCCCTTCTAAAGCCCATAGCTTGTCCGATGGTGATAAGATGAAGCGGTAAGCTTTAGGTAAGATGATTTATATAGTTCAAAGTTGAATTAGAAATAATATAATTTACCCTATAGTTAACTAATATGTGACACTAAATAAGATGAGTTTATTTGGGTTTGTATTCATACGATATACACAGCATCGGGCTTCCAATCTGTCTAGGGCCTACGGCTACGGCGGCTTGAAGTTTCTAAAGAAAATTCCAACCGACAATGAAAGTCAAAAGCTTTCATATAATTTGTGTACATGACAACTCAAGTACAGAAGATTAAGCTTAAACAGAAATTCTGTGACGCCACAGTCATTAGCTAAATATAGAACAAACGATGAGCAACAATTACTGATGACCAGAATTATATCCTTATTTTATATAACAAGATTAGGTAATATGTGTCTCAGTCAGTTGGTGCTAAACATAAGACATCAAGAGAAATATCTTCATTCAGACCAGAATTTGAAGATTAAGTACGAAAGATAAGAAATAGAAACTACACTTTAAAATTAGGATATGTGAAATAAAAATTAAAAACCCAACCTATTTCATATACATCACGATAAACGACAAAAACAATCACCAAGGTACTAACAAGTTTTTAACCCTTCCAATAACATAAAGAGATAAGCAAATTGGAACCCCACATCATTAACAGAAAACGAAAACGATCTTCAAAGAAAAAAAATCACCGTTCACCAGTGAACTTTACTCCGATTTCAATTTTTCTTTCAATCAATCCTCTAACGTAGGACTCCGTCTCCGATCCATATCGCAGCCATGATGGCGACCCTCCAAACGGACCAACTAAAGCAGCTCAAGGCCATATTCATGCGCTTTGACATGGACTCGGACGGCAGCCTTACCCACCTCGAACTCGCCGCTCTTCTCCGCTCTCTCGGCCTCAAGCCCACCGGCGATCAAATCCACATCATCCTTCACAACATGGACTCCAACGGAAACGGCTATGTCGAGTTTGATGAGTTGGTCAACCTCATTCTTCCCGACCTCAACGAGGAGATCCTCATCAACCAGGAACAGCTCTTGGAGGTATTCCAGTCGTTTGACCGTGACGGTAACGGCTATATCACGGCGGCTGAGCTCGCCGGCTCCATGGCTAAAATGGGTCATCCTTTATCATACCGTGAGTTGACGGAAATGATGAGGGAGGCGGACACGAATGGTGATGGCGTTATCAGTTTTAATGAGTTTGCAAATATCATGGCTAAATCCGCTACTGATTTTCTTGGCCTAAAGGTTGCTACTGCATAGCCTTCATTCATGGCCTTGTTTGTCGCATGTATTATAAGGTAGCTCTTCTGATGATGATGTTTAAAGCGAAGGATGTATTTATCCATGAGGTACTAATTGTAACTCTCTCAAAAAATTATGATCATCAAGGATGGTATTTGTTAAAACTTTCACTTTTTTTTTGTTTTTTAATCTTGAATTTTATGTGTTCTCGAGTTTTTGACTCATTCTTCTAGGTTTGATCTTGGTAGTAACAGGAAGAAGAAGTCGAGCTGTTAATTTATTCTTTGACCCAAAAAAAAGTTATTTTATTCGTACATCCAATCCCAACCTGACCTAAATTATTACACAAACTTGTAGCTGTACTATTGAATGTGCTAATACAAGATGACCTCAAAATGATTTCCCATCTACTCAGGCCAGCTTCCATAGGATCTTGAAGAGAGCATTTGCCATGGTGTCTTTCTGTTCCGCCTATTCTGTACCTATTTTGTAACATAGGGAAAACGTCGACGTTTTAATAAAAAACAACGTCGAAGCTTTGCGTCAAGCCAATGTCTCCTCATCTTTTTAAATAAGCTTGGCTCCGAATAAAAATTAATTTATACGATTTTTTAAAATTAAATATATTAATATGACTTTGATTTAAAATTAAATTAAAGTTGAATTTTAATTAATACATAAATAAGAAAATATTATATTTAGTTATTATTATTAAATTTAATTTATTTTACTGATTGTTATACTTATTAAATTCCTTATTATTATTAAGTTTCTTCTTATTAA
>JAOTAY010000003.1:17425627-17452666 GCA_025629805.1 Erythroxylum baracoense | reverse complement strand
TTTATGTATTAATTAAAATTCAACTTTAATTTAATTTTAAATTAAAGTCATATTAATATATTTAATTTTAAAAAATCATATAAATTAATTTTTATACGGAGTCAAGTCTATTTAGAAGGAGGATGAGGCATTGGCTTGGCGCAAAGCGTCGACGTTATTTTTTATTAAAACGTCGACGTTATTTTTTATTAAAACGTTGACGTTTTCCTGTGACACAGAATAGGTACAGAATAGGCGGAACAGAAGATCTGAGTCCTCCAAGGCCTTGCTATGCTAATGAATGGTAACTTTTAAGGTGTTTTGGCTCCAGCAGCCACTATACTTTTTCATTCGAGTATTAACATAGAAATTTTCCAACCAGTTAAAAATAGAATGACACGAAACGATGCTAGCTGAATGGCCAAAGGAACGATATAGGGCGATTCTACATGGAAAATTTGACCTCTTACAATTGTAAGACTGAAATTACTTAATTGAAAATTTTGAGTTTATTAAATGGTTACCTGCTTCTACTAAAGCCACGAAGCGAACAAACCTCAATAGGGCCCAACTCTACGATGAAACGACAATTTCTGTCGTTAATGCTAACGTGTTAAATGTTGGGAAAAATTACTACAATCACAACAACAATAATAGCAAGATAAATAAAGTATAAAAAAACTAAATCAATGCACAGGCAATTTACATAGAAAGCTCCTCTCAATTAAGAAAAAACTACAGTTCGGATCTTCACGGACTAAAGTCAATCCACTATAATAATCAAGAGTACAATCGATAACCAATAACAATAATCTCAACGACAGGTACAATTATCTCTAAGTTCTAGTACAAATTAAAAACCCTAATCAATTTAGTACTCTTTACAAACCCAAGAGATATCAACACCGAATACCTGTCGATGATGATTCACTTTTTCTTAATCATCTCATCAAACAGTTGTCGTCTTACACGCCAAAATAATGGAGTAAACCTATCTTTTTCTCCTCCTTTGCTTTGGTTTTTACGACAATACACATCACAAGCAAAAAGGGCTCACTCTATTATTATTGCTAACGTTCCTCATGCCTTAATGTGTTTTATAAGTCCAGTTCATAGTTAGTGGTTATTGATTACAAATAAAAACAATAAGTTGATTTTGATGAAACCTTTTCCTCAATAGCTATGCTTAAATTTGTAAGGATCTTATTGCCACAACTAGATATCATGATTATGAAATCTGAAAAACGAATGTCAAAATAATATTTTTCAATAAGAATTCGCTTAAGGATGTATATATGACAAAACTTAAAGTTTTTGAATCTAAGAGATTTCCTAATCAGTTATGCAAGATGCAAACGTCTATTCATAAACTTAAAACAAGAGACACAGAGTTGGAACATCCGTTTTGATGAGATAATCAAAGAGTTTGATTTAATCAAAAATGTAAATCAATCATATTTTTATACGAATGTTAGTAGGAGTGTAGTCGTCTCCTTAGTTCTATATATGGATTGACATATTGCTTATTAAAAACAATATACCAATGCTCTAATATGTAAAACTTTGGTTATCCTAAAACTTTTCCTTAAAGGATATGAAAAAAGTAGACTATATTCTAGAAATAAAAATCTATAGAGATAGATCAAAGAGGTTGCTTAGCTTATCCTAATCCATATACATTGGTAAAGTAGTAAAGATGTTTAGTATGAAGAATTCCAAGAGAAGATTCTTACCTATGTTGCATGTGATTTTTCTCTCACAAACTATATGTCCAAAGACACAACAAGAGAGAGACAAAATACATTTTGTTCCATATTTTTCAGTAATTAGATCAATTATATATGTGATTCTATATACTAGTCCAGATGTCTCTTATGCTTGGAGCATAATAAGGAAGTTTCAAGCTACTTCTAATGATTGTTAGACGACTGTGAAAAATATCTGAAAGTACGTAAAAAGAATAAAGATATTTTCTTAGTCTATAAAGGAGTTGAACTAAGAGTTCAAGAGTATTCAGATGCTAGTTTTCAATTTGATCCAAATGATAGCAGATTACAATCAGAGTATACTGAATGGTGGTGCACTAAGATAAGAGAGTGTCAAACAACCAACTATTGTAGATTTTACGATCGAGGCAAAGTACATTTAAATGTTAGAGGTAGCAAAGGAAGTAGTTTAGATCAAGAAGTTCATCACCGAACTTGGAGTGGTTCTTTTTATTGTTAAGTTAATAGTATTATACCATGACAATAATGATGTCATTACACAGGTAAAGGAAACAAAGTCTCATGAATGGCCCAAACATGCACTCAATAAGTTTCACTTAATTGGGAAAATAGTGGAACAAAAATACATAAAATTAGAGTGAGTTCTCACTGAAGGGAAATTTGTAGATCTCCTCACTAAGTCATCATATCAAAAGAGATATGATCAATATATAAAAATTTATGATATTAGATACATAGGTGATTGTTTTAGTACAAGTAAGAGATTGTTATTTTATGCTCTTGTAGCTAATTGGTTAGTTGCAATTTTATGTATGACATTACTATTTTAATTAATAATGACATTATTTATCTTTATAAATCTTATTAATTATATTTGATATTTTAGTGCTAGAGATAAAATCTTTGGAATTGTTATTATGCAATTAAAATTGTGATGAGATCGTAATTATAAAAATTTAATTTCATTTATATATTATTTCTAAATTGTTCCTAGTTATAGTTTTAAAAAGATGAGATATTGATGTAATACACGTGTTATATTTCTTTTTTAATGAAGAAAGTAATTGATCTCATAAATTAAATTATGAATATACTCAAATAAACGTGTAAATGCTTACTATAATATCAGTTTACTGAACTACCCCGATTATGAGGATCTCAAAAAGAATATTACTTATATATCTGTGAATTTCCTCATTATTGTAATTATATAATCGATCCTTAAAATTAAGATCATCATAGTATCTTATGCGAGAATTACTATATTTTGATACTAGTTATAACTCGTTCTATTTAGGATAACTTAGTTGATAGTATTTGGATATAATATGAACTATTAACTATATAGAGATAGTTGAGTAAGTCAATAAAGGATTCGTTATTCTAAAATAATTAGGAAGAATGTTATGTTGTTCGTAATTAGTATTGATTTAAAGAATTCTCTAGATAGAGTAAATTGAGACTAGAAGAGTGTTTTCACATATGAATTATACATCAATTACTAATTAGCAAGAACAAACATGATTGAATTTAAAAAAAGTAGACATTAAATCTATACTTTATGTCCAATCGGAATATTGGATGACAAATATTAAACTATACATCATAACCATATATAGATAGATTTAGCCAAACTACTTTGACATTCTTTATATTTGGGTGACAATGAATGTTGCTAGACATTAATCTTAATCTATGATTATAAATTATTTAATTGGAGAATTAAAAGAATTATAATTTATCTAGTTATAATTGTAAATTATAATCATAGTCAACATATTAAGTTCTTAATAGGTCACACAGAAAAGAGTTGTTATAAAGAGAAATTTAAATTTAAATTAATTTGGACTTAATTGTGAATTTTGAAAAACTTCAAGCATCAAATAAGAGATATTTGATTTCAATAAACTTAAATTGTAATTATAATTAGATTTTGACTTTAATTATAATTAAGAAGTTTAATTTTTATAATATGTTTTAATTATAATTAGGAAGTTTATTTTTGATAATAAAGAAACTTTTCTATTTTTTCTATAAATAATAGGATAGCATAAGGGACTACCCAATGTTTAAAAAATCAGACTGAATTGGCTGATCCGACCGAATTAAGTACGAATAGGACTAATTTTTGATTAGATTTTTGTTTTTAACCGTTGAGAGTAAAAACTAACCGATTAAATAACCTCTGAACTGTGAACTGGACCGGGTTTCTGCTTTTGGCTTCTCTCCTCTAGTTTTCTACCTTTTATCCACTTCGTTTTCTGCCCATCTCCGGTGGTTATCAGGAGAGATTAGCATCTATAGCCAACACGCTCCAACTCCAAAGATCAAATAAAACTCACCCACCAAACCCATGAGAGAGGAAGGGAGAGAAACAGTGTCTTTAGTATGAATGATGGAAAAATGAAGAGAAAACAAGAATGAAAGAAAATCTAAAGCTATAAATGGTCAGAGAAAGTAAAAACCATAACTTGAAAATAAACCACCAAGGAGTTACCATGTAAGAAAAGTCAGCTTGTTCTTCACTTTTTGATCTTTGATAAACCTAACAACCAAATAGTTGACTGCTCGTGAAAAAAATAGATCCAATGGCCCATACCCCCGACCGTCATTACTGAACTAAACAAGCTATATATGCTAATGTAACGTCAGTTACAACTTCCTTTGCGGTAACCACAAGCCAGAGAAGAAGACAATCTACGCTGCTGCTGCTGCTTCTTTCTCTTTCAAATATGTCCAACTCGTTGTTCTTCTGTTTATTTCTCTCAAGTAGTATCCTTCATTGTGATTAGAAGGAAATGAAATGATCACATGAAAATGATTGACTTCAAATATTATTTTATTACTTATATCTATAAAGAATCATAATTTATGTATTTTTATCTTTAAAAGGGAATTATCTGGTGATTGCATTTTAAGGGTGTTCCATGGTCATTTGTTTTATTTTTTTATATTGGAACAATTTATAAAATAGTTATTTTACCAATACGCGTGAAATAGAATATCTATAAATTATTTGACGAATTAATAATTTTAAAATAAAGTAACTTATTTGATTTAAATAATATGTGTGAACTTATGTGTATCTTTATTTTTAATCAATTAAAAATTTTATTTTTGCATACACTTAATAAGATAGTAAATTTGAAAATTTTCATATGGTTTAAACTTTAAAATTAGAGAATTATATGTAATTTTATGATTGATATAAAATATCATTTTATTACTTATATTTATAAAGAATCATAGTTATATTTTTATTTAGAAACATTGATTTTGTAAGCTAACTTCATTAGATTTAGTAAATTTTAACATCTTTGATTTTTATTAGATTTTGATGATGATGAGACACAATCTGAAATACATTTTTGATCTATTGTTATTTTAAATTTCATATTAAAATAAGTTTAGTTTGAATTTTTACATTTTATTTATTTATTTATTATTTATATAATACTAGACATTGACGCATTTTTATTTTAATAAAATATTTTATTTTTATTTACTCTTATAATTTTTAACTTTTTATTTATTATATAATGGTTTTATAACAGTTTGATACTGGCTGAACTTTTAAATTTTAAAACTTTCCTTTAAGCACTTCAATATCCGATCCAGTTTTTAAAACATTGCTCTTACCTTTACCTTTCAAAAATTTGAGCTTTTTTTCATCAATACATTTGACACTTATATTTGACACTTCATCAATACATTTTTGCAAGAATTCAAATCAATTACAATTCATTTATTTTTTATGTTCATATTTTTTAAAATTATTCAATTATTAAGATCTAACTATAAAACTGTACAAAAATTTTCTGTGGCGCCTTTGATTATGTCATGGTTAGTTTCCTAACAATAAGAATGACTAGCTGAAAAGGAAATAAAAAGAACAATGCCATAGACATTTTTTCACACTTTCTGAGATCCAAATCAAAATAGACTAGACTTTAGCTAAAATGGATGTAGCCAAAATGTATCAGCAAAACAAATGCTCTACTAGCATCAGCCAAGGAGTTAAAAACTCCAATTTTGTAGTATTCAAGTCCGTAGTGTGAACCATCTGAAAAAGGAGTAAAAATATTTATTTTTTTAAAATCCACGAATACAGTACATGAGGTATGTATATATAAACAAATACCTCTTAACAGAATTCTAACTTATTTTGTTTGTATGTACAGCTCAACATTTGACAAATATTATTCTTCTTTTGTTAGACAACCGTTGTATCAATTGTTGTTTCTAGAATATTACCTATTTGGGCCTTTTGTTTCTTATAGGCTCATTTCTTTTATTTGTTTTTATCAGATCCACGTTTCTAATATCTTCAACAGTCCCTCTCAAAGTCAAAGCTTCTGGTGAGTAGAGTTTAAGTTTGAAACAGATGTCATCGTGCCTTGATACTGTCATCGATTTAGTGAAAATATCCACGATTTGGTCAGAGAAAGTCACATATTTGATTTCAAAGGAGACGACCTTGTCTCTCAGGAAGTATACATCGACTTCGATGTGCTTGGTGCACGCATGGAAGATGGGGTTCTGAGCTAGGGCTTGGGCCCCGTTGTTGTCACACCACAAAACTGGACAATGTGATGGAGGCATCCTGATTTCTCAAAGGAAAGAGGTTAACCAAACGAGCTACAATGTCAATTGAGAGAGTGCCCTATATTTGGCTTATGTGCTGGATCTCACTACAACGTGCTGCTTTTTGGAGCTCCAATACACCAAATTGCTCCCTAGGAAAACATGCCCACCGGATGTGAATTTTCGATCATCGACGGAGCTCGCCCAATCAGAGTCACTATAGGCGTTGATCTGAAGAGGCACGGAGGAAGGGCAGAACAGCAAACCTTTAGCAGTACTACCACGTTAGTACCGAAGAACCCTTTTTAAAGCAGTCCAGTGAGTTATGAAAGGAGTAGCCTGAAATTGACTTAACTTATTGACAACATAGCTAATGTCAGGTCTCGTATGATAGAGATACTGGAGTCCACCAAGTAGGCTGCAATAAAGAGAAGGATTTTCGAGCGAAGCATCATCAAACTGAGAAAGCTTATTGGCGGAAGAGATAGGAGTGGAGCAGGGCTCAGAGGCGCACATGTTGGCCTTGGTAAGTAGATCTTCAGCATATTTCTTTTGAGACAAGTATAAGCCGTTAATTGTTCTGTGAACTTCAAAGCCTAAGAAATAGTGTAAAGAACCCAATGATTTGAGTGAAAATTGGGTGTTGAGTTTCTTGATAATAGGTTGTATGGCTTGAGAATTATTGCCTGTAATAAGTATTTCATCTATAGAGACAAGTAGGAAAATAGTGAGATGTTTGTGATTAAAGTAAAACAAGGAAATGTCACACTTGAATTTCCTGAAGCCCCGGCTATTAAGGGCTAGTTTTAGAGTGTGAAACCAGGCTCGAGGAGCCTGTTTCAGTCCATAGAGAGCCTTAGACAGCTTACAAACATAGGACGGATGCTGAGTGCTTTCAAATCCTTGTGGTTGTGTGTTGAAAACTTTCTCTTGAAGTGCCCCATTTAAGAAAGCATTATTGACATCAACTTGTTGGATGTCCCATCTTAATGAAACAACAATAGAGAGAATCACTTTGATATTTGAAGATTTCACAACAGGGCTGTAAGTCTCATTGAAATCTACACCTGGATTTTGATTGAAGCCTTTAGCCACCAACCAGACTTTGTGTTTAGCAATAGAACCGTCAAAGTTATATTTTACTCAAAACACCCATTTAGTGCCTAGGACATTCATATGAGATTATGGAGGAATAAGAGTCCAGGTTTGATTTCTGTGCAATGCATGAATTTCATCTTCCATGGCTTTTCACCAAGTGGGATCCTCTAATGCTTGACTAACAGAGTTTGGTTCAGTGCTGGATGAAGTGATGAGACTTGGGGTGTATGTTTTTGGTTTGTGAATACCGCTTTTAGCACATGTTTGCATGGGATGGGTGTTGGTGAGTTATGGTTGGTCAATGTGTGGAAGTTGTGGGTTATCACTATGTGAGTGTAATGAAGGTGAGGAAGAGACAATAGGAGAATGTGAACTTACCTGATGAGAATGAATATCCGAACCAGGATGTAGAAACTGCTGCTGATGCGTAGGAGTAGGAGTTTGTACCTATACTGTAGGAAAAACATGAGTGAGAGTAGAAATGGGCAAACTAGATGTGGTTTTGGGCACAGATGTAGGCTTAGTTGGGAATAGGGAAGGGTAGGGAAATTCTATTACATTGAAAATGACATGGCGTGAGATGTAAACATTACCATTGGCAGTTATACATTTATAGCCTTTATGAAAATTACTATACCCAATAAAAATACATTTGGCAGTGTGGAAATTAAATTTATGGGAATTGTAGGATCTTAAGTATGGAAAATAGCTACATCCAAAGGGTTTGAGATGAGTATAGGTGGATGGGATGTTGTATAATTTGGTAAATGGGGATATGTTGTTGAGAATGGGGTTGGGTAGATTGTTGATGAGATAAGCAGCAGTAGAAAATGCCTCAAGCTATAATGATAAAGGCATTTTGGCATGAGCAAGTAAAGTTAAGCCCATTTCTGTAATGTGTCGATACTTTCTTTTAGGAACACCATTCTGTTGGTGAGTATAAGGACATGAAAAACGTGCTAAAATGCCTTGTTGAGCAAGAAAAGGTAAAAATGCTTTGTACTCTCCTCCGTTATCAGTTTGAATGGTTTTGATAGGGTACTGTAATTGTTTTTTTCCTTGTGTTTTAAAAGCTATAAATGTAGATAATGCATCGGATTTCTGCTTTAATGGGTAGAACCAAGTGAAACGTGAGAAAGCATCAATGAATATGATATAATAGCGATGCCCTGCTGTAGACAAATAAGGAGATGGACCCCAAATGTTAGAGTAAATAAGTTCTATGGCTGTTGTGCAGAAATAACATTAGATTGAAATGGTAATTGATGATGTTTGCCAAGTTGACATGAATCACAGAACTCAACAGGATTAACTTTGATGTTCATAGTTTTAGCAACTAAAGATAAAACATGAGAAGATGGATGTCCGAGACGAGCATGCCAGTTTGTAGTGGTGATAGTAGTATAGACAAAATGTTTAGCTGTTTGAGTAGTTGATGAAGAGCGTGGTGTGGTGGATTTAAGACTATAGAGGCCATTCTCCATGACTCCCCACACTAGCACCATCCCTGAATCTTTGTCCTTAAATACACGACCCTCATTAGAAAATTCAACAATAACATTATTGTCACGGGTTAGTTGAGAAATGCTAAGTAAATTTTTAGTAATAGATCGAACGTGTAAAATATTTTTGAGAGATAAGGGTATATGGTTTGGAAAACGAAGCATAGAGGATCCAATATGAACTATAGGTAGTGTTTTACCATTTCCAATAGCTAATTGTTCCTTTCCTGTGTAATCCGATCTAGTTGCAAGATGTTGATCATCTGGAGTAATGTGGTTTGTGGCTCCACTGTCCACAAACCAAGTGGAGTCAGCTGAAGGTGTAGATGAAGAATAAGGGTGTTGAGAATGATGAGCCATGTAAGCCTGTGGAGGAGCTGATTGTGCATTGTACTGATGAGTATGTGAAGGCATGTAAGAAGAAGAAGAATACTGCTGTGGTGACCTCCAGGGATGCGAAGAAGAAGACTGAGTACCCTGCCAATTGTGATCAAAATGCGCTTATTACACTGTAATGCAGTGTGATTGGGCTTTTGACAGAGCTGACAGAAGAGACGGTCACGACCACCACATCCTCTGCCACCACGACTACCAAGATAGGAGGATCTGCCCCTGTTGGTGGGAGGTCTAGTAGAGCCAAAAAATTGTGCATAATTAGCAACAGGAGTAGGAACAGTGATATGGGTTTCAGAATGGAGCTATTCCAAGCGAGATTCATGCATCATCAAAGAAGATTGAGCATTTTGGAGTGTAGAAGCACAGTGAGTATGTGTTAATAAAACAATAGCAGGATCATAAATCCTATCCCAAGCCACTTAAGTCACTTAAGATTAATTCATTTTCAGAAACTGGATGCCCAGCAACTAAAAAAGCATCACCGATTGACCTAATCTTTTGAATATATTCTGAAATGCTACTATAGCCCTTTTTAATTATTGATAATTATTGTTTGAGCTGCAGGACTCTCACTATAGAGGTCTGCGCGTAGAGTTTTTCCAAGAGCAACCATACTTCAAGTGAGGTTTTGGACTGATGAACAAGGCCAAAGACATCTTCACCTATTGTTGAGAGGAGCCAACAGAGGAGGAGTTGATCAGATCTGCGCCAGGATCAATAGGCAGGGGTAGGAGTAGTAGTGGCAGTCTCCGTGGCAAAGAGAAAAGGTACAAGAGGAGAAAAGGAAGGTGATAATCTTCAAGTTCTAAAGCTCTAATGGCAGCTGTAACTTGTGCCTTCTGGTTGATATAATTGTTCTTATCTAGCTTGATTGAGAGAGTAAAATTAATTGTTTTGGCTAAGGTAGAAAAGTTCATTGTTTCTGTAGGTGAAAGATCAATAGAAGAAGGAGGAGGTTGAGTGGTAGAGGTAGATTCAGAATGATGAGCCATGGTGATGTTAGTCACGTAGCTCTAATACCATGAAAATAAAGTAAAAATATTTATTTATGTAAAATCTACGAATACAGTACATGAGGTATGTATATATATACAGATACCTCTTAACAGAATCCTAAGTTATTTTGTTTGTATGTACAACTCAGCATTTGACAGATGTTATTCTTCTTCTGTTATACAATTGTTGTATCAATTATTATTTCTAGAATATTACCCGTTAGGGCTTTTGTTTCTTATGACTTATGAGCTCATTTCTTTTATTTAATTATTTTTATCATATCCACGTTTCTAATATCTTCAACGCCATCAATGTCTTGGGTATTTCATAATAGATACGATTTTCTGCGCACCCAGCTGAGCTGATAGCATAAATGGTCAAACAGAAACAATGCATTCTCCTCCAAACTTAATTGTACAAGGGCCTGATGAGTAGACTTGGATCATAGTGAAGACTTGGAAAGTTATTGCAAAAATAATATTAATGGATAAATAAATGATCACATTATGTACTAATTCGTATATACAGATGAACATAAACTAGCAAAAAGGGTATACAAAAAAAAAATCTCTTTCGGTTCTGCAATAGGTCAAATTTGACAGGTCTTCTAGATCATGACTGCCTTACCCGGTTACTTGTAGCAGCTACACGTGCCGTGAAACCAACCGTTGTTGGACGCAATGACCTTTGTCGCACCATTTCACAATACTCAGGATCGTTGGACTGACCACCATGATTAATCCATTGTATCATTTGATGGTACATGGGAAAGAACCACATTTGAATGGCCAAAAAAGAGAAATATGGAATCAAGGACGAGAAGACGACCAACAGTATGACGAGCCAGTAGGATGGGGTTGGAGCAAGGGCTTCAACAAATATTTTATAAGCGTTTGTAGAGAATGTGGGAGACATGGCTCCATATGCCAGCAGAAATATGTACCACAAGCCTATGGAACCCCATATCAATATGTGCTGTATAACTGTCAAGTAACTAGTTGACACCACCATCTGTAGGTTCACTGCCCACACCACACACGAATAGATCGTGCCACCCAATATGTCGCTTCCACCAGTTCTTCCATCTCTGTTCAACGCTTGCTTCTCCAGTGCTTTTGTACTGAAGTAGAACATGATTATTGCACTTGTCAAACCATTCAACATCCAACCAATAATTCTGCGCCAGCTGAAGAGCACATTTTTTGCCCCTTCTTGGTATAATAGAGGAAACTGGAAGGTGGAAACTTACAATTTCAGTTTATTCACAATATCCATATCAGTTCACAACTAAGCCTGAGCAGGCCACATACCTTGACAGAACAACTGGGGGATACATCCTGGTCAAAGACACCCAAAGCAATCACTGGAAGCGAAGTGAAGAAGACATTGTAAAGCGACAAAAACCAGTCATTGTATGCAGGTTGGCCAGAGAATGATGTGTATGCCTCGTATAGGAAAAGGGAGAAACCGAACGTGACGTTCTTGTAGAAGAAGTAGCATATCTGCCAACAGAGAGGATAATAGATAACCTTGTTATTTAAAAGCTCATCCACGATCAATTTTTATTTTTATTAATAATAATAGAATTACCATTGATGAGATCCTTCTGTAGCACCAATGTCCATGTATGAGCAGCAACCTTTCCAAATATCTAAACTGACCAATTGCTATATCGCTTGACATGACAGCCTGAGTTGATATAACCACGAAGTAGGGTTTACAAGAATTCATAGCAAAAAGAAGAGATACCACAACAAAAGTAATTTGTACAAACTGCTAAGGCACCTGCATTCCTTCAACGCCACTGATTCCAACCCCAATATCGGCTTCCTGAAGCATGCCCACATCATTGGCACCATCACCAATTGCTAAGGTTGTTTTCCCAGTTCCACATTTGACTAGTCTTGTCACCTGAACAGCAAAGTTGATGGTAAGCATTATAGACAAAGAGCTGAAAAGAAACAGCATGCACCCCCTATGTGCAAGCTAAAGAAATAAGGCCCACCAGTGCCTTCTGTTTTGGTGAGGAACGGCAGCAAATGACGGATGCACATTTAAGTGCAAGCTGAAGAAACTTGTTCTTTATATCATCCTCCAAGGCATACGCAAGTGATTTCCCATCAATGATCAAAGCACATGCTGCAGAACCTCTGTTTGATCCCGTAAGCTGAGCATTCCCTTCAGTTATTTGTTTGAGAACTGTGTCCTTCGATGCCTATCAAATGGATCAGAATATCCGGGCAGTAACACTTACATAAGTACATTTCTTTTATTATGCACATTCATATGCATGGTTGGTGTCACGTTAGTAGTAATGCTCTCTAACTTATAGATTGCTTGAATTGGGTTGATATTTTTGTAAACTAAACTAATAAATTACCTTGATAATTGCGTTCTTTTCCCCTTCTTTCTCCAATGCTTGGATCTCTGGCGTATCCAGAGTGATTATAATTTGCTTCATTCCTTGTCGAAGTAAACTACAAGCAAATCTGCACATTCACATTTTCAAGTTAGAGAATCACTTCTAATTATAACTATAGCTTCATCCTAATGGTCTTGATTTAAGACTTGTAACAAAATAACATACCCAATGTTGATAGCAGTCTCCATTTTATCTCCAGTCAAAACCCAGATCTTAATTCCTGCTTGGGCAAGCTTGTCTATGCAGTCAGGAACCTGAATAAGCATCAAAAGGCAAATCATATAAGAATGATATAGAAAGTTACATTTATGTTAATTCTTTCCTAAATTTTCTCAACTGACCCCAGTTTGGAGTTTGTCTTCAACAGCAGTAGCACCAAGAAGGATTAGATCTCTCTCAATCATGTCAGCTACTTCTTCTATCAATGTTTCCCGATCTGCGCTAACTGAGGTCTTGGCTTCACTTAATTTCTGATTGAAAACCTTATATTCGTCTTCACTAAGTTCACGATAAGCAACAATCAGGGTCCTTAGGCCTGCATCAGCATACTCATTCATGTGGTTTCTTGTCTCCAATTCAAACTCTCTACCATTCTTACCAAGCCTTTCAAACATGACACTGCATCATACAAATATTATGTTACAATGAAGTTCTACGTACTTCAAACAAAAACAACTGTCATGGGGTGGCTTGTCACAAACCTGTCAGCTCCTTTAGAAAGTATTAGTAGCTGTCCCTCCTCATTTCTTATGATAACAGACATCCTCTTTCTTGCACTGTTGAATTCTAAAATATTTAAAATCTGGTATACCCTGCAAGAAAAATCAATTAATCTCCTAAGAAATGATTTCAAAAAACTGAAACAACACTAGTACGTGCATGTATAACTAAAGAATTGGAGGATTGAGTCAAATATTCCACAAGTGTTTTGAGCACAATTTTCCTACCAAAGGACATTGCAGAACCAGAAATACATAACTCTGCTTTAAGAATGTTACTAGTTTTAGTCAAGGAAATAAGACCTCAAATCCCCCAACATTTTCCAAATGAAGGCTATAAGCAAAAGATTAATACCAAAATCAACAAACAAAAAAATTGCACAAATGGTCAGAAAAAATATAAGAAGACGGTGAAGTAGAGCAGTCATAGTGCAGACCAATCTGGGGAATTAGAAAACAAATACTCCATGATTCAACGTGTATACTTAAGGTCAGAAGAAAAGGTGTGCTAGGATTCTTTGACAAAGTTTTATTGCTTCTTCCCTGTATCCTAAAACATGAAAACAAATAAGGAACACTGACCTCTCAACCCTTTTCCCAGACTTGATATCAAATTCACGAACAGATATGCTTGTTTGAGTCCTTTTGTAGAATTCAAATCCAAGTTCTCTTGCTGCAATCACGAATGCTGCTTCATCTGGTGATTCAGCTTCATAGGAGATCATGCCTGTATCTTCATTCTCGTCAGGAATAGCAGTATGACAGATGGCTAACAAGCGGAAAAACTGTAAGACGACAGAAGAATTGGGCTCATGGATCCAGTTTCCATTCATTATCCTTTCATCTTCAAAATTGAAGCCTTTAATTAGTGGTTTTGTACGGGTTGAATCCTTTTCATGAAAATCGTTTTCCTTCCCAACCGATGGATGACCTTTCCTTCTTTCCATAGCTCGCTCAACCTCAGTAACACCACGACCATATGCAACCCCAGCCACTGAACACTTTATAAACTCCATGGAATTGCAGGTTAGTGTTCCAGTCTTATCTGAAAGTATTGTATCAACTTGCCCAAGTTCCTCATTCAAGTTTGAGGTACGTGCATGAGCTGGTTTATCACCTTCTTCGTAGTACATGTGAATATCTTGATTGATGAAAATGCTCTGAAGAACTTTAACGACTTCTATTGATACGTACAAGGAGATTGGAATGAAATAGCTGTACAGCATTAGGGCGGTCAGAAAGTGAAGAATAGATGCAACGAAAGCTCTCTTGGGATCAAAGGAAACTGTAGAGTCATCTGGTCTCAGATACCACCTTTTCATCCTTCCATTTTTCAGATCATCTTTAGTTGCAATGCCGAAGAAAATAGAACCAATTAATGCCATCAAAAACAAAATACTGAATAAGAGATAGATAACCTTGTCCATCTTTCTCTCAATTCTGCTTCTCTTTGAAGGGGGAGAAGTTGAATTTTGAATAACCTTTGTGTCATGTCCTGTGAAGATAACTGCCCCATATATATGATCTGTGTTCCGTAGCTTTGAGTCTCTTAGTAGAAGATGTTGAGGATTGAGGGGATAGACATTCTCTTCAAACTCCAGACTTCCAACAAAGGTGTACAAATTTGCGTTTGGGTCTTCACATTTTACCATAGCCTTGAAATCTTTGAAGTTAGAGTCATCAAGCAAAACAGAAGTCACATCCACTGACTGTTTCAGTTTCAGATTTGTCTCTCCATCAAGGTTCATGGTCTCAACATAGCAGCTTCCATCCTCATAACTGGACGACAGCAACAGAAGGTCTGCTGGAAAGAATTCATCCTTGTCCACCTTTACTATATCGCCAACCCTCAGATTCTTCCATTGAGTTTGATTGAAAACTCCATCACGTGTATGCACTTTAACTTTCCTATTGTTCACCTCAATATCCTGCCAATTTTCATGTTCAAAAGTAGGCAACAGAGTTTCCATAAAGGACTAACTTTATACAGATTATTTTCACAGTAGAAAGAAAATATAATATTCTAAGGTAACGAATAAGCTTCACAAATATTAGAAAGTCCTACAGAAAAATATCCTATTTTCACTAACATTTTTTCCCAGTTAAATCAAACTTCTGTTGAACTGCAGCAGAAAAAAACATTGCCAACAAAAAAAACACTAGATACTGCCATGAAGATGCTTCGTGAATTCTCTCAAGTTACATTGAAGTCTAGCTTTAAACTTTTTGGTTATGCATTTTTGGCTGGTCAACAGAAAGATATTTGCATATAAAGAGAAATGAACTGATTACGGGAATTAACTGTCTAAAGTTATGCAAGATATAAATTTTCATTACTTTTTAGTCCCTTGTGATCCATACAAAAATCTTCATTTTGATCATCAGCAGAATATGTGGTTTAGCTTAAACTTACAAACTCTCCCCTAACCTGGATAGACTTCTACAGGTATTTTAGGAATTTCGAAATTAGGCCAAAATAAAACTTTTAAATAGAAACTATTTTAGTTTATTTCCAATCTTATGTACTCATATTGTAACTTGAAACTGGGGGAAAAAAAATAAAATGGAAGATTGATTGAACGCATCAACCACCGAGAAGCACAGATGGACATAATTATACCCAGTAAGCAATTAAAAATACCTGCTGCTTTCGTCGCACATCTTCAATGAGTTCTTTGATCATGCTCGCTCCAATGACCACAATCAAAGGAAGAATAGCACTGACGGCCGAATAAGGTGCAAGAGGTGTGAAGGCCAAAATACCAGTGACCAAAAAGTAAAAGTTAGCCACCCTCCTGAACTGCTCGAACAATGATTTAGGAATGAACGTTGCAGGAGTGTACTTGGTACTACTTATACTGTTGACAGCATATTTACGAATTGCAGCCTCAAAACTTTCCGGTTCATTGCAGAACACTATCCTTGAAAATCCCGGTCCCCCAATTTGCGAATGATCATCCTTGAACAATGACTTTTTACCACATCCGAGTGAGTAGATCTTACTCAAACGTAGTCTCCTCTTTCTACCGCCACCCATTCGCTACCAGAAACAAAGAGGAAACCACTGACAACAACAGAATTATGGTGTCTGTTATATCAAATTGACACCAATAGGTGCGGCTTCTTTGAGACTATGAGACAACTTCTGGGTTCAAACAGAGAATTCGGTTGCAAAATTGATTCTTTTTCTATCTTTCTTGGGGAAACTGTTAACGGTGAAAATGCAGCTTCTTTGAGGAAAATAAGAAACTTGCAGAAATTATCCAGATCAGAGTCCCCAAGTAAGCCCAAGAAATATCCTCCCAGGTAGCCAAAAGCAGCTCCTTAAAGAGGCAATCCTTGATATAACCAAAACTCGGGAAGAAAAGATTAGGTAGATAAATATCCCGACAGAAAAATATAACACGAATATTCGAGTGTAAAACAAACTCTCAGATTCAGAGAGATGGAAAATTTAGAGAGAAGTTAGAAGCCACACTGAAAACAAATTTGCATCATGGCAATAGCTGAACAGAATGTTGAAGGGGAAAGGAAAGGTGGGAACTTCTACAGAAAGAACAACAAACCCAGGTAGGCTTTTGAGCAGAGAAAAACTGGAGATTATAGAATCACAATTAGCAAATAACATAAAACCCAAACCAAACCCTGTGACAGCTAATGGGAAAGTTTTCCAATGACACACGAGAAACAACGGTGTTCCCCGTGTATACAAATCAATGATAAATGCAAAGACTTGGAGGGTCAAGGGAAAGAAACAGGAGATAGATATTAACAGAACCTAGACTGACGATTTTGTAAGGAGATCCTTTGCCCATTTAACATATTCACCTTAAAATAGTCATGAAACCTGACTGGTTTCCATGAAACAACACCTCAAGTACTTGACTTTTCTTCCTTCTAGAAGAAAAATAAAAGAAAAACACAAACAACCCAAGTAACGAAGAAGAAGAAGAAAAAGAAGAGAGGTGGCGCAACCTGAAAGCTTTTGAACGTGGAACTTTGACCTTGTATCAGTTAATTTGGTTATTAGTTTGCAGATATTTATTACTTAATTCTTATTTTGCCTTTTTTTGACAATTCATCAGAGCAGACGCGCATTTGATTTCATCCAAAAACCAGTATGAATTATTGTAAGAATATGTCAAAATCCTTCGACGTTGAAATTGTAGGCAAAAATTCCAATATTTAGAAATGGGTTTTTTTATGCTCTTGGAAAATTATTACGCTATCCCATAAAGAACAGGTAGTTTCTTTCGCGGGAAATATTTTATAAATGTGAAGTTAGGAAGTTCCCCGATCTTGAAACCACATGATTCGTGTTATTTATTACCATTTCTACCGTTGTTGCACTAAATATAACCAGCTGCATTGTATTGTTCACTGTTGAGACAGTAAAAATGTATCTTAACGTAATAATATAAGAGGATTAAAAAATGTTTGAAGTACTAACTTTTAAAAATCAGATCGAAAGTTGAACCGAAAAGATAAAAAATTTAAAGAATAAAAAGTCTAACTGATATTAAACTTTTATAAAATCGATTAAATATTAAATAAAATTAAAATTTAATTGAAAGAAAATATCCTTACTCATTAAAAAAACTTGAAATTTAATTTTAAAAGAAATTATTAAATAAAAATAACATATTTATTTGTGCTGCCCGAATAAATATTATGTCAACTAAAATTTGCTATGAAATTTGTTTTGAGAACATGTCAAACAATCATTGTCAATCTAAAAATACTAATGAAAAATTCAGAGTGAGAACAATAATGATCTTATTTATTTTGAAATGACACTGAAAAAATAAAGACGACGGCTAAAAGAATTATAAATACAATATAAAAGATAATGGAGTAATTAGGAGGCTTTATTAGTAGACTTCCTAATTAATTTAATCATTGTTAATAATTTTTAAACCAAATTTACCCATCTTTAACTTGAGTACAAGTAGCTTTGGAATAATTAATAAAAATGTAGAACATTAGTTGTTAATAAATTATTTTATACAAATGTTTTAGAGTCTATTTTCTACTTAATTTCTTTTTATCCAATTCAAAAATAGTAAACCATGTATAGTATAATAACTTTTGACGACTTTAATATAAATATATAGGGATGAATAAAATTTACAAGTTATTATGTGTTAATTACTTGAAAAGAAAAATAAAGAGCTGGGGCCTAGGAGTCAGGAACGAAAGACAAGTGTCAGAATCTGAACAGGCAGACAATAACAAAACAGCCGAAGTGGGACACAAGGGACAAATGAGAGAATAGCACATTAGCGACCGGTCCACAGGAATCAACGTTACGCGTCTAGGTGATTAATTCTCTTATTTTGTTTAAATAATACATTCACATTGACACCATTTTGCTCGTGGACTTAATTCTTTTTTTTTTTTCATATTTTATAGAAACAAGACCACGTTTCATACTATCCATATACATGCACATGAAATCCCAAATAAAGCGTTAACTTCTCCAATTGTCAAAATGCAAATGTAAATATTAAAATAATTAAGCAAATAAAGCATGATCATAACCTAATTAATATTTAAAAAGGATAAACATAATATTATTATAAATGAAAATAAGATTTAAAAAATAATTATTTTATTCACTAATTATGGATTATAATGTTAATTTATAAGTTTAGATCTTCAAAAACATTACTCTTAGATATAGGAATATTTATAGTCAAATCACAATCATACGTTTTAATTATTTTTTTTAATTATCACATATTTTAATATTTATTTTTATATCATACATTATTTATTAAAAACAGCCTTTCTATTAAGTAGGAATAAAACTGCATATAATTGAACCTCTCAAGTCCCCGTATTTTAAAGAGACCCTTAATGTGTGTTGTTATTATTGTTGTACATTATTTATCTTCATTTATAAATTTTTAAATAATATTTAGAAATTTTATGAGTAATATCTAGATTTTCTTAAAAATTTCTTTGAAATTTTGGTTAAGTGCCAATCAATTTTCAGATTACCTTGCTACTGCTATATTGTTTACATTTTCGTTAGGATGCATAAAGATTGTCATTAAATAAAATTGTCATTTTTTACCGCTTTTGTCATGAAATACTCTATATTATCCTTAATATGAACTTTTTACATATTTATAATTTCTTCCTCCATTTTCTTATAATATAGTGAAATTGAACTCGTATGTGTTTGGTTTTTAAATGAAATACCAAATTCTTTGTTATATGCTAGACATTATAACTATCACAAAATAATAAAAACCTTATATTATTTGTGCTCAAGTTCTTTCAACACCAATTTCAACTATACTGTGTCTTTACTAGCTTATACAACTGCCTCATATGTTGCTTATGATGTTGATTTAGCGACAATTGATTTTAATTTTAAACCTAGCTTACAACCCCATTAGTAAGCGAACATATAACATGTTTTAATATACTTTTATTGAGATCATTTGTAAAATCAAAGTCAATATATTATTTGACGATAAAGTTTGATCCTCCGTATTGTAATGTAACATCATAGGTTCCTTAATGTATCTTAGAATCCTTTTTACATCATTAAAGCACGCTCTACTAAGATTTGTCATGAAATGACTAACTGCTCCCACTACACGTATAATGTGTGACCTTGTACAAATTAAGGAGAATGTTAAACTCCTCATTGCAAATGCATATGATACTAGAGGCATCTTTATCCTCTCATCTTTATTTCTAGAGCTTATACTAAAGGGTAACTTGAAATTAAGAAGAATTTTACATATTAAAGCGTCATAGGACCTTATTTAGGTAGTGTTTTTTAAGAAATTCAAATATTTTCTAATATTTTTGTCTTAGTGATTTGCATTCCTAGAATCTTATTTGTCAATCCCAAGTCCTTCATTTCATTTCCAATTTCTTAGCCAACTATGTCTTTAATTCTTTAATATAATCTTTATTAAATCTTATAATTAATATATCATCTACATATAATAAGAAGATAATAAAAACATCATTAATAACCTCTTAAAATATGCTTAAGGATATATATTAAGTTTGGATTTTCCAAGCTCATGATGAAATAATCAAATCTTTTATACCAACACCTTGGTATCTATTTAAGACCATACAGAGATTTGTTCAACTTACAAACTAAGTTATTTTTCTCTTTTTCTTCTAGTTGGAGCATGTAAATGTCTTCCTTTTATCTTCTCTTCCTTCAAAAGTACAAGCACACCTTAAATTATCTTTAAAATTGTATTGCCAATTTTTATTTTGCATCCAAAATCATCTAGTCACCTTAGAGATAACAAATTCTTCGTTAAACCAACACGTCGTACCTCCTGAAGAGTGCGAGTTATGCTATTGTACATCTTCAACTTAATAGTTCTAACATTGACAACCCATAAAAGATAATCATCACAATTGTACATACATTCTCCTAAGATAGTTACATAATGATATAACCATTTTCTTCTAGAAGTTATATGAAAAATAACTCTTGGTTCAATTAATCATACATCAAATGGTAACTCCCTACTTTCAATTATGTTTACTGCCTCATAATACAGAGCATTATTATCATCTAAAGTACATTCAAAATTTACTTAAGGATTTTTTTATTTTAATTTCAATATTCCTTTTTAAGTGACCTTTCTTGTCACAATTATAGAATTTTAAATTCCTTTTACTTATTGATTTTCATTTACTATAATTTTGGCTCTCACTTGGCATATGTTTCATTGATATCCCTTTTGTTACCATTAAGTCTTCGAATTATTATGAACTAGAATACATGTCTTTCTTATCCTCATGCTAACTTTATTCCTTTGGATTATAACTACGACATCATTGAAGACTAGTTATCGATAAGAAGACTACTATTTAAATTGATGATGAGTTGATAACGTTGAATCTGAAGTAAAAATTTAACATGTTCATGCAGCTTTATTGTAGTCTAATTATATGAATTTAAAGAATAGAGTAGCCAAATTATTAATGTGTTCAGCTATCAAAATGGATTATGACATCTTGAGAATATAAAGTTTTCGTTTAAGATAAAATTTGTTTTAGAGTGACTTGACCTCATACAATTTTATGAGAAGATTTCATATCTCTTTTAATATTTTCCTCACCTCTATATTTGATAAGACTTCATCAGTTAAATCTAGTGAAGATAACTTTCTATCTTCAACTTGCAAAACAGGAAATTATTTTCTTTGAGCTTCTCAATCTTAAATTTGACTACAATTAGTTCTATCTCATACTGCTTTAAGTTAAGAGAAATAACTCTCACTATTTCATATAAACGATGATTGTAGATGTGAATAATACCTGGTACCTTAAATGGAGAACAATATCTAATTTATTTTGTGATGTACAGGATTCACTTACACTGACAGTCATGAGTATATTATAACTAGATATAAATACTCTAACTAGACTTTGATACCACTTGTTAGACTAGTTAAATAGATACAATAAAATCAAAACTCAACTAAGATTGAAAGAAAAAACAAAAAACAAAATATTATTATGAGTAAAATTTTGAGTTATAATACAAAATTCACTCACTAACTTTAAGTTCCAAATATTAATTTGTAACTTAAAATCTATAAAACTTAATTCTCACAAGCCTTACTCTTAGATGCTTGAATTAGTCTTTTAATAGATTAAACAAGAAGATAGACGATGAAACAAGAAGATAGACGAATCAAACTAACTATAGCTATACATTTCAATTTGTTTTAATTATATATTTTTAAATTTTTACTTTTGCATTATGAATTTTTTATTTCCATCTAAATATTTTTATAAATAATATCTATTTTAATAAGATAGAATTTGGATTCAAAAGCTAAGTAGGTTTGAGAATTGTTTTTTACATTATTACCTAACATTACTTGTTGCTTTAAAATGGGGTAAAACAAGGAACTTAGTTCAGTGATAAGAAATAAGATTCTCAAATTATGTGAGTCCGGTGATAAGCATTCTGAATGCTAATATTAATCAGCATCCACTTTCACAAATTTTGGCATTACTAAAATCAATATTTTAAAAACCGGACCAGACGGAAAAGTTTAAGGTTTAAAGTTTCAACCGATATTGAACCGCTATAAAATCAGTATATAATAAATAAGAAGTATAAATTTTGATTTAATCAACTTTTTGGTTCAATTCAATTTATTTTATAAATAACAACTCTTATTGTTAAAAATAAATCTATTTATTAATTAATCAGTTGATTTTAATATTTTTCTTTTTTAATATTAAAATTATGAACAAAACATGTAAAGATTAAGTTTTTAAAGAATTAAATAATTTTATTATAATTTAATATTCATGATTTAATATTCCTAAAGCACTTAGTTTGGTATATAAAGTTTAAATTGCGTCCATAAGTAAGTATTAATTTTTGCATAGTATCGTTTTTTTGCTATATATATATATATAATTGGTCTACATTATTTATTTTCTTAACCATTCTTTTTAAACCAACTAGTGGTTAAGAGTAGTATTTTCTAGTCTTTTTGAAAGAAAATTAGTGGTCAAATCGCTATTCCCTACTAACATTAGCAAATCCCATAAGAGAGTATGCCCAACTTTCAAGAATAATTGTAGATAGCTGTTACCATCATCTCTCTGCTTCTTTGAATTCTTTTTACTATTTTCATCTTTTAGCTTCATCTTTTTGCTCTTCTCTCTCAATCTCTCTCATTATCGTATGCATCTCTCTGCCTCTTTTCTTTCCTTTTTACTATTTTCATCCCTTAGCCTTATTTTTCTACTCTTGCCTCTCAGTCTCTCTTATTATCATATTCATGGACTTGGATTAAGATATCACCCTTTGTCTTAAGTATGTTAATATTATGTTATTCTCACTTCCTTTTTGAGTTATATACACATAAAATGACGCATATCTTTATTTGTCGTTGAATTTGTGCTTTGCTTCATTAAATGATGAAAAGTCAGTTTATTTTGATTTTAGAGGTTTGAGTTAGAGATAATAAGTGCATACATAAAGAAAGGTCCTTTGGTGATGTGCGTGAGTGGGTGGTTCCAGACAGAGTGACTCTACTCTCACCCTCCTTCTTCATCTTAGTAAGCAGTTCATGGTTCACGATCCGAAAACCGGCCGATTTCTATTGTCAATGACTAAAAATAAAAATCGAGCTAAAAATCAGTTTGATTTGTACTTAACTCAGTCAAAATGGTTGGTTCGGTCTAATTTTTATATCATTTATAACCTGGTTATGTAGAGTGTCTATATTATTATAATTTCTTAGTTATTTTGAAACTTTTTAAATATTGTGCTAAAACAGATTCTCTTGTCTTTATACTATTTCTAGGCACGTTTCTTTTACGCCTGTTGCCAAGAATAATCAACTTATATTGTTGTGAACACAACTTCGTCAACGTACTGCAGCCTGTTCCTGAAAATTCCATTCGGCTGACATAAAAATAGTCAAATTGTGGATTAGCTTACGTTGCGCGTTGCCAATGCGTGCATCGTGGAGCGAAAATATAGGTGTTTGAAATTCTAATGCCCTGCACCACAAGTCTCGTTTTCCTTTTATAATATAATATAAATATCTATTGTTTAATATGAAAATTACCCATCAATTTTTATCAGTTGATATTACGCACACAATTTCGTTTAACTTATTTAGGCTCATAATATCATATATAGTGCATGAAGCCTCCGAAATCTTATTACTCTGGATTTAGAATTAATTTTACTTATTATTAAGCAATCTTTTGATTTTTTACATTAACAGTTTATTTTCGTTGCTTCTACAATTTTCATGTAATCTAAATTTTAGTATGCATTTTTTTTCTAAAATTTTGTATAAATCTGTTAAAACGTTAATTTTCTAATATTATAACAAATAAACAACATAAGTGAATTTAAACTTTCATTTCTGCCTGTTTAATGAACGAACGTGGAAAGATAAAGGAGCCTGCCGAGGGTTCATAATTTGTAAAAGTACTCTTGGTTCTGATTGCATACAAATAACTAGAGTATTGATTGGGATACCAACACAATTGTATATAAATGGAGTAATTTTGAAGGCAGTTCCAATCTCGCCTTAATTGACCAAGGCATGGTGCATGCTTGATATTTCTAGAACTATTCAACGGAATACTTGTCCACGACATTGTTGTCTGAAATGGAAGTGCTTCTCCGTGTAATATCTGGAACTGGTTTTATACTAAGCACCTGCGCTACAAATTATATATTTTGAATAAATAATTTAATAATTTAAAAATGAATAATAAATGCAATTAAAATAATAATTGAATCTTTCAATATAACTTGATTTTCACTTTTGAAATTTAGCCATGTTTTAGAGTTATCAAGACTCAAGCACAAACCTTCCTCTTATAGGTTTTGAGCAAACTCCATGAATAAATTGAACCACTCTAAGAAGTTAAATCATATATTTTTTTTCTGGAAATTGAAATTTTAATTATTTAAACCCCGAGTTATATTGATATTGATTGGCCAGCCGAATGTTCTAACCGTCGCCCGAATTATCCAATAGAAAAGATATTTTAACCAACTGAATTAACTAACCACTCTGGCAAATGGTTAGCTGAAAATCATGGTAACTACTTCTCGAATCTCACAACAAACAAGAACACTGGCTGACAAAACAGGTACCGCGTAGGTAGAGCCGTATACAGTGAAAGTTCGAGCGAGTAAGCCGATTTGACATCATGACTAAATTCCCTACTGATATGGACATTGTCCAATTGGAATTTTCTAATCAATCTCTTTTGAAGTTCGTATACTCTTATAGCATTCTTTTTTAATAACTTCATACCATCATTTTTATTTGGAGTAAAGATTCATTGGGCAACGTTCTTCTTGTGTGAAAACAAAAATTGTTTCCTGTTATATTATTCCAAAACTTCAAAGCGTAAGTGAACATACAAAAAAAATTATTTCTAGCCATTAAACATCAATATATATTTTATTCACAAATGAAAAATAATAATCTTATATAATATCAAAAGTTGATACATTTAAAGTTTTATTCTAGCGACGGATGGAGAGCGTATTCATCTTAATGTTTCGTGGATAATTACTTAATCAGGGTAATATAGTAATTGATATTATAACTTAAAGGATATAACAAAAGACATCGTTTGAAACAGGGATGAAGTTAAAGGTCTGCCGTTAAAGTAGAATAAAAATATTCAAGATTTAGATATTTAAAATGAATATTTATTACATTAAAGTTAAACACTAGTTGACGTTTCATCATTTTGACATAGCCTACACCTAACAAATTGCACCAGCCTAGCTTTTGTTGAGCAATTTTAATGAAGGGATATTTGAAGGTAGTGAAATGAGTAGGTCGTTTATATACAATGACAACTGGGTGGATAAGTTTGACTGGAAGAATGTCGTTTTTAGGTGAAAATTTGATGGGTATCTTTAGCTTACTAACATGGGTAACAAAATTGAAAGCGAACACTTCAATTTTTTGTAGCTTCTAGAAGCCTAGGCTGTCTTTTGTGTGAGGAAATGACAAAAACTGTGAAAAAGCAAAAGGTAGAGAGGTTATTGTTTGAGACTTACTTGTTTCTCTTGAATGTTTTATCATGCGTGGTTTAGTGACAAACTGGGCACCTAAGATATATACCAACAAGAACACAAGTTGATGATCAGGAACATCCACCGTTAATTAATTCATAATTTCCAATCATTAAAACTAATTAACACCTAATTTTATTGTAGGTAGCTGGCTAAGTGGGAAGCTTCTCATCATTAGATGAAAATCTCTTTCATCAAACGTGAAAGATTTTTATTGATTTAGGAAAGTGAATTAATTGCACGTACAAATTAAACTAATATATCATCTACACATCATTTGGTCGTTAAAAAAAAACACAAAAACGAAACTCAGATAAGAATAGAGTTTCTTACTCGTACTCGGAGAAGCCAAGGATAACGTGATAAAACATTGTAAACATGTGTTGTCTTCAAAAGAAAGCATGTGAAATTGCCACTTCTCAGCTCGTCAGCCTACAGACAGCTTTGATTTTTTTTTTTGGAAAGTTCAAAATCATTCATTCCATTAAATTGTATTGAAATTTTTACTGATTTAATAATTTCTAAACATATGATACACTATAGATAGTCACATCACAAGAGGGTAGTTGAGAATTCATAAATTACATGAGTGATATATGTCAAATAAACTGATTTATTAATTTATCATATTCTATATATCATTAGTTATATTAGAAATATAATAATATTTAATATTAACTCACTTTATTAGAAATTAATAACTTATTATATTTGTTACTTGTTAATGATATATATATATATATATATATATATATATATATAAAAATATATCTTATTAATGTTTATTTAATATGTAATAATACTTATAAATAAAAGGAATAATTTTTATTTATATTTATAATTCATATATTATCATAGTAAGATGATTAATAGGTTATAAGAGTTTATAATAATCTAATAATATTTATTATTTATTCTTATTTTATTTTATAAATAGTTATTTATGAATAATTTAATATTAAGATATTATTATTATTATTATTATTATTATTATTATTATTATTATTATTATTATTATTATTATTATTATTATTAT
>JAOTAY010000003.1:17412844-17425527 GCA_025629805.1 Erythroxylum baracoense | reverse complement strand
TATTATTATTATTATTATTATTATTATTATTATTATTATTATTATTATTATTATTATTATTATTATTATTATTCAACACTAGCACTAGATCCAACAAATTAATGAGATAAGAAAAGTTATTTAGTATTTATAATGAATATAGTTGGCTGATATAATAAAGTAATTAATTAGCATTGGTGCTAAGTCTAGTAGATCGATAAGATATAGAAAACTAATCAGCACTAACATCAAGTCCAACAAGCCAATATAAAATGAAATTAATTATTAACAAACAAATAAATTTTACATATTAAATATTATTATACTATCCATAAATAAATTATTACATATTAAATATTTGTATACTTTTTACTCTGCATAAACATGTGTAAACAAGATAAATTAATAAAATAATAAGAATTTTATAATTTTATTTATTAATAGAAAATTAACTAAATTAAATTAACATTTATATTAAATGTTATATATTTTAATATGTGTAATGATATGTAATAAATCAATATATTTGAAAAATACTATCCTTGCAATTTGCTAATTATTCTCTTGTGACGAAGTTGTCCATGTGGTTAAAAATTACCATTACAGTGATAATTATACAACTTTAATAGAAGGACATACCATGATATTTTAAAGCATAGACATTTTGGTAGAATTGATGAAACTATATAGGAGTTTGATATCTTTTACCCATCTACTTAAAGTAAAATGTAGGTTTTAAAAGGTCAAATTAACAAAAAATTATTTAATTATAGTTTACATACTTCAATATAAATATACAAGAGCTATACATATAGTGCATGTAAGATGTTCGAAATATACAAAGTAAGTGTCATCGTTAGACCTAGAACATATAGACTTAAGTGGTATATAAATATGAGATCCTAAATACCACAAAATGGTCAACACCTCAAGCCTTATATTAATTTAACTTTAAAAGATGGTGATCGTTTTTGTCCCACATAATGGAATGAGTCAATACAAATTCCAATTGAAATCTTTTTACTAAGTTATGTATCAGGTTTGAGAAATCTCATTTTGGAAAAAAAGCAACTAATAAGATAAAAAAATAATAACTATGTTTTGATGAGAATGGCAAAGGAGGAAAACATGTTTGAGGACTTATTGTATCCTATCAATGGAAATCAAACCTCTAACAATAAGGAAAGCAGTGGACGCCAACTAAAAGAAATTTCATTAAAGGAGACTACATAAAGCTAATGGGATTGAACTTTATTCCAAGTGATAATCAAATTGAGAAAACATAGGTACCATGCTCTTGTATAGAACCATCAGTTGAAGAAATTTTTGAAAGAAGGACAAAAAAATAGCATAGAAGTATATAAATTTGTTGAAACAAATTAGGTTATTAAAGAAAAAATAATAGCACAACCAATACCCAAAGACTTATTGAAAATGAAAATGATTTAAGTTAATGGATGATAAATCTAAAGAACAAAAAATTGATAAAGCAAAGGACAAAAAATTAGAGGAATTCCTGAGTGGAAATTGTAGAAAAGATCCAAAGGATATAAATCCAATAGCCACTCATAATGTTAAAATTTTCCTAGAACATTAGGCACGTTAACTGTCTAAAAAAGGCAAGTAGCACTAAGTGATTTTGTGAATGAGATCCAACTAGTAATTATTGGAATGATGCAGACCAAAATAAATTAGGAAAATGTAGATAAGTTAAATATGTTGGGAAACCAATGTTCCTTTTTATCAAACAATCACCATCACCACTATGGCTGCATCACTCTTGCAGTGGATTCAAGAAAAGTCAATGTTAAATTACTTGACTCAAATGACTAACTAATGTAACTATCAATATGGTTAATCCAGGATAACATTGAAACTTTTGTCATATATGTTTATGGTTCAAAATTTTCATTTCAAAGGAATTATCTTTGGGATGAGCTCCTAGACATACACTCATATATTTAGGGTCCTTAGATAGTCCTTGGGGATTTTAATAGCACTTTATATAGATCAAAAGTTGAGGGCATGCGTGTATAAGGAACTTGTAAAATGAATTCAAAGATTTTGTAAATAAAATTGTAGTCATTGATTTGAAGCTAGAGGAAGTAAATGCACCATCTGGTTTAATAACTTTCTAGCAAATAAATAGGGCTTTACATAAGCTATTATAAGTTACAAGGATGAAATACATACATTTGTGCTAAAAACTTTCCTATATCAAATAGGAGCTCAATGTCCTTAATGCTAAGAGATTGAAAAATACTAGACATTGTGCTATAGAGGCAAAAACTAAAATGATTCCAACTCAAGAGAACCTTAAGAATAAGTGCTTGACTAACTATATATTTAATCCATAATGCTTATTAATTTATTTTATGATATACTTAAGATACTTATTTTGGTTTATATTTTGTATAAGGTATAAATTGGAAGAACAAGAACCAAAATGAGCTAAACTCATATCCTCGTTGCCATTTGATTGATGTTTGATTTTATTTGTCTTCATGGAAGCAAATGAGATGATTTAGGGTGAAATGTGATGAAGAATGTAAGAAATGAAGTTATTGTAACTTAAACGGTCGCGTGTGGGACCGTGTAAGTCATTGGAAACATGTACAAGCTCAAAGACAATATTTCAACCACCTTTGCAACCTACACGACCTTGTAAAGTGAGATACATGGCTGTGTAAATGGCCATGTACCTCACCGTGAATGTGTATATTCACAATTTCTATAATTTTTAAATAAATAGTGACTTACACGACTATATAGTTGACCATGTATTACGATGTAACTCTAATTTTAAATATAAAAAGGAATTTAAGAGGCAAAATGAAGTATGAAGATATTAGAGACAAAAAAGGGAGGCGGATTCATTTCCCTTTGGAGAGTTATAAGGAGCTAAACTTCATCTTTCAAATTCAATAGGGATATCGAGGATGACAAATATATTTGGACATTGATTAACCTAGAGATGTTTTTTTTAACTCTCTTTTTGAATTGATTATGTTATTCTATGATTAATATTTTGGGATTTATGTATGAATGATTTAGATATTGTAAAGACATTATTCATATATGAACCCAATGCCAAAGTATATATTGAAATAAATATTCGTTGTAACTTTGATTCACTTGTAGTAAACTAATGTTGGGCATCATTAGGGATAATATATCATAGGTTAAATGAACCAAGTTTACATGGTTATTGATTAGATTAACCTATTTTCCTATTATGTAATGCGGTTGACACATTAAATCTAAAGAGCTTATTCTATGTTGTCTAATAACTAGACCTAATTAAAGAGCTTGTTTTAATTAGATACAACCTAAGAGAAAATTAGGATTAACTGAGCTTGTCTTTAATCTATGTTTAATAGTTTCAAACAGAGGTATGAAAACAATGTGATGATTGATTGTGCACATTCGTGTGAAGGTTGAGATTGAACCGTAAGCTAGATTCAAAACTCATTGATTAATTTTAGTAATTATGTACTGTTCGATTTAATTTATCTTCAATAGCTTAATTTTACTTTTTGTTAATCGAATTCAACCAAACCTTTACCTCCGAAAATCCTAAACACTATTTTATTCATTATAAAGTTAAATACTCATTCTCTATAGATACGATCCTTTCTCACCACAGCTAAAAATTTATTTGTGTAGAGTTATTTTTTAGTTTATTTGATAGTTAGTTTTTACAATTATTTCTTGATCTTTTTATGATGTTACTGTAATGGTAGTGATGAGATCTCCTCATTAAAACCCGGTACAATTTGATCCCGAAATCAACAAGACACTACGAAGGTTACATTGGAAAAACAAAATAACTCTAGGAATAGAGCAAAGAATCGATTTGGAAGAAGCGATAACCAATCCAATAACTCTAAGAGAGTTGACTACCCTAGACTTGACTTAAAGGCCCTTATGTATTACTTTTCCAAATTTTATTGATCATATTACTTTTGAGCTTAAGTTTGGATTGATATAACATTTGCCTAATTTTTTTTAATCTTGTAGGTGAGGTTTCTTACAATCATCTCAAAAAGCTCGATTTGGTCTATTTTAGTATGAAACCTTTAGGGGTGATAAAAGAGTAGACTATGTTGCAAGCCTTTCTATTTTCACTAAAGGATGTAGTAAAAGACTGATTTTTTGATTTGCCTGTAAGGAGTGTGAGCACATGGATCTTGGCTATTTTTAGAGATGTACTTTCTACCATTAAAGACAACCAATATAAGGAAAGAGATTTGCTGGATAAAGCAACATCATGTAGAATCCCTTTACAGGAATTAGGAGCATTTCTAGTTGTTGTGTGCTAGTTGCCCTCATCACAATATTACAGAACAACTCCCTATCTAATACTTCTAAGAAGGATTATTGCCTACAGATAGGAGCTTGGTAGATGCATAAGTAGTAGATCACTGTGTAAAAAGACTTATGTGGAGGTAAAACTTTAATTAAGCGTATATTAGTGAAAACTTAATAATTTGGCATCTGATGTTTGTAGGATAAATAAGGTAAAAAAATTCATCCATAGAACATCACTTAGACGAAGTAATATCTTTTGTTAGACAAATTGTTGTAGAGGGGCACAAGTGAAAGCTTGGATTTTATATGCAAAAATGAACCATCCAACAGATAGTTATCTAACTCTGTAAGATGGAAACATGGAGTACATCAATGCTAGAGAGAAAAAATCTTTCCTATCTATACAACCCATCTCCTAAAACATAAGTTATGGCAGGAATATGCAATAGAACTACTTCCCATGTAGGCCATAGAATGTGCAATAATTCAAACCTAGAACACAAGCCTCTTCTTCTAACTCAAGTACATCATAAAAGATTTAGTTAAGTCTCTTACAGCTAATACTCTGCAACTTTAGCAAGATGTAAAACAATTTTAGTAAGAGACAAGATTCAATTTCAAGACATAAGGTCTAGTATCCTACATTTTGAGAGCCATATGGGTCAAATAGCAGTGGCTATCAACCACTTAAAACTACAAATCAGAGGGAGGTTGCCACCAAGGTAAATCCAAAGAATGTTAGTGTGGTGACCTTAAACTAGAGACATAGATCTAAAATTTGATGAAGGAATTGAAATTTGATTCTGCCTCTAAGAGTTTTGAATTCTGTCTTGAAGTTGAGTTTTAGTTGTTATCCTTATTTTCGAATAGCCTATAGTTTTTAGGGTATAACTCCTTATATAATTTACCAAATTGCATGAAATTTATTCTATTAGAAACTTTATACATAGGGCAATTAAATAAATTGATAAAATTATAGGCTAATGTGGGAATTAAAGGAAAAAGAAGGACCAATGTGCAATTTCCTAAAATTAACTCATGGACTAATAAGATTAAAGCATATGTGTCCAATAGAATTATAACACATGGTCCAATTGAATTGTAACACAAGGTCTAATGGAATTGTAACACATGGTCCAATAGGATTGCAATATATGGTCCAATGGGATTGAAACATATGGCTAAGACTAGAAAATTCATGAAAAGGCATATGGAGAGGGGAGATGGACAACACTTTGATGGCTTAACTTTAGATTTTTCTCCTCTCCATTTCACCTTCTTTATCCCATCATTTTTCACTTGGTGATTCAAGCAAAGCCAAAGAAGAAGGAAAGGAAATGCATTTGAAGAAATACTTGGCCAATTGTGTGTATCTTTGAATGGTTATAAAGATTTATTTGGATATGGAGTGGTTTCTAGGATGATTTTTGGTATTATTTTGGTGTTACTTTACATGAACTTAGTTGTATATGATAAGAGAGTATCATATAGTGGAATTCTGTCTAGGGTTTGTTTGAGTTAGTCACATTGTTTGAGTCATAATTCAACCTACAAACCTCTAAATTGTGTGATTTCAGTTGCATATGAAACCTAAGACATAGAGTTAAACATCTATAGGGGGGATTCTAACTTGGTTCTAGCTTTATGACCTTAGAAACTGAGATCCAAAATGGTGACCTGATATTGCACCTATTTTGGAGCATCTTGTGATATGTTGCGTATATATATATGTATATATAGCTCTAAATGGTTTGATTTTTGATGTTTTGGAAATTAGATCCATAGGGAAACAAATTTCTAGAAGACCTTAAAACATAATTCAAACGTTTTGTATATGCATTGTAAGGAACAACTGGAGTCCATCATGTGATTTGCTTGGATTGATTGTTTGCCTATTTTTAAACCGCTGTGGGCTTAGCCCAAATTGCACTATTTTGAGTTTGTCTTCACTTCTAAATTTTACCGAATCTTATCCTACCCTTTTTGAATGTGTATGAAACTTTTTGAACACCTAGAAATAAATGAAATATGACTTCACATATATATGTGAATTGGGTGATTGAACATTAGAATACAAGATTGTGTACAACGCATTCCAAAGAAAATTTACATGTACATTAATGATTTGTATGCATATTCATTACTCATATATGTATAGTATGATTGTACAAGTATGATTTTGATACCCTTCTAATGGTGGTAAGCCATGACTTGGATGTATGAATGCAAATATAGATTTTATGAATTGAAATGTATATCATATGATTTGTTAATATATGAATTGTGAAATTTTGAAATGGTTAAAGGAAAGGTTATAAAGCCTGCCCTATTGTATTAGTTATGGATAAATAGGCATGCTTATAGGGTTACAGTGTAGCTGCTACAGTTTGACACCACCAGTGCCCACAGTTCGATACCTTCAGTTATCCATAGTTTGATACTTTCAGGTATCTACAGTTTAATACATTCAAGTATCCACAGTTTGATATCTTCGGATATCCACAGGACCCATTATCCACACCCACAGAAAATGTGTAGGCTTAACACAGAAAAGAAATTTAACATTCATAAATAAGAAACACAATATGAAAACTTGAATAATTGGTATTGATGAGCATTTGTATTGATTGTAATAATGAATTTTGATGATGTGCAATTCTAATGATAGTTTGTATCAATGAGCGCTGAATATCAATGTTTAGCTTATAAATGTGAATTTATGGTATATGAATAACATATTGAAGCATGTTTACATTAAGTAATTTTCTTAAGTATTCCATCATTATTTTCATGAGTGTTGAGTATCAAGGTTTGATTGATGAATGTGAATTTATCGTACGTGAGTTATGTTATTTTTAAATGTGTGTGCTTGACAGATAATTGTTGTAAGTAGTCATCTAAACTAAGTGTTTTTCCTACTAAGTTTTCAAGCTTAGCACGGGTATTAATCCATATAGGTCTAGGTCATAGAAGTGAAGTATAAGGAACATCTGTAGGGACCAAGGCCAATAGCTAAGAGAAAAAGTACCTTTGGAATGTGTCTTTTAGTTAAAGATGATTGTATATGCAAAAGAGTAAAGGAAAATGATATATTTTCTTTTGGATTATCATTTTAATTTAAATATGTATTACTACTTTTAAATGATAATGTTAAGTGATGTGAAAATTTACATTATGTATATGTACAACATTGGATAGTTAAATGAGTGATGTCAATCCCTATAAATGAATAGAAGTGTATGTCATGAATGTATATACAGGAATTTGGGTGCCACGTGTGTAGGTAGTTGTAGGCTCCGTATAGGGGGTGTTACAAAGAGTTAGAGTCAAAGTTGGGAAAAAATGTTGGAGTTCTAAACACACTTATAAACCATAGGGTTGGAGAAACATGAGGATTACATCAGGGATGTGATAAAGAGCACTCTTCCATTAAAGCTTTAGGGATTCACATTAAAGAAAAAGGGGGATATAAAATAGATTCGCTTCTTTTTAATTCTTCTTAATTTTTGTTTTTTAAATTATTAAGAACAATAATTTTTTAATGTTTAGGTATGACGAACCCTAAGTTGGGATGGACTTTATGATTTAATTCTTTATTTAATACATTTTGATTATTTATTCATTTCAATTCAATTATATGTTTAAAGTCTTGAGAATTTCACGAAAATATTAATGCAAACTTAGGGGTTTTAACTAGAAAAAGATTTCAGTTAATCAATTGAGGATTAATTGTCAGTAGTCTTGAGAAAGATATTAACATAGGATAGGAATTTCCATAGTCTAATGATCAATAATTAAATTGCAAAAGGGTTAATAATTAGGGAATTCATTACCTAGGCAGCATTTATTTGATACTGATTAATCTTAATGTCATCTACGTTTTTATTTATAATTATATTGAACTACAACTTAGTTTTAATTAAACTACCATTATATTTTATTGATTAGATAATAAAAAGAGGTTATTACTACTCAATGTTTACTAACATTATACTATAGTTCAATAGGTGCACTTGCTTACGAGCTCTATAAGGTAAATTTTAACTATATTAAGTTTTTGACACCATTTTTGGGGAAGTAAGTGTACAAATTAAATGTAGGTAAAATTGCCCTTTTGTATTAACATTTTTTATTTCCACATATTTTGTCTCGTTTTAGGTAGTATGACAAGAAGAATGGAAGCAATGCAATAATGAAGGGAAAGGGCGATGCCGAGAAAATGACAAGGAGGTGAAAGGTCTTCTAAAGTTCTAAGTGGAGCTTGCTCACCACTAATTTAAGAGATTACTACGGATCTACCGGCGTGACATAAGATGCTACATTTTAATGCTGAGATTTATGAAGAGAAATTTCAACGGCTTAAACATAAGAAGTTCATGACTTGCATATGTATAGATTGGGAGGTGTTGTAACGAGTTAGTTTAGCCTAAAAGGTTTGGGATTTCATCAATTTACGAGTATGGTTTCAGTTTTTCAAGATAGTGGAGCACATATATCATGAACTCACACTTAAGGTGTCCTCCACTTTCCTCGTAAAAAAGCACCACTACAATTAGAGCTAGCTAAAGACGATCTAGTTTTGGAAGTTTGTGTACATGAAAAGGATGAGTTACATAGACTACTTCATGATGGTGGGGCTCTATGATTAGGACTTTATGGCGAAACAGAAGTGAATAGATCTTTGCCTAGATTTTTTGCATAGGAATAGATGCTTGAAATATCCAGCACCGTTAATAAGAAGGGGGTTACAGCCCTAGTAAATCAGGCTCGATACGAAACAATCAGTTAAGAGGATGGGAGACTTTGACAGGCTATCATCGATAAGGCTGCTCGATACCATGGCCTCTATGAACTTGGATGTTATAAAGATTATACACATCGTGCGGCAGAGATGGGGACAAACAGGTGATATTTATCAATTGGTCGATTTTTTAAATGAGCAATTAATTGTAAAAGTAGACAGTGATCATCCTAATATATAGGAGCAGCAGCTGGGATGTGACTCACCTTAGTTACCACTGCTAATAAGACAGCCCGAATAATGGGATGACCTTTCTGAGAGCACGAACACTCCTAAGATTTCGACACCAACTCCATATTAGGACCAGCTAAAGATTACCCTATTATATAAATACATAGGAATGATCCTAAGAAGGTAAGTCATTATACGGGACGACCAATAGGATCTAATGATGTATGTGATGCAGCTGGACACATATGATAAACGAATGGAGGAGGTGCTATGAAGGATGGCAGGTGACGTTGGACTCAATGTGTTACCTCTACCTACTAAAGCTGGTCCATCAGCATCCACTTCAACAGTAACACCTGAGGACACAGAGGCCACATGTATTCCTAGTACACCAAACAACTAATAGATACAAAGGTAGTTTGAGATGCTCAATTAGGTTCTTTATTTCTATTCATATATTTTTCTTATTTTTATTTATTAATTTATTTTGTTTTGTTTTAGTAGTTAGCAAGGGCTTAACCCTAATAAACTTTATTATTAAAATGTTATTAGGTTTTTATTTTTATTTTATATTCAATTTTCCTTTTAATCCTATTTTGTTTCTCTTTGCAAGGATGATTGTACTTAATGTTTGATGAAAATTGCAATGAGTTCAAAAATTGTGTATAATATTATTAAGGGAAGTACCAAATCATTGTTCCTTTCTCACTATGTTTCCTTTGATATTATACTTTTTCTATGCTTTTATTATGTACATTGGGAACAATGTACAATTTTAAGTGTGTAGAAGAGGTTAATGAAAATTTCATAGAAAAATTTTCAAATTTCTTAAGCTTATTATAATCTTTATTGTTTATTATCATTAATTGATATCTCAGTTTAGTTAAAATCTGTTTGAAACATTTGGGTTATTATTAAATATTGAGTTAAATTAGTATGTAAAAGAGTGAAAGTTGGATTAGACCTTTTTCTTAATAAGTCATATATTTTTTATGTAATCATTAAGTAGTTAGTTTTAATAAAATTGCATATTATTTACACATATGAAACCAAATTGTGAGATTTTAAGCTTAAGAGTAGATATATCATTATTTTATGCTTCATTATTTTTTGTTATGTGCTTATAATACATAGTCGGATGATTCTAGAACTTGCTTTTATTGTTCATGTTGAAACCACTTTTTAAAATTAGAGGAATTAAAATGATAAAGGCATTTAGATTTAACCCATCTATTTTAGCCTATTTTCTTTGAGTATTGCCTACCCTATTTTATCCTTAAGGAGTAATCAAAATTTAAGACCTAGCCCTTTCCCTAATAATCACCACATTGATAGTCAATTACCCCATTTTTCTTTCAAAATTTTCATCAAACATTTCTATTACGAATTGTATTTCTACCAGAAAATCCTAAACCACTTTTATCATCTGGATGTCTATAACTTCCAATCATATCATTCATTTTTTTGTACTCTCTGTAAATTTTGATAAATCTACTGAAAGAATATTAATCATTAGTTTTAACTGATTAATCTCCTTATATCTATCTATAGTTACTTTCTTTTTCATATCGTCTACTTGTTTCTTAAGGCAGACATTTTCTTCTTCTAAGATTTTTTGTTCTTAGAATTTTCAACAAATTTCTTTTTCAACAATCTATATTATTTTAGAATAGCATGTGAATCTTCTAACAGTTCTAAATAGGCATGCTGAAGATCATTAAAGTCAGAGATTACCTCATCATCGCTTTCACCTTCTGCTATCAAGCATATGTTTGCTTGTTCTGGTGATTCTGAGTTAGATTCAGATTCAGATGAATCCAGATATTCCCATTTTGCCATCATACCTTTTTTGTTTCCTTGACTCTTCTTTTGTTTTCTTTTGAGCAAGGAGCATTCAGACTTGTAATGTCTTGGTTTATTACACTCATAGCAGACGATAGAGTTTTCTCATTCTTTGAATCGTCTTTGCTAATCTTTTTTAAAGAGGACTCTTTATTTCCCTTTGTTTTCTTTTTCCACATCCTTCTAATTTTTCTTGAAATGAAAGATAGTTCGTCTTCATCTTCACTTAAATCTTAATCAGATTCACTGGAATCATCATTTTTTATTTCTTCAATCTTTAATGCTTTTGAAGACGTGCTTTTATTTTTCTACATTTTCTGATTCTTTTGACCAGCCTTCAATGCAATAGATTTGTCCCTTCTAGGTTTATCTTCTGCATCAAGCTCTACTTTATGGATGTTTAGTGAACCAAGTAATTCATCTAACTTTAGCTTGCTTAAATCCTTGGCCTTTTGTATTGCTGTTACTTTGGGTCTCCATCTTTTTGGAAGACTTTTGAGAATTTTTCTGACATGATCTTGACTATCGTAGATTCTCCTAAGAGCTTTAAGTCCATTAATGATTGTTTGGAATCGTCCAAACATTTGATTAATAGACTCATCATCTTTCATCTTGAACAGCTCATACTAATGAACAAGAATACCAATCTTGGATTCTTTTACCTGGTTTGTGCCTTCATGTGCAATGGTTAATGTGTCCCACATTTCTTTTACAGATTCGCATCCATGAACCGTATCATATTCACTTCTGCTTAGAGCACAACTTAAAAAAACTTGGCCTTTGAATTTAATTAAACACGAGTTTTCTGATCAGCTGACCATTGGTCACGAGAGATGTTTTCCCTTCATAGTCTATTGGAATATATGAACCACTTTTAATGATATCCCAAAGATCAATGTGTGTGGATTCTATGAAGAGCCGCATTCTATCATTCCAATAATGATAGTCTTCACCATTGAATGTAGGAGGTCTTGTAACTGAGGCACCTTCAGCTATAAAAATATGTGATTCAGCCATGAATCTTTGTCCTCACTTTGTAACAGTGTTTCTTGGAAACTTCGCTCTGATGCCAACTGAAGTAAATCACTTGTTATTATAGAAATCACGTATAATATGCAAAATACACAAGAAGGGGGGTTAAATTGTGTTAAATCGTCTAAGATAGTAATCTTTAAAACACTTCTTGATTTTCTTTAAAGATTCAGATGATTACAAAACAACGCACTTATTTTGTTTGAGTAATGCAACAACGGAAATAGTATCTATTCCTCTGACAACAAGAAATTAAAGAGATAAGGGTTAGAGATTATAACACCGTGATTTATACTGGTTCACCCTTAACCTTTGGGCTACGTCCAGTCCTCATAGTTTATCTGAGATTTCACTATCTTTTGCAGCCTTACAAGTATTATTTCTCACTTCCAGAGCCTCTCCAGGTCTCCTTCACAAAGTATTCTTTATCTACTATCTTAGCCTTCCCTTTCACTAGAAAAGATATTGTTTTTTCTAAACTCACGTTACAGGTGTTCTTGATCTCTCTTCTTCCTTCTTTTCACTCAGGATATTTTTACAGTATACT
>JAOTAY010000003.1:17381659-17402331 GCA_025629805.1 Erythroxylum baracoense | reverse complement strand
CCCAAAAATTATAATTAAAGCCTAATCACAATAAAAATAATAAAATTAATCCTCAAACAAATCGGGGTCCAACAGATCGTGCATATGCACGATCATGACTTTTCGTTCTTTAGCTGTGCATTTTCTAATGCATGACTGTGAGAAATGGATGGTCGTGCACTCTCAAATGTACACCCATGCATTTTTAGGGCAAATCTTGCATTTTTTTAATTTTATTTGTTTATTTATTTATTTGTTTTTACTACCATCAAGAATTTAATTCTTTTTATCTTGATGTTAGATATATATATATATATATACTTTTATTTAAAAAGTCCCCAATTTTGGCACCTTCTTGTCATGAAATAAGAATCGAGACTCGGGGCCAACGATAGAAATGCTAGTGCTTGTGTATCTTTTTGTAACTTTTTGAAACCTTGACTTTACATGGAATATAGGCATGTTTTTACTTAAGGTGGGTGTGTAGATGAGCATGGCCATCGACTCTTTATTGATGTGCTCAATTAGAAAATTCAAGATTTAATTGATGTCCTCTAATTTATTCCTCCTAAATTGGATTGTTCTAATTCGATCTGATCCATTCGTTCGTAGATCCAAGTTAATGTGCTTGTAACTCATTATAACTTTTTAAATTACCCAATTTTACACTTGCCTTTCAATTTAAAAATCCACAAACATACCCAAGGCATACAAGATGAAAATTAACACTCCTATATCCCTAAACTAAGCAAGAACTTTATATTAAACCATAAGGTTAACATAGATATAGACTAAACTATATAAACTAAAACTTTAAAACCTAAATTAAAAACTAAATGGAAAAAAATACAAGTAAATCCACCAATGCTCTTTTTAGTAACAAGTTATTACCATAATTAGGAAAAATAAAAATCTCTTAATTAACCTTGACATTTTGTTATGTTGGAAGTAGGATGCGCCTATACTTAAGATGAATATCAATAATTTCTCGATAGCCTCCTTATTTGGCTCCTTCTCTTCATCTTCTTTCACTTTTTAAATAATAATATCCTCTTTTCTCTCAACCTTTAGCTTCTCTCCACTCTATAAATTTATTGTATTCATATGTTCATTCAAATTTAGCTCAATGTATCCATATAAATCACCTATCTCTTTAGCTTTATAGAGGGTAGCCTTTGTTAGCCACAAATTTAATATAGAGATCTTTGAGATGTTGATGTTACTCTTTCTACTATTGTTGTAGGATCTAGGAGAAACTTGAGCATTCCATATAAAGTTGTGATAACTACTCCCCTTTAGATTATAAGCATTCTTGTATAAGTTGTTTTAGATAGTTTCCCATGCAAACTGGATGCTCCCACATGTGATCCAGTGCCTAATATTCTTGATTATGATGGTCACCACCCCAAATGTCACAACATGTAATGGATACGAATTGAGCTTCCATCTGCATGTCAGCATACCTTTCATTCCAAGCTTCCAATACTACTATAAGTGATGGCTTACCATAATCTTCCTAAAAATACTATCCTCTCCATCCTCCTATTATATTTGGTTACTATAACCATGAATACCCAATCTTAAAAATAAGCCACAAGCACAATATTAAGAAAGAGAGCTATAAGGACAAATAAATAAATATAAAAAGAAAAGAAACAAAAACTACCTAGAAAAAATTATTAGAATAATAAAAATAAGGTGTCTGAATATTATGATCCTTGGAAATGATGCCAAAAACTTGGTGACGATTTGGTTTTATGTTTTAATCACAAGTGCACTATAGCTAGCATTAGTGGGTATGAGTTGATCCAACAAACACTATAAGTACTAGTAATAATGCTTTTCATATTATCAACAAAAATTGGGGGATAATGGTTGATCAAAATCAAAATCAAAATAATAAATTAAAATAAATCAACATAATTGAAAAAAATTGGTAACAAAACTAATTACCAATCAAGGAAACAATCGAACTTGTAACTCAAATAACCTAAGACTTCCCGTACAATCATATCTTCACAAACCAATTTAATCTAAAGTTTATTAGACAATAAAATTAATCAATTATGCTAACATCTTTCTTAAGACTATTAACATTTAATCTTAAATTGATTTATTGAAATCCCTATCTAATTCCTTAGAATTTTATTAATCGATTTATAAATTTCACTATTAGGTTTGACTTTAATTTATAAGATTTTTGTTGACCTATGCCTAGTTTTACATGCAACTCCTTTCAATTATAATATTTCTATTTATACAAAGGATTTATCAATCTCAATTGCATGAAATGACAAACGAATCAATATTTTAACAATATTAATTTAAAAGTTGATAAGAACACATAATCGACCCTCAATGAAACCAAGATTAAATTAAATTAAAATAAAATCACTACAAAATCTATCCCAAAGTTCATCTAATTCAGGTATCTATAAGGTTTTAGGTCATAATCATATTTGTCAAAACATCAAAAATAAAGAGAAAATAAAAAATAAGGGATAGCATGATGAAATCCTTTAAATCTGTAATAACTTCCTTTCAAATTGATAAAAATCCACTATAAAGGGGTTTTCTTGGATGTTCTTCATGCTTCTAACTATTCTAAAGTTTCCTTTTGTGTTCTTGAGCCTCACCTCTTCTTCTATTACTCAATATTGGCTTTTAAAATTTGAAATTCAAATTTTAGGATATATATATGCATTAATTTAAGTGTTTTAATGGTCGTGTACTTTTAAAAAGATATGTGATGTTTTTTAGAGCTAGCATGTGCATCGACACAGCTGTGTATCATCAACATAACCTACTCACAACTCAAGAAAGGTGTGCTTCCTATCAACATTGGCATGTTATGCAAAAATCAATATATATTCCCCCAAACTCTTTCTACACAGCCACGTAGTCATTATGAATTCTACAACTTAGTCAAAATTACTCACAATTGCTCCAAAATTGTCTTAATGCATTCCTTTTGCTCTAAATGAATAAATTAGAAATGAAGGGAACTTTAGGATCTTAAAAAGCAAAAAGCATAATAGAATTAGTCTTGTTAGATCTCAATGAATGGATAAGGGATCAGTTCTATGCTTATTCTTTTTACATTATATATAACAATGCTTTCACAAGCTCTTGGAGGTTTGATTGGGTAATTGATCACTACTCGCTATTTTTCCTAAAAAATATTTATAATCTGAAACTTAAGCTAGTATTAGTTATCTTATTTTTATTGGTAATGAATGTGATTCAAGGTAGTTTTGTCTTCTCCTATTCTTAATTTAGTTAAAGAAAAAAGTTAAATGTAGCATTTATACCTTAACTTTGTGATTTGATGGCTAATATTTCAATTATAGCTAAATCCTTTTACTATTTAGCTCTTTGTGATTTGCTTTAGTTGTTATTCTTGGTTTCCAAGCTCATTGTTATCATCTATAACTCATATTGTGTTATTTCAAATGATTATAATGTCTTTTCATATTAGTATCTATGTAATTCCTTTTAAGGCTTCTTGCCTTTGTTCCTCCTTCGGAACCTTTATTAATGCAATTTTTAATTAAAAATAGCTAATGTTATTAGTACTCCAAAAGAATTATAATACAATATTATACGAGTATAATGATAACAAAATAGTATGAAGGGTTAATAGGAAAAAGATTAAAATTATGCACAAATAATTAAATATATATTTAAGATCTTAAAAATCCTCAAAGTTTTCCATTTTATTTCTTTACCTATCATCATTTCATCTTTGTTATCATAGCCAAAACTCTAGGTGGATTAAATATCTAGTAAATAAATTTAACTTTCAAGATATTAATTCTTTTTCTACTAAAAGTCATTTAGAGCAATAGTAAATAATAATAACGAAAAGAAATACTCTCAACCTTGGTACTGCTCATCTTGCTAAAATCATTGTTCATCTTGCTTCTTTAATCTTCATAGTGAAGTAAATCACTTGTTATTATAGAAATCACATATAATATGTAAAATACACAAAAAGGGGGGTTGAATTGTGTTAAATCGTCTAGGATAGTAATCTTTAAAAATTTTCTTAATTTTCTTGAAAGATTTAGACGATTACAAAACAACGCATTTTTTTTCGTTTGAGTAATGCAACAGTGAAAATAGTATCTATTCTTTTAACAACAAGAAATTAAAGAGATAAGGGTTAGAGAATAGGACACCGCGATTTATACTGGTTCACCCTTAACCTTTTTGTTATATCCAGTCCTCAGAGTTTATCTGAGATTTAACTATCTCTTAAAACTTTACAAGTATTATTTCTCACTTTTAGAGCCTCTTCAGATCTTTTTCATAAAGTATTCTTTATCTGCTATTTTAGCCTCTTCAGGCTCTAGCCTTCCCTTCCACTCGAAAAGATATTGTTTTAGTTTTCTAAACTCACATTACAGGTGTTCTTGGTCTCTCTTCTTCCTTCTTTTCGCTCAAGATATTTTTACAGTAAACTCACTTGGTCACAGAATTATTTTGTGTAAGTAAAAAATTGTTTTGTCTATGACTACAGCTGATTTTTATAGTCTAATTCTCCAACGGTCTTCTTGAAAACTACTTGTAGAATCTTCAAAGATCAGTTATTAGTTGAGTCCTGTAACTAACTCTAACTAACTAACTAACTATAGTTGTAGATTATTCTTCAATTATATCGTCTTGATTTGATTTGTATGCTTCTTCTTATATCTTCACTTCATCTTATGTCTTCGCTTCGTCTTATGTCTTCATTTCGTCTTATATGAATTCATCTTAGACATGTGACTTTGTCTTAGTCATCTTTTGAATATCATCTTGATTTGATGATTTGTGCTACTTACATTTGTCTGCGCACTTAACAAGCTCATCAAAACAATTCACACACTTCTTTTATTATTATTATTTGACTTTCATCAAAATCAATAGAAGAAGTGAAGTCTTCTTGACTTAGCAGGTGTCTCTTTATTATCGAACAATAAATGTTGTTGATTGTGACTATTTGATAGAGGTCAAGGACTATGCTTTAGCTCAAATTAAGGTTATGGTGGAATAACTTAAACTTTCTTTAAAGCTAGGTTTTTATGAGCATTTGTTAGAGACATCTATCATTTTAGTAATACCAACCAATGTTATGAATATCGTATTTGACCTAATATTATATTGGTTCTAGTATGATATAGCTTCTAAGCATTCTTGTAAATATCTCTAGTTAATAGTATCATAAGCTTCGAAAAAATTTCTTTTCATCAGGAAGCTTTTGATATTCTTACTTGAGTTATATTCCCCTAACAGCTCCTGTAAAATGAGTATATTGTCTCTAATACTTTTCCCACATAGGAATGCTCCTTGTGCCATATTTATGATTTCTGATAGAACTAGTTCCAACTTTAAAGCAAGAAGTTTGGCAATAACTTTATACACTATAGTGTAGTAAGAGATAGTTTTGAATTCAGTTATGGAAGAGGGGTGTTTCTTCTTAGGTATAATACATATGAATATATGATTCACCTCCTTGATCAATTCGTTAGAGGATAAGAATTCTAGACAGCTTCTATAAAGATATTACCTATTATCTCCTAGGTTGTTTGAAAAAATGGAGCCGTGAATCCTTCTGGACCTGGAGCTTTTGATGGATGAAGGCTGAAAGGAACTTCCTTGACTTCCTATGATGTAAAAGGGGTGGTCAATCTGTCGTTGAGAGCTTGGTTTAAAGGATCACCAAACACATCTTTGATAGTAAAACCCTATTGATGTATTTCTGGTTTCCCCATCAGCTGCTGGAAATAACTCCGGATTGAGCTGAGTAACTCCTATTGGTCTATGATCAAATTGCCCTTGTTGTTTTGTAATTTTGTTATGGTATTTACATTTTGTCTTGACAGAAGAGAGACATGGAAGAATCGAGAATTAGAGTCCTTATCTTTGAGCTAATTCAATATAGTCTTTTGCTTTAGGACAACATTGTGGAATGCTAATCTCTCTTAGAATTCCTTCAACCATCGAGTTTTAGCAGCCCTTAGATCATTGTCCAGTGGGCGATTGTAACAAGCAGCCTGTGCTTCGGTTAGCTTCATCTTGCTTACCTCTAGATCTTGATTCTTCATTCTTACAAAATCTTGAATGTTTCACTAATTTTAGCTTCTATATCAATTGGAATGTCTTATTCCCCTGCACTTCCTTACTCCAACAGCTGCTTATATATTCCGTAAAGGCTTCCATCTGTGTAACCCTATTGCAAAATCTGAATGGAGCTCCAAATCTAATCGATTCAACCATTTTTTGGATAAGAATGTATGAATGGCCTGAGAATACATTGTCTCTAAAGCAGACATATGATTGTGGGAACTCACATATCCATCTTGGGTTCAAAATTGCTCTATCTAGTTTCTTTCTGATGAGCATATCTCTTTGTTTCTTATTCATCCAAGAAAATACCCTTCTAGTTGCTCTTAAATCCACTAGATTTATTAGCTGGAAATACTGATTTAACTCTCTGCTAGCTTCCATTTTATATCTAATTCCACCTTCAATTTCACTTGAATTTAGTGAACAGTTGAAATCCCCAATTGGTATCCAAGAATTATGTATTTCACTTGTAATTTTTTGCATTGCAGTCCATAATTTCTCCCTATGAAATGCAAAATTTGAAGCATAAATAATAGTTACTTCAAAGGCAGGAGATTTACCTCTAAGTTAATAGTGTAAACACATGAATTGGTCATTTTGGCTGGTTGCTTTAATCTCAATGCAATATGAGTTATATAAATATATAGTGCATACGTATGTGAATGATTGGTGATTTGCTTCCATTTGACACCCAAAATTTTAGTCTTAACTAAACATAGGAGGTTTTTAGTTTTGTTTTTAGGAGGCCTACCAAAACAGGTCTCTTGTCAAGCACTAACTCCTTCACCATGGACTATTTTAGAGAATCATTTAACCCTATAATATTCTATACTAGTATAGTCATCTAAGGGGATAACCCTTTTTGTTTAACTTTTCTCCTAGCCGACCTTCTTCTTCTGTTTGAGGGAGTATCTGCTACCTCCTCTATCCTATTACTGGCATACTATATTGACTGCATGTTTTGTGTGAGTGCATCCTTAGTTGCTGTACTAGCATATTATGTGCACCTTCCAATAATGTCTCACCTATTGTGGCTCTAGCAAGCTACTTACAACTCCCTGACATCGGTCCAATTGGTTTTAGGAAGTGGTCTCAATTTCATTGATTGTATAATTTGGCATTCAATTATAAATTCCAAAAGTTGCTTCAACTAATACTCCTTACATCTCTATGGTCTCTATGATCACCTCAGTAGTTATAGGCATTGGTTGAACACTTACTGCATTCTCCTTATCCACTGTATTACTTTCCATCCCCAGAATCTCCTCTTGCCGGCTAGTTTTAAAAAATTTCCCCATAGGCACCCATTTCTTTATTGAATGGTTGGGTAGAGTTGAAATGCATGAATACATTCTCTGTTAAATTCAATCCCCGATTTCCATTTTCGAATAAACATGGGTTGACTTCCTATATGCCGGGACCCAATTCGATACTCTTTTTTTTGTTGACAATAAGTAAACAATATAGAAGAAACAAACCAATAAAGAGGAAGCAACTAAACCCAAAGCCAATAGGCTTTACCTCATACACCCAGACCTAGACCTCCTCAGAATTGATTAAAGAAGAAAAAACATCAAAAATAATAATAGAAGAAATATTACTTGGCAACAAGTGCCAAATAAAGCGATCTGCATATAACAAAGCTACCCTTGCTAAAGAATGAGCAGCTTTATTAGCATTTCGAGAAGTCCACAGGAAGGGCAGATGTTGGAAGTGAGTCTTCAGCTCCTGGCAATCAGCAAACACTAAACCATCTTAAGAAAAATTAGCAGAACTAGAATTGATCCCATCAATAACTTCTAAACAATATGATTCTAAAATAACATTATCCAAATTAAGGCTTTTGATCCAGGGTAAAGCTTCTCTAATAGAAATGGCTTTTGCTAGCGTGGCATTAGAGCAACGGGGAATATGCCCCAAGAAACTCGAAATAAAATTACCATGGTGGTCCCGAAGAATAGCCACAAACCGGACTTGTTCTCTCCTTTAACAAATGAACCATCAACATTGCATTTGACCCAACCATTCAAAGGTTTCTTTCAACATAGATTATGACTTGGTCCATCAGAAACACCCTGCACTTGAGCAAACGTATATTTCGCTTCTTTTCAATCTCTAAGATAGTCATCCGAAAATGAAACAATAGTGTTTGGCGCAGTATCTTGTTGTTTCCAGCAAAAGAGAAATCGATGAAACCAAAGACTCCAGTAGATAGTGAGGGCTCTATCTCTAAGATCCAAATTATTGCCATACACAAAGAGATAATACAATTCTTAATATCAGCACCAAATAAAAAAATACCTGAAGACATCCATGTGTTTCTAGCATAAGGACAAGTAAGCAAAACATGGTCCATAGTCTCCATTACACCACAACGTGAACAACAAGGATCTAAAGTAACACCATGCGTCAGGATGCGCTGCTTGCAAGGAACAAATTCTCGCAAGATTCTCCAGGTAAACTCTTTAATCTTTGGCGGGAGATGAGCACCCCAAATAACATTCCACGGGCCCCCCACAACATGAGCTTGAATGTCCGAAAAACGAGAAATAGCAACTCTGTACCCAAACTTCACACTATAAATCCCGTTCCTGGAGTGATGCCAACAAAGAGTATCTCTCGGCATAAAAGGAGAGATGGAAATTTGGAACACCTGCGAAGCCTCTTGAGGAGCTAGAAAGATACCTATCTACTGCAAATTTAAATAAAACGGTATCAACATCCATAAACAATGTTTTCTCCAATCCCTTCTTCCCTCATCGGGCAGTAGCCCAAGCATTGCTGACTGGAAAGGCAGGTCTTTTGTTCCAAAATAAGCCAACCAATGCGGTGGACCAAGCATTCTCACCAGCTTGTAGAAGTTCGACGGGATGAAAAATCACACCATCTTGAGTGACAACCTGACAATGCTTCAACTGAATCCGAATATGCTAGAAGTTAAATTTATTTTTCCAAGTGCCTGCATTCTGTGAGGGCCTCTTTGACTGCTTGGTAATATCTCGAGAACTCGCCCCAGTTCCAGACTTGCCTTTGTTGACTAGCTCTCATGAGAGCACAGGGAATTCTTCTAGGGATAAATTTGAAGACTCCCCACTATCTGGAATCCCATTCTCGGCCTTGGAAAGGCCCTCCATGGAAGGAGAACCTCAGCCTGGTTGTGTACAGAAGCAGCGGTGAGGACGGCGGGATGTTTATTTCCAGAAAAGGAAATATTTAGGGTAGAAATGTGAAAGCAGAAGAGAGAAGGCAGGAAATATTCAAAGGTAGAAATGTTAAAATGTATGATATTCTTACTGCACACTTTCTCAAGATTCATATTTTTCAGAACAAAGTGCAAACTGATTGACTGCAAGCTGTTAGGGAGGAAAAAAAAAAGAAAAGTTATTTGGTTTTGCATTTTTAATTATATTTATATAATAACCAAATTCACATGTTTAGCTAGTTTGAGAATGCATTGAACCTTAAGAATAATTAGTAATTAGTGTAGCAGTTACAATTACTTGCTTAGTTTTTGGTTCGTGCTGCTTGTATATAAGACATTTGTTTGTTTTTGTTAATAAAATAAGATATCCTCGCGATAGACAAAGAGATAAACCAGACAATTTAAAGAGGGGTATTGGAATCACAACGTGCAGAAGTTACGAGGGCAAAAGCAGAACGAAGATGTGCCTCCACAACCTAAATTCAAACTTAAAAGAGAAGAAAAACCTTCCCGTCTTCCCATGTGGGGATTCCTAAGCTTAATTTTATCTTATTTTATTTTGACATAGACAAGTTACCAATGGGCAGGTTGTGTTAGGATAAACGTCATGGTCAAGAAAGGGTCTACTAGGTTTGTTAGCATTGCCGTCCGCAACTAATACCTCTCTATTGATCTCAATTTGGCACCAGTAATTATTGTATCATTAAAGAATAGACGAGGTTAGAAGCAAACTGGCCTTGGACTTCTTTGCTTCTTCAAGAAAAAGAAAGGCCACAATCTCTTAAAGTTTCCAGGGACTAAACTTCTATTTGTTCTCTGTCTAACAACAAGAGGTTTTCTGGTCATTCCGGCATGACAAGGCAGATTGAACTTGAAGATATACCTGTAAATACTACTTTTGACCATGACATCGCTGATAACGTAGAACACCAACAAATTTTTAGGAGATTCTTTACCAACTTCCAACCTACAACTCCATTAATTAAACTTAAACATAAATCAGTAGAAGGGATGTAGCATTCCAATGAAGTCTACATTTCTCCTTCTAACTTGTTACCCATCATTTTTGCACAGCAAACAACTATATATGAATTTCCTTCTCCTAGTTTTCTTCACAACAAAAATGGCTTCGAAGTTCTGGGCTTTCTTCTTGGCTTCCCTTGCCATTCCGTTAACTATAACCAATGGACAAGCGCCGGCATTATCACCAGTTACTTTGCCCACAACACCTCCACCTACAACCACGCCTGTCGCACCTTCTCAATCACCAGCTTCCACTGTACCAACAACACCAACACAATCGCCATCAACTGTAGTAACACCACCACCTACTTCCACTCCTATATCCTCGCCATCTCCTAAAGTAGCCCCAGCTACTAGTCCAACCGTCCCACCTCCACAAACTCCACCCAGTCAATCACCAGCATTACCACCGGCTCCAACTACACAACCTCCGGCGGTACCATCACCACGAATGTCCCCTGCTCCGCCCCAAACATCTCCAACACCATCCCCAGCGAAGGAGACGCCAGCAACTGCACCAGCAGAAGCACCGGCGAAGGCACCTCCAGCCCCAGCCCCAGCCCCTATTCATCTACCACCAGCCTCATCACCTGCATTAGTTCCTTCTCCTGCACCAGCTCCAGCTAAGCACAAGAAGAAAAGAAAGCACAAACACAAGAAGCATCATCACTCGCCAGCTCCTGCTCCAATTCCCCCCAGCCCTCCGGCCCCACCTACAGTGACAGAATCTGCAGACACTGCCCCTGCACCATCTCCAACACATGTAAGTTCTCCATAATGGTATGAATATTAAGTTCCAACGAGATACTTGCCACTATAAATTATAGAGAGATGAACGATTGCTTGCCTTTTCTGCTTTACAGAATGGAGGAATTTCATTGCGACAGAAACAAGGAAGGTTCAGAATCTGGGCAGCTGTTGCATTACCTACAGCATTCTTGTTACTTATTGCATGCTAAAGCCTTGCAGCAGTAGCAATATTATCTTATGATTCCATTCTTATGCATATACGGAAGATTGTTTTGTATCCGAAAAATAATCAGTTTGGAAAACCAAGCACATAGGAATTTATAAGGCCAGTCAACCTATCTAAGTATCAAGTATTCTTTAAAACCTTCCAAATCTTGCTATTTATAAGAAACAAATTTTGCATTCTGCAGCTATATACCAGAAAACAAAAACAGAATGGACATGTATGGAAAACTTGTGAGGCTTGATCTGTTTTCAATTCTTCATTTATTTCCTCTTCCAACTCATAGTCGATTACAAGTGCTAAGTTATCAGCCAATTTCTGATACCGTTCACGTCTGCTGAAGAGAAGGACCAGAGATTAATCACAGGAAGGTTTTCTTTAAGCAATGACAAAAAGGCAAAAAGCTCCAAGCCCAAAATGACTAATATAATCCTTGCAAAAAATTGTCATCGATGTGATCCAAGAGAAAAGATTCTGCATATAGTTTACGCAATCTGGGATATCCCTACTTTTAAAAACTATCAACAATACTTGTCCGTTTACCATCAACTTCGGTTACAAATCCTAACAACGAACTTCAAATTGACGTCGTGTAGTGCCACGTGTTGAAAATGATGTCGTTTTAGAGTCTGCAACCTTTTTAACGAAAGTTGATATTTGCTTAACTTAAAAACTTGCAAGCCAAAAATTTTTTAAGTTCTTGAAAAGTTTCGCCATTAGATCATAAAGTCAAAGATAAGTCTCTTTAACCCCTTGATTTAAGCAAAAAAACATACAAACTAAAACGTCACTAAGTTTTAGGAGACTAAGCTCCTTGCCTAATTTGAAAACTAATATGCTAAAAATTCTTAGGTCTAGTAGAAATCTCTTTAACTCCTTGACTTTAAATAGAAATCTACGTGATAAAAAGTCTCAAATGTAAATGAATTATCTCAAACTCTTTGACAAAATTTAAAAATTAATAAACTAAAAAATATTAAAATTAAGAGAAGTCTCCTTATATTCCTTTGTAACTTAAAAAATTACGATATAAAGGATTAAGTCAAAGAAAGTTGTTCTCAACCACCTATCTTAACTTAAACTTGTAAAATAGAAATGTTACACGTTTAAATGTCTTTGCTTTCTAGTTTAGTTTAAAAGTATATAAACTCAAAATTCTCAAGTTCAAGAGACTAAACTCAACAATTTTAACTTAAAAAGATGCAAGGATAGGCATCCATATTCAAAATTTAAAGGAAAAATGCATTACAAAACATCTTTGTGTATAATTAGAGCATTATGATATGCATGCAAAAAGTTACAAGTCATCACCATCCTTTAAAGTAGAAATATACAAGAAATTGGAGAGAAATAGGCATTAATATTAAAAAATCCACTAAAAGAATATACAAATTATCTATACACATAAAAGGCCCTAAAAATCCATAAAAATTGCACTTCTAAACTTACAGGGAAAGAATAAAAATATAGGATTATAAAAGAAGCTAAGTGGACAGAGGTTGCTATCACCTACCAATAACTATAGCACCATTCGTGCAAAATCTATCCCCAAGAACTCATTATGATCTTTAGCCTGTAGGTGCTCAAACTCTGAAGAGGTATAAAAATATCTATATTTGTAAAAGATAGGTCATAATGCTTTTTAGAAGCTAACTTACAACAAGTCTCGAACCATTAGGATTGATAAAATTATTATAGTTTTAATTTTAAAAGGTTTTGAAATTATAATAGAGACGAATACTATCTTACTTAAAATTGTCATCCTTATACTGCTATGGTTAGTCCTCTTAGGCTTGACACTTAGGCCATGCCTAGGTTGACTAGGCCTCGAGCCTAACAACGACGTCATTTTGAAAATTTTAATTTATTAAAATAAAATATCAGGTCAGCCTGGCCATAGCCTAGACTCCAGCTATATCCTAGTCCGGTCCGACCCATTGCCATCCAGGGCTTGCTTTAAGTTAGCAACTTCTACCTTCAAGCCTTCAATTTCCTTCCCCTATACAATGATTAACTAGTTTTGCTCCTTTTCAATTAGCACCTTATCCTCTTTAAACCTATCATACTTTTCACATAAGGCGAGATAGTTTTCCTCCATCTTATTCCATGTTTCTTCATCTTATAGAGTTCATCATAAACTTTCTAAAAGCTTATAAAGATGAAAGGAACAACTAAAAAGACACCCATAAAGGAGGAAAGCAATAAAAGAAAACATCCTCACCAAATCCAAAAATCACTTTAAGTATATGAAAAAGAATTTCAATTTTGTGTTTCAGCCTTTGCCTCATCAACAAAGGTGATGATCACTATGATAACTTATAATCCAAACTTGACATTAATGAAAATGAAATCCTTCTTCTTTATAGTCCAATTTAGATAAAGGATATCCTTACAAAAGTAGGACTAACAAGTTGAGTATAAACAACATCTTTACTAATAACAATAATATAAATAGAAGAAGGAGAGGGAGCAAATAGATAGGGAAAGTAATGAAAAAGTAAGTGTTGGCATATGGATGAGTGTGACTTAGTCATTATATATGACCTTCTACTTATTTTTCTCTCAAGATGAGAATGTGGCCATACACTTCTCTTTAGCAACCTTGGTCTTAACGATTTTTTTCTTTCAAATTCATAATGGTTACAAATGAATTATAAAGTTAAAATAATGAAAAAGTATATGGAAAGAAGAACATAAAAGCCTTAATTTTCCTACAAGACATATTTTTTCTTTATAGACTTGGTTAACTTAAGAGAACTTCATTATTGGAAAGAGGAAGAATATGGTCAACTAATCTTTTAACTTATATTTACAAGGTTATATTATCCTTCTTCCACTTGTTAAACCTTTCATCTAAAAGCTTGACATGGTCCTATAATCTTATAAGCTTAAGTCACTTGAAATAAATATTATTTTTTCAATCATATGGCCTTTCACGAAGTAAACCATCTAGTAATCACTTATTGTGCTCAAACTAAACTAGTTAGATTACAGGCTTATAGCTCTAATATGATTCATAAATCTAAATATTGTACGAATGGGAGGAATTGGCCTTATATAGTATAAAACCATAAAGCTTAAAATGATAAACCATACATGTATTTTGAAGTTATCTTGGGGATATGCTTGCTTGACTAACTATATCTACTATTGCAGGGTGTAAGGGAACTATAAGATTACATCTTAATAGTATTATTATAATTGATAAAGCAAACACACGCAAAAAAGGGGTGAATTGTGTGTGACTTAAAATTTTGTTAAGTTACTATCAATCTATGTAAACGATAAGAACCTACTAAATTTCAACAGAAAAATCTATAAATAGAAAGAGCCTGTTAAAAAAAATGAAAGGAGGTTATTAAAAATAAAAAGAGCCTGTTAACTTCTAAAAAGAAAAAGGATCTTGTTAACATCTAAAAACGAAAGGAACCTGTTAAAAATAAGAATAAAAGTCTGTTAATGAAAGACGTCTCTTGCAATATTAAAACAGAAGGAACATATTCCAAAAGTGAAGGAGCCTCTTGTAAATTAAACACACACACTATAATGAAAAAATTTAAAAGTTAAGAGAGATAGATAGTGACACGGTCGATTTATATTAGTTCAACTTATAACAAAGTCTACATCTAATCCCTTAAGTATTCAACTTGAATACTTCATTATAAAACTCCAAGTAGTAAATTTTGACGAGCCTCTCCAAGCTCACAAGTACATATTTTTCAAGGTTCTTCAACCTTCCATACTCGTAATGTTTAACAAGCCTTTACAAGCTCTCAATAAAAATGTATAAAGGGTTTAACCATCTCTCTCAATAGGGTGATTTCACTTTTAAAGGTATAAGGAGTTTGATATAGATATGACATTTTAGAATATTGATGCAATTGAAGTATTTCATGAATTTGTGTGCTGTTATGTGTGTTTTACAAAATGTAGTGACTCTTCTTTAAGTAGACGTTTTCTTAAAGTTGTTGCTTCATTTTAATTCTGAGTTGACTTTGTATTTAATGAATCTTCGATATCTCTGCTAAAATCTTTCAATATTCAGACGTTAAAAGAAAAGTTTTATCAAAATTTCCAGAGCTAATTGTTCGAATTAGTAAGATTCTTTTGGATGTTATGAAATCATTTCTAATAAGATAAGTTCATTAGGAAGGTTTCTATAAGAAAGCAAGCGTTTATCCTATGATATCATTTCCTTTTAAGAATTATATCGTTACCTATACAAGGAAATAAATCCAATTTGAATTTTGAAATATTATAGAGTTATCATCAAAATCATTAATAATAAACCTTAAGCTATCAATATCCCCCTTTTTGATGATGACAAACAATAATAGATATATTTTCAAAATTCAAATAAAAAAGGTTTCGAAAGATACCTGTAAACTTTATATGTTATTACTCATAGTCATGATTAGAAGGATGCTTTCTTATAACATGATCCTTTCGTTTATACATATCACAAATTTAAACTTCAAAAATATAGTTTCAACAACATTTCAACAGTTAGCAAAATATCACAGATATATATCATCAAAGGCAAATATATCATCGAAAATATATCATAGATGCAAATATATCATTAACTCTCCCTCTTTTTCATTATCGAAAAGCGATAAACAATCACGAAGTAAGAAAAAATGCACAAATATGTAAGAGAAAAAATAGGCATTAAAAGACTAGAAGGGGCCTGTTCATAGCTGCAAAGGGAAGTAGCATAAAATCTTCACATAGAGTTAATATCAAAAAATCTGTACATACCAAGCTCTTTTCTTAACAATCAGAATCTATCTTTAGAAAGTGGCTTAGTAAAGATATCATCTACTTAATTTTTAGTTTTAACATGCAAAAGATCAATGGTTCCTTCTAAAACATGATCTCTAAGAAAATGATGTTTGATTTTTTTATGCTTGTCCTAGAATGATGCACAGGATTTTTAGAAAGATTTATTGCACTTGTGTTGTCACGTAGTATAGGAATATGATGAAAATTCAGAGAAAAATCCTAGAGTTGATGCTTCATCTATAAGATTTGAGCACAACAGCTGGAAGCTGCTATATATTTCACTTCAGATATTGAAAACGCTGTGCAGTTTTGTTTTTTTCAAGACTAAGAAACTAAACATTCTTCAAGAAATTGACAATGACTACTTGTGCTTTTCATACCAACTTTATCACCTACATAATCTACATCACAAAAGCCAACTATGTTAAAAGAATCAATTTTTGGATACCATAATTCAAAGTCCATAGTTCCACTAAGAGAGCGAAAGATCCTTTTGATTTTTTGAAGTGGCTCTCGTGTGCAAAGACACTCATTAAACATAATATATGGTCTTAAGCTTGTGAGGTATAGTAGTGATCCAATCATTCCTCTATACTTCGTCTCATCCGTAGCCTTGCCTTCTTCATCCTTATCAAGTTTAATTCTAGAATATATAGGAGTACCCATCGGTTTGACATTCTTAAAATGATATTTCTTAATGAGTTCTCTTGTGTATTTATCTTGGCTAATGAAGATTCCTTTTTCTATTTGCCTAATTTGCAACCCGAGAAATAAAGATAGTTCTCTTATCATATTCATTTCAAACTCCCCCTGCATTAAAGCTGAGAATTCTTCACAGAAGGATTGATTAATAGCACCAAATATTATGTCATCAACTTATATTTGCACTATGAGTAAATAGTTCTCCTTTTTCTTAATAAATAAAGTTTTATCTACCTTTCCTCTTTCGAAGTTATTCTCAAGTAGAAAATTACTTAACCTCTCACACCATGCTCGAGGAGCTTACTTTAGACCATACAGAGCTTTAGTCCACTTCATCACGTAATCAGCAAGTGCACAGGTCGTTCGCATAGTACCTAAGGTGTCGATCCCATGAGAAAAGATAATCTAATATTAAAATGTAAGGCCAAAATAAATCGCAGAAATTCAAAATGTAGCAAACCTAAAATAAGAATTCAATTTAATCAATTCGAGAATCAATCACAAAAAATTAACAATTTAGCAGTTGTAACACACATTTAAGACTCAACCTAAGAAATTACTAATTGAGAGAGAGGGAAATTTACCTATTTTTAACTCTAATCTAATCGATTATGAATTACTGGATTATTGGTTCAAAAATATCCTAGGGTTGATTACTCTCTCTCGAGTTATAACCATTAACCTTAATTTATAATCCCTAACCAAATTATGGGAGTTGTAATTTATCAATTAACAACCTATCCAAAACGTAATTAGATATGAAGTTGTCTAATAAACTATCGAAAACCTATGCAAGATCTCTCTTCGCACAATTTATCGATCTGATTTAATTCTTGTTCTATTAAATCACCTAACTCTTGTTAGCCCAATTTAATTATTTTTCATTCGATTCACCCTCTCAGTTTATCACTGAATTATATAATTACAGAAATCACAATAAAACCAAATAATACATAAAGAATAAGATTTTATTAAATCAAAGATAAAACCCTGAAGGTGAGTTTAGAAGTACCATCAACGTCCAAAAATCTTATCATCAACTATTATTTCAATTCTATACAATAATAAAACTGAAAATAGCAGGAAAAAAATTGAACAGACGACGGTAGGCAGCAATGTCAAAAAACTCATAATTTGGGAAGTACGTCGAGTCAGCTTCTTCTCCTCTTGTCTCTTCCTTCTTCTCTTTCTCTATCTCTCGATAATTCTTTCTAGGGTTTCTCTAAAAGTGGCTAATGCAAAAGCTCTTTCTTCCTCTTCTTCTTGTTCTATTTATGTTCTTTTGTGTTTAGGGTTGAACTAGGATTTTTTCAGGATCTGAAAGGTCTAAAAATCTCTCGAAACATAAAGTTCGTAAGCATTTACGCATCTGTCCAATGTAGGCCAGGATCGTGGCCTACATCTAAGCCTTCTGTCATGATCATGGCATCGTGGACCAAATACAGTGCTTCTGTTATGATCATGGCCTGGGTCGTTGTTTCAGCCTGAATGTCTTCGGAAACTCCTTCGTTCTTTAATATTATCCCTAAACTAGCAAACACATCAAGGTACCTCAAAACATAATATTTAAGCTCTAAAGCTTGTACTAACCCATAAAGCACTTAAAACAAAAATAATTAACAAACTAACACAATTCTAACCTAAATACATACTAAATGATCGAATTAACAGCTAAATTATATCAAACTATGCCCTAAAACATGATACAATTTACACTTATCACATCCCCACACTTAAACATTTGCTTGTCCTCAAGCAAACAAAAATAATAAAACAAATCAAGACAACACAAAACATGCATATGCAATAATGAGACAATGGCTTTAACTTAACGAAACAAATTTAACTATAAACACCATCCTTCAAGTCGTTCTAACGTATTAACAAGCGCCGCGTCTAAGCACCTTGGATTAAATATACAAATTAATAAAAATTTTAATGTTGAGTCTATTCACCTCTATCACTTGCACACACACATTGATAATCATTCAGTCAAAACAAAAGTGTAACTGTTCCTCATTAGGTTTTCATGAAAAATCAAGCTACTAACAAGTTTGGTAGGTTTTTATTTGAAAACATTCTTTTTGTGATTTTTCTTTAAGGACATAAACATAGTCTTTTTACACGAAGGAAAACATTTGTGATGAATGTTGATTCGGTTACTCAACTAAGTCATGTTGTTATTAAGCTGCTTGGCTGGGATGTCATTATAGCCTTTTTACGCGAAGGCACATATTTGTGATGCATGTCGATCCGGGTGCTCAGCTACATCATATTCTCAACTAGCTACTATCTCTATTCATAATCCGAAGGCCAATGAAATAGTTATTTTAATTAAAATTTATTCAACTTTTGTTTAACACAAAAATTTTCCTACCTTATTGCTTTAACTAATCATTCTCATAAAAATGTACCAAAAATGCCACCTATTTGATTGGCCTAAAATTATAAATAATTATGGCAAATTCATAAGGTGAATGGACTAACATTATATCCTAATTAACCAGCATATTTAGGCCTAATTAACTTAGTTTACTAATTTCAAAAGCTAATAAATCTTCACAACCTTAAAGGCTATGTTTAAGGCTAAATCTATCCCATTAAGTCCTAGACATTGACAAAGTCACAAAATTCACATCATGCAACCTAAACAAACTATCATATAATGTGTAAAATTTACACTCAAGGTAAAAACACATAACCCTTCCCATATTTGAACAACACATTGTCCTCAATGTGAGAAGGATACATACAATCACAACAGGGGGAATGACACAATATGCGGAAGATAAAAGAACAAAATACTAACAAAAATGAAAAGAAAAAGGTTAGAAAATGAAACCATCATGGTGACTGAGGTGGTGATGTGTCGGAGGCAAAGACCAAAATGCTCTTGATGATGAGCTGGCTTCCCTATCTTAAAATTGATTCAGAAAGAGTAAGATAATTAGTAGGGCAATGCATTCCGAATCATTGATATTTATTTATGAAAATGAAACAACGTTAACTGCATAACAATTTAAACTTACCCTAAATATGCTTGCGTCCTTGGAAACTCAACCAAGGTCAATTATGAGCGGCTTGCTTCTACCCTTTTTGTTCAGCTTCAATTTTGTAGCCTGCAAGTAAGCTACATATTGCAAAATGATCAAAAAGACAATATTGATAAAGTCGAGAAAACTAATTAATTTCAGTATTGTCCTTTTTACTAACAAACTGTCAATAAAATAGGGAATAAAAAAACTCCCTAAATCTTCCATCGAATCCAACAATTTGTCCTATAAGAAGGTGAGTTGCTCTCTTTCTTCCTTGATCATCTTCGTCTCCTCTACTTCTTTTGCTTCACGAATAGAAACTTTCATAGCTTTTTCAAACTTAATGTCTGTTGTTATTTGTTCTTCGTCCTTTTGTTCTTTAGAAGATTCAAACACATAAATTATATTGAATGAGCTACTCTCCTTCGGATTCTTTAATATGTAATTCATGTTGAATGCCACCTGGTCATCATTAATCTGAAGGATAAGATTCTTTTCATGGACATCTACCAAAGATTTTTCTATGTTCACACATGGTATAATAAGAAACTGGTGAATAATAGGGAGGGTTGATTTTTTTTCTTCATCCTCTTTCTTCGTCTCTTGGTGTTCAATAAGGTGGGGTTCTGTTTAGTTTTCCAATGATGCTTTTGGATCTCCCTCATTCTTAGGTGCGATAGCCTTATATTGCTCTCTTTTATGTGTTTCCATATTGCTTAGAGAGTGTAACATCCCGTTTCCGTATAACGGGTTGAATTATAGAAACGGGTATATGTGAGAAATAGGGAAAACACAACTCATGCTCATGCATTTGTGCACAGTAATTATTGCACATGGAAAATATCTATACATGCATTCATGA
>JAOTAY010000003.1:17367776-17381559 GCA_025629805.1 Erythroxylum baracoense | reverse complement strand
TTCATTCATGAATGCATGATCAGATTAATGATAGTTGTGACCAGAGCAGCCACCGCTCAGAGCTTTAAGCTCAACGTCTGATTTGGAGCCTCGAGCTCCCCAGTGTTTCAGAGCCTATGGCTCAACGATTTATTTGGAGCCTTGAGCTCCACAGTGATACAGAGCCTATGGCTCAACGATTAATGCGCCCAATTTTGGGACAGTTTTAGGCGCTCGGTCACAACACCGAAATAAACTGGAAAGTGTCACATAAGCATTTCATCTGCATTTGTTTAATGTGTTTGATTGTGTGAAAGGCTTAAAGCCTTATTCTGACGAGTGAAAGGCGTAATGCCTTATACTGATGTGATCAAAGTGATACTTCTGAGCTTGTGTGACATTGCTGATTCTGTGAAATGATGAAATGTTTGTGATATGTTTAGTGTATGGATAAGTGTACTATGCTTAACGTGTTGCATGAATTGAGTGGACCATCGATGATGGTTACCTCACTGAGTTCGCAAAACTCACCCAAAATTTGCAATTATTTTTCAGGACTCCGAAGAATACCCCGTTAGGCGACGGGAGTATGCCTATTGCATGCAAATCAAGGATAGAAGTTGGGATCAGTTCGAGTCTGCATTGGTTTTCCTTATATGTCACTAAATGTATTTTTCCGCAAAACTTGTGTATTATTTGTAATTGGATATGACAGTTTGTATTACTTTTGAGAAACTGAAACGATTGTATTTTGTAATTGGAAATGGGCCCAAGTGGCAAATAAAAGGTACTATTGATTTTATTGTGTTTGTATCAAATGATGACAAAACAAAGTGAATGTTTGGTTATTAACTTTCTGTTCTTTATGTTTGTGTTTTAAAAAAAATGTATACCGAAGTTTAAGTGTTAAGTGATGTGACACGCCACCCTCGCAGGGCACGGGTTCGGATATCACTATCGATATCGGGTTCGGGTGCAGCGGGAGTGGGGTGTTACAGAGAGTCTTCTATATTTCTCTTACAAAATTCATAGGAAAGCTGTCTCACTCGAATCTCTAGGTTGTGAATAGACAAGGAATAATTTTCCATTACTTGCTCAATTTGCTCTTCTAGTCTCTTCTGGCCCTCTTCCATTTATCCAATTTAGAATCCTATAAACTAGACTCATCTTGATGAAATCCTGATAGGTCTTGATGTCCTAAGTGAGCCCTTACATTGTTGGACCGATAGGAATTTGGGTGGTTTTGCCACCCTGAAGTGTACACGTTCCAATAAAGATCATTACTTCCCTAACCATACTGTGCCTCATTGTAGTTCGCAAAAGTTCCTTGCTCATTGTTCTTTCCATTTCTTTTTAGCATCAAGTTCTTCAGATGTCTCATTCTCACTCTAAGATATCTTGCTGTGTCTCTACTTTATGCCCTAAACTTCTTTCTCTATTTTTTTTCTTTTTTTGAAAACAAAAGATAGTGAAAAAGCCTTAGATTAAAGAACTAAACTAATTAACTTCTCGTCAACGATGCCAAAAACTTGATCGGGCTTTTTTCAACGTGTGTAAGTTTTAATTGATTAACCTCGATAATCTGCAAGCACATGGGTTGTTCGTGTAGTATCTAATGTGTCGATCTCATGAGGAGGGATAATTTAATCCTAAAATCTAAGGCTAAAATAAATTGTAGAAATTCAAAATGCAACAAAACTAAAACAAGAATTCAATTCAAAAATCAATCACGAAAATATTAATAATTAAGCAGTTGCAACACACATTCAAGACATAACCTAAGGAATTAAAAATTAAGAGAAAAGGAATTTTACCTATTTTTAACTCTAACCTAATCGATTATGAATTATTGGATTATTGGTTCTAGACGATCTTAGGGTTGATTGCTCTCTCTCGAGTTATAACCATTAACCTTAATTTATAATCCCTAATCAGATTACGGGAGTTGCAATTTCTCAATTAACAACCTATCCAAAACCCTAATTGGATCTAAAGTTGTCTAATAAACTATCGAAAACCTATGCAAGATCTCTCTTTGCACAATTTACCGATTTGATTTAATTTATGTTCTATTAAATCACTTAACTCTCATTAGCCCAATTTAGTTATTTTTCATTCAATTCACCATCTTATTTTATCAACGAATTATAAAGTTGCAGAAATTAAATCACAATAAATCCAAATAACACATAAAGAATCAGCTTTCATTAAATAAAAGATAAAACCCCGAAGGTGAGTTTAGAAGCAACATCAACATCTAAAAATCCTATCATCAACTATTATTCCAATTCTATACAATAATAAAACTGAAAATAGGAAGAAATACGAAATTAAACAGACAGCGAGAGGCAGTGACGTCGAGAAACTCTTGATTTGGGAAATATGTCGAGTCGACTTCTTCTCCTTTTCTCTCTTCCTTCTTCTCTTTCTTTATCTCTTGACAATTCTCTATAAGTTTTCTTTGAAAGTGGTTGATGCAAAAGCTTGCTCTTCCTCTTCTTCTTGTTCTATTTATGTTCTTTTGTGTTTAGGGTTGAACTAAGCATTTTTCAGGGTTCAAAAGGTCCAAAAATCCCTCGAAATATAAAGTTTGTGAGCATTTGCGTGTTTGTTTGACGCAGGCCATAACAATGGCCTTGCAGGCCATGATCGTGGCCTACATCTAAGCCTTCTGTCATGATTGTGGCATGTAGGCCACAATCATGGGCCAAATCTGGTGCTTCTGTCACAATCGTGGACCGTTTCAGCTCGAATGTCTTCCGAAACGCCTCTATTCTTCAATATTGACCCTAAAATACTAGCAAACACATCAAGGTACCTCAAAAATATAATATTTAATCTCAAAAGCTTTTACTAACCCATAAAATACTTAAAACATAAGCAATTAACAAATAACACAATTCTAACCTAAACATATACTAAATAATCAAATTAACGGCTAAACATATCAAACAATGCCCTAAAACATGATGCAATTTACATTTATTAGATAATTTTGATAGGATTTTCATGTTGGCATGTCCAAATCTTCTTTGCCAGATAAATGAATCCTTTTCTAGTGAAACAAAACATTTAACATTTTGTGAAGACACATTTTCCAATTGAGAGAAATATATATTCTGATTTTTAGGACCAATAAATAAAATGTTGTCATTAAGATTATTAATAATTTTTTCAATGGGATGCATAAAAAGTGACTCTATAACCCTTATCATGTAATTGGCTTATAATAACAAGTTATGTTTCAAACCATCGACATAAAGAACATTATTAATAGAAGCAGAAGTAAAGACACCAATTTTACCAATTCCAGTAACTTTTGTCTTGTTTTTATCAGCAAAGACAACATTATCTTCATCTTTCCTTCCAATATAGTTGAAATGTGATATTTCAGCTGTCATGTGTCATGAACAACCACTATCAACTATCCATTGATTTTCTCTTATCTCTATTTTGAAGCATATTTGCATAATGTATTATCTCATTTTAGGTACCTAAATTTTTCTGGGTTCTTTCAGGTTTCAAGTTTGACCTTTCAGTCTCCAAACATAGATTTGAGATAATTTCTTCATTTTTTGAAAGTTATAGGAATGACAAATGTGACCATGTTTACCACAGTAATTGCACAAACAAATGAATGAGAATTATTTTAATTTTTTCTATTTATCAGGTTCTTGTTGTTTTGACTATGGCTACTGCTGGATTTAACAAAAACATTCTTGTATAAGCTAATATTATTATTTTCAGTATATCCTATTCCAGCCTTATCAAAAACATCTTTACCATTCCCAAGTAATGCATCGAGATTGTTCCTTCTATCAACAAAATTGGCAAGATCCTTTTCTATATAAATGATATTTTTAGCAAATTTTTCTTTCTCAAGTTCTAGAGTAGTAGCTTTTTCTTGTAATTGTTTTACCTTAACAGAATCACTTTTAAGCAATGCATTCTCTAACTAGCTTACCTTTTGTTCCAAGAATTTCTTTTCAGATACATTTTGCTTATTTTCATTTCAAGAGACATAATTCTAGACAACAAATTCTTATTCTCATATTCTAGTGATTTAATCTTATTCGTTAAGAATACATCATTATTTTTGGACTTCTCAACCTTTTTAAAATATTGCACTATTAATTTTTTATATTGATCATACAGTTCATGATATGCATCTCTTAATTCATCAATTTCAATATCAGATTCAGAATAATATACCTCATCGTCTCCTGATTCAGTCATAAAGCAAACATTGCTAACTTCTTCATGGTCTTATTCTTCAAGGTTTTCAAAATCCTCATCTGAACAGCCTGCAGTCATAGCTTGTTTTATAGGTTTCTATTTTTTGTTAGCTTTTTGAAGAAGAGGATATTCTAGTCTTGTGTGTCCAGGCTTTTTGTAATGATAGCATATGATTTGATTATTTTGTGAATTGCTATTGCTGTTACTACCTTTAGATAGGAATTTGTTGTTTCCACTTTTCTTATTAACTTCCCTTTTCTTCATTAGCTTCTTTTTGTACAAGTAGATATATTTTCTGACCATGAAATTGAATTCGTCATCTCCATCTATTTGCAGCTTAATTTCGCTTTTATCATCATTTGATGGATTCGATTTATCAACTACTTTTAGTGTCATTCCTCTTCTGTATGAAGATCCTTCATTTAGCCTAAGCTTGGCTTCATGGAGCATCAAGTTTCCTCTTAACCAATCTAGTGAAGTAGTGTCGAGATCCTTTGTAGTTCCTAAAGCTGTCACCTTAGGTCTCCATTCCTTTGGCAGTGACAGAGTCTTTGTTACAAGCTCATCATTGGGATATACCTTTCCTAAGTTCTTTAAGGTTGTGATCATGTTGTTGAAATGTCCAAAGAATTCATCTATAGTTTCTCCCTATTTCATGCAAATAGTTTCGTATTGATGCACTAAAAGACTTATTCTATGTTTCTTTACCTTATTCATTCCTTCAAAAGTAACTTAGAGTTTGTCCCACATTTCTTTTATTGTAGAACAGTAGGATATCTTTTTATTCTCCTCTAGAGATAGTGCACAGATTAGATAATGTCTTGCTTTGACATTTAGTTGTGCGTTTCTTCTATCAGCATCAATCCACACTTCTACATTATCAGTAGTACGAGGTATGGCTCCAACATTGATAGCTTGCTAGATTTTGATATCTACATATTGAAGATAAATGGTCGTTCTCTCTTTCCAATAAGAATAATTATTTCCATTAAAGTAAGAAGGCTTAGAGGAGGGTTGTCCTTCAAGGCTTACAAATTGTTTGCTGATATATCACGTGCTATAAAATACAATAAATGTGAAATCTCGCTCTGATATCAAATGATAAAGTAAACACATGCAAGATGGGGTTGAATTGTGTATGACTTAAACATTTTTTAAGTTACTATTAGTTCGTGTCAATGATAAGAACTTGGTAAATTTCAACAGAAAAATCTATAAATAGAAAGAGCCTGTTAAAAAAGGAAAGAAGAACGTTTAAAAAAACGAAAGGAGCTTGTTAGAAATGAAAAGAGCCCGTTAACGGTTAAAAAGTGAAAGGGGCATGTTAATGTTTAAAAACGAAAGGAACCTGTTAAAAAACAAAAGAAGCCTGTTATCGAACGAAATCTCTTACAACATTAAAACAGCCTATTCCAAAGGAACCTCTTGTAAATTAAACACACACACTATACTGCAAAAATTTAAAAATTAAGAGAGAGAGAAAGAGAGAGTGACACAATCGATTTATAGAGAGAGATAGTGACATAATCGATTTATACTGGTTCGGCATATAATGAAGCTTATGCCTAGTCCCCAAGTATTCAACTTGAGTCTTACACTATAAAACTCTAAGTAGTAAATTTTCACGAGTCTTTCTAAGCTCACAAGTACATTTTTTCAAGGTTCTTCAATCTTCCACACTCATAATGTTTAACAAGCCTCTACAAGCTCTCAATAAAAATGAATAAAGGGTTAACAGTCTTTCTTATTATAGTGATTTCACTTTCTAAGGCACAAGGAGTTTGACATAGATATAACTTTCAAGAATATTGATGTTGCTGAAGTATTTCTCAAATATGTGTGCTACTGTGTGTGTTTTGCAAAATGCATTGACTTGTCCTTAAGTAGACGTTTTCTTCAACTAACCTTTGTTTCATTTTAATTCTGAGTTGACTTTGCATCTAATGAATCTTCGATATCATCTCTGCTGGAATCTTTCAATTTTCAGACGTTAAGAGAAAAGTTTTGTCAAAATTTCCAGAGCTAATTATTCAAATTAGTAAGATCCTTTTGAATGTTTTGGAATCATTTCTAATAAGGTAAGTTCATTAAGAAGGTTCCTGTAAGAAAGGAAGCATTTATCCTATGATATCATTTCCTTTTAAGAATTATATGGTTACCTATAGAAAGAAATAAATCTAATTTGAATTTTGAAGTATTATAGAGTTATCATTAAAATCATTAATAATAACCTTGAGCTAAATCTCTCCTATTTTCGAATAATAAAATCCTCTCTTTTAGCCTAGGATAATGAATATGAATATCTATAAAGATATGGAATCTTTTCCTCTAAATTGTCACTAAAGTTTCTTAAGGATGGCTTAAAAGAAAATTTCTTATAAATACCTTATTGTACTTTGTATTCTCAGACAGAGGAATCTTTTCCCCTAAATTGTCATCAAAGATTTTTAAGTGTGTTTTGGAAAGAAAAATTACTTATAATCACCCTGCTGTACCTTATATACTTAGGATGATCATAAGCCACACACATTCAAGAATAAGGAATAGTATCTTGTCTGTGGCTACTAACAAACTTATTAGAACTACAGTGTAAGGTTGAAATAAAGTCATACTTGAATTTTACCTTTTTGGTTATTCCTTATAAAGAGCTCCATCATTAAAACAATATGCATTTTCTTATTATTCAAAACTTATACTCCCTTATTACTAACTTGAATGTTAAAGTGCCTTTGTCGAAAAAAGGTATGACACCTCACAACTTTAATTTTGATTTTTTGTTAGCCCACGAGATGTCATAGGAGGGTCCCAATTATGAAAAGGTTCTTTTAAGCCATTCATACCCAGACTAATCCTCGCTCACACCGAGTTAGCCCATAAGGGATAAAGTGCTAGCCAAACAGGTTTACCATTCCAAGATTTTTGACAACAATAATGCTAAAATATTGTCGACTTCTCCCTAGTAAATTTAACGGAAGACTTTAAAAATACAAAGCACGTCCCAAGAATATAATGTGAAAATAATTTAATGATTTAAAATGGAAGAGTAACACTAATAATCCTTCCAAGAAGGAGAGCATCTTAAGTAAATATATTTTACAGATCTTGGATCAAATTTAAAAACATATAGGTAGACATCTATGAGAAAAAGTGATTAGGATGAAAAAAAAACATAATAGTGAATACTATCTTGATGTACAAAGGAAGACATATGATCGACTAACAAGCAAGTCATGGAAACAATGTTTAATTCAAATTGTTTGGTGGGCTTATAACAAAAAAACGGTTCTAATAAATTTAAATAAATGCCTATTCTTATGTTATGTTGACCTATTTTAAGATAGTTTGTTAATGTAGGTTAAATTGTACATAATATTATTTTGAAAATTTTTTAAATAGATTAAAAGAAAATTTCTTTGAAATTGTCACTTTGTAAAATTCTAATTGATACTTTTAATTATGTTTGTGCATAAACACTACAAGAATAGAATACTAAGAATATAAAATTTTTAATATTTTTTAATAAAAATAATTGCATTAACCAAAATTAGGAATAACCTGTTATTGTCTTTAAATATATAATATGCACGAAAATATTTGTAAAATTTGCAAGGTTCATATTCTAAACACGATAAATATTAAAAATAGGAAGATTGAGTAGAGGTTATCCAACCTACGATGAAATTCAAGGAATGTCAGTGCATATAAAATATATTATAAATTGAGGACTTCAAATGCGTAAATTGAGGACTTCAAGTATGTAAAAGCACTAGATTCATATCTTTTACGAATAACTTTTCTCATAATAAAATTCCAAAAGCCCTCAAAGTGGTGGTATAATTGGAGAAACAAGCTTCGCCAAAGGTTTCTTGAGGTCAACCCTGGACCTGGGCAAGGGCGAGCTGGGTCTCTGCTCTGCTCTGCTCAGGACCCATTTTTAATAATATAAAATATAATTTATTAAAAAAGAACTTTTTTCTAATTTATTTTTAATTAAAATCAGGGGTTCACATCTTCTCTTTCATCCCGGGCCTACAAAATCTCAGGACCGGCCCTGCTTGAGGTTGAAGATTCAAGTCACGGTAAGAAAAAGATTACAGATTAGAGTTAACGTAGGAGATTGTAACTTACCTAAAACTTTAAAAAGGATGGCTGGTTGAGAATGGAGATAATACCAGAGCATTCAAATTTTAATTAGAACGAGTTCGTTATTTGTTTTGTTTGAACTTATTGAGTTTTCACATCTGTATTAAACAGTCGAAGGATATTAAACTCCGGATATACCTATTTAAATTTCATAAAATATTCTGTCAGGCTGGTCATGTTTATTATTAAAATCATAATATTCCTTAAATATTCCTTTTTTTAAACGGAAGAACCTGCAGTCGCTATCTTTTGGATGCGCACTGGGTAAACCTTCATATTGACGCAATAGTTTGGAAATCACACCAATTGGATACTACTAGACAAGTCCTATATGACAAGCTTGATCGAGAGAGTATAAATAAGAGGATCGAACACAAGGCCGTTTGGCCCATGGTCCCTCTCTGTATATATACGTATATATATTATAAAAAGGAAAAATAATCCATAAATGAATTCACAGGTATTGATGAGAGTACTTATTTCAATATCAATGTAATTGCGAAACTGTAAAAATATTTTTGCATCATCTCGCGATCAAACTTTTCTTTTTCCTTTTTTAAGAGGCTCACTAGTATATCTGAATAGTTTTTCTACAACCTAAGTCATTCCTACCAATAAATTTGTATTCTATAATTCTATTTCTTATTGGAGTACATCAGGTATCACGGACTTGATTAATATCTATGTTCTCACCCACTAGTGGAAAATAGAAGAAGCTATAAACCAAGGTTCTGGTGAATATAATTTCTATATGCCCTAACATACTTTTGAATCGAAACATCAGAAATTGTACAACTTATGTCTTAGTAACTAATGGCTATTTTTTGCATGTTTTAAAACATTTACGTGTATGAGTCACCAAACATGACAATCTTAGATTTATTATCAGATGCATTCTTGCATGAAATGGCAGGGAGGTAGGCTCGATACATAAGACTTTTGTAGCAAAGAAACCATCTCTTTTAACTCGTTGAATTCTCTTCTCATTCTCTTTTAGGTCGATCGCCAGCTTTTAGGTTAGGAAAGTCGCACTATAACCAGCTGACATCGGCATGCAATGGTCTTGCAGTGTGCCTACTGGATTTCTAGCTCTATTGAAACGAAGAAGCCAAATAGATTGTCTACCTATCTCAATATTGGTATAGAAGAAAGAAGACATTGGCCAGAATTCCTACATTTTTATACCTACTAATTATAGAGATCGCAATTTAGCCCACGCCTGACTTGACTTGGCTCGATTTGACGGAGTTTGGACTTTTTCTTTTAAAATTTTTGAATTTCAAGTCGAGTTTGGACTCTATGATCCAATTTGAAACTCTAAAATTTTTTTAAAAAAGAACTCGACTAATGAGCCTAACCTGACTGAAGCTTGAAAATAAAAAAAATAACGTTGTTTTAGATAAAACGACACCATTTACTATTTTCAATAAAAAATAAAAAATCTAGCCATGTTGGCCCAGGCTTCGAGTTGCCAAGGCCAATAAATAGAAATTTTTGGGTCGTCTGGTCCGATCTAGCTTGACATATTGCCAATCCTAACTTACTGGCCTACATTTTGGGCATCTATTAGCTTCATTTGGAATGTAGGACATCAACCAACCTTATGGAGCCAAAGTGAATTGGACTAAAGTTTTCTCTCCTAAGTTAGAAGAAGGATTAGGTCTAGTATCTTTGAAGAATAAAAACAAAATGTTATTAGCAAAATGGATTTGGAGGCTGCTTAATGATAAGGAGATAACTTGTTCAAATGGATCTATTCACAATACGTTAACAACAATTGTTTCTAAAAGCTTAAAAAAAGGGACCATTCTTGGCCATTTATTACAATATTGAGGATGAGAGACCAAATATATTTATACATCATAATGAAAATATATAGGAAATAGACAAGAAGCTTGGCTGGGTTTGATAATTGGTGTCCTATTCGTCCCTTATACCAAAGACCTAAGCTAAACTCTATTGGAAATAGAATTCCTCTTAACTCTAGAGTTTTAGGAATCATTAAAAATAATTTCCTAGATTTCTTTCCATAGAGGAATGTCATTTCTTGCTGCTAACCTACCTATTTTTAGACCCAATTCCTTAATCCTGACTTACCTGTCTGAAAATTGCATAACTTTGAAATATTTATTTATGCTTCTTATTTGGAGAAAGTTAGAGATCATTTTACTAAAATCAGTTGGGAAAAATTAATATGGCATAAATCCTTGGTCCCTAAAGCCTTTACAACCTATTTGTTAATAATCTTGGGTATAATTCACATAAAAGATAGATATAATTACAACTTTATTCCACTTTGTGTTCTTTATAAGGATGAACCTAAATAATTCATGCAATTATTCTTCAAATATTCATATACTAATTCCATTCTTGTCTAGAGTGAAAACAAAGGAGAGATATTGTGATAAAGATGAATGGCCACATAATGTTCAATAAGCAAGCAACATTTATAATCAAACAAAGTCCAATTCCACCTTATTCAAGAATATCTTTTCCTTCTGCATATATGTCATCTGGAGGGAAAGAAACCATCATATTTTCAAACAAGATGAGACTCCCAAGTACCTATTAATTCATAAGCTCACTTATTGGATTATAATCAATCTTAGGTGAAACTCACTGATATGGATAAAAGAAACTATAATCTGCTGTGAAGAGAACTCTCTTGTTTCTCAACTTGGAACTGCTAATCTAGATTCTTTTATATAGATAGGTAACTTGTCAAGGTCAATACCTTGTATGTTTGCATCATTTGTATGGCTCTTTCTGTGCCAAATATTCTTTTGGAATATATATTTACTTTCCAAAGAAAACATGCGATTATGAAGAATATGGATTGGAATCAAATATGGTTGCTCCTATATAAATTTCAATTTTAGAACAAAAACTTCATTATGTTTCTTAAGAACCAAGTTCTTACTCCTTAATATTGGAGTGATAACCATCCAAAAACCAATTAAGATTAAGATTAACTATGAGACCTAAGGTAAACCAAAAGAAAATTTATATTATAGGATACTAAGTAAAGAATTAATATTGAATAAAATTACAGTCATTATGGTCAAATATTTCCTATAAAATTCTCATAATAAGATCTTACAATTCTTGAGTTTTCAGCTTTTTGATGGCCTTTCTCCTCCTTCTCTCTATGCTTCTCTCTAGTCTAAAACATGATCTCTAAGAAAATGATGTTTGATTTCTATATGCTTAGTCCTAGAGTGATGCACAGGATTTTTGGAAAAATTTATAGCACTCGTATTATCACATAATATAGGAATATGAGAAAAGTTTAGAGAAAAATCCTATGGTTGATGCTTCATCATAATATTTTAGCACAACAGCTAGTAGTTGTTATTTATTCCACTTCAGTCATCGAAAGCGCTTTGAAATTTTGCTTCTTGCAGGACTAAGATACTAGACATCCTCTAAGAAATTGATATTGACCACCTGCTCATTTTCGATCGACTTTATCACCTGCATAATCTGCATCACAATAGCCCACTATGTCAAATGAATTAGTTTTTGAATACCATAGTCCAAAATCCATAGTTCCGTGGTGATATTGAAAGATTCTTTTGACTACTTGAAGATGATTTTCTTTTGGATTTGATTGAAAGTGTGCGCAAAGACACATACTAAGCATAATGTCTAGTCTTGAGCTTATAAGATATAGCAGTGATCTAATCATTCCTCTATGTTTTGTTTCATCAGTAACTTTGCCTTTATATTTTTTATCAAGTCTAATTCCGGTATATATTAGAGTACCCATCGGTTTGGCATTCTCAAAATGATATTTCTTGATGAGTTCCTTTGTGTATTTGTTTTGGCTAATGAAGATTCCTTTTTCTGTTTTTTGGATTTGTAATATGAGAAAGAATGGTAATTCTCTCATCATGTTCATTTAAACTCCCCTACATTAATGCTGAGAATTCTTCACAGAAGGATAGATTAGTAGGACCAAATATAATGTCATTAACAATATTTACACTATGAGCAAATCATTCTCCTTTCTCTTAATAAATAAGGTTTTATCGATCTTTCCTCTTTCGAAGTTATTCTCAAGCAGAAAGTTACTTAACTTCTCATACGATGCTTGAGGAGCCTGCTTTAAATCATACAGAGCTTTAGATAACTTCATCATATAATCCAGATGGTTTTCATCTTCAAAACTTGGGAGTTGCGTAACAAATACTTCTTCGTTAATGTAATCATTTAAGAATGCACTTTTAACATCCATTCGGAATAACTTGATGTTTCTATAATATGCAAAGATAAGTAAAATTCTAATCGATTCCAATCTAGTAATAAGTGCATTAAGTATCATTAAAATCAATACCTTTCTATTGAATGTAACATTGAGCTACAAGTCTAGCTTTGTATTTTACCACTTTACCAAATTTGTCAAGTTTGTTTCAAAAAACCCACTGAGTTCCAATAATTGACTTGTTTTTTAAACAAGGCACCTGATTCTGTACTTTGTTCTTATCAAATTGACGTAGCTTGTCTTTCATAACCAAGATCCAATTCGCATCAGTAAGAGCTTCTTCAATAATCTTTGGTTCTATTAGTGAGATAAGAGCAACAAATTTGTTCTTGAATGATGATCTTGTTCTTAGACTTTTAGAAGGATCTCCTAGAATATATTGATATGAATCAAGACGTCTCCATTCTTTCTATGTTTTTTGTTGCACAGGCTCCTGCTAAGATGAAGGAGCCTCCTCTATTCTAGCTTCGGAGAGGCCTTCTTGATTTTGTGATTCTGAAGGTATTATAGGTGTAGTTTGATTCTCTGATGTATTTTTAGGAATTAAAGGATGCTCTTAATCATCTGAGTCGGTTGCTGTTGTCGAGGGTAGTGCTTCATCAAATACTAAATGTATCGATTCTTCTATCTTCTTTGTTTTTATATTGTAAACTTTGAATCTTTTAATAGTGGTACTATAGCCCAAGAAAATAACTTTGTCTGATCTCATATCAAACTTTCCAAGGTTTTCTTTTCCATTGTTTAACACAAACCCTTGCACCCAAATGCTCGAAAGTAAACAACATTTGGTTTCCTTCCTTTCCAAAGCTCATAGGGGGTCTTTTTCAGAATAGGTCTTATAAGATATATGTTATGTACATAACATGCTGTGGATACTGCTTCTGCTCAGTATCCATGAGGTAGTCCACTTTCACACGACATGGTCCTGGCCTTATAAACCAAAGTTCTATTCTTTCTCTCTACAACTCCATTTTGCTAAGGCATACTCGGATAAGAGAAGTGAGTTATACCCAATGTTGCGAATACCATACCAGATTTGGTACCGGATTGGATTCTAGTACCTGAATTTATGAAATAGTCCCTGAATTTTTTTAAAAATTACAAAATAGTCCATTGTTATATTATACAGTTGTACTCTGTCTCCAAAAATCATAATAATAA
>JAOTAY010000003.1:17289513-17311322 GCA_025629805.1 Erythroxylum baracoense | reverse complement strand
TGCTCTGTCATATCATGGACCCGCCGGTGGCCTCAAAGGAGGTGGGGGGATTGTAGACGTTAAATTTGTATTTCACTGCGAGGACTTGGACCCATAACGCAATAGGATTGGCAAGCAGAGTCCAGCCTAATTTCGTTAGCAAGGCATCGTTGATGGCATGGATACGCCGAATTCTCAATCCGCCCGTAGCTTTGGGTTGGTAAACATCCTCCCAGCTGACAAGGGGAATCCGTTTGGCTCCATTGGAAGAGCTCCAGATAAACTGATGCATCAGTTTTTCAAGCTCATAGCAAAGCTTGCGGGGTAAACGAACCGAATGGGGATACATTACATTGTCCCTTTAAGAATCTTTTGAGAGTTAGTTAATCGACTCCTTTGGATAATCTTTTCCTATAAGATTATAGGCCACATTTCCAATCATCTTTTGTGAGTTGAAAGACACAACGAGAAAGAAAAATGTCACGCTACAATTTAATGTCTTTAGTTATTTTACTTAAAGAAAAAGATATTATATTCTATTTTGGGCACACACAAAATATATTTTAGTTTTAAACTAACTAAAAATTTGTCTTTTAACTATAATTAAAATATTATTTTTTTGAGAAATTGAATTCATTAAAGAAATAATAAGAATTTAGTACAAGAGGAGCATATTTCTGTTAAAAATTAGTGCATCTTGCTTAAAGTTATTTACTGTTTTACTTTGGTCATTGTTAGTTTTACTTGGTAAGACTTAGTCGTTGTTTCTGTTCCGATTGTTTAGGATTGGATAAGTAGTTGAGTTCATTCAGGAGAAGGTTGTTTAGCTTATTTTCAAGAGATGTTTGTTGAGTTTTAGCTTATAAGTAAGTGCAGATGTAATGTTATTTATATCTCAATCATAAATAAACGTTTTATCCCTAAATTAGCTTCTTCTGCATATTTTCTCTTCAATTGTTTTATGGTATCAGAGACTCGGCTCTGTACTTTTACAGTTCTTTCTTTCTTCTAGTCTTTTAACTATCTTGTTGGAGGAGATTGAAAGTTGTGGAGAAATATGGAGTTATCGAATGGAGGAAACAGTTCAACCTCAGGGGTTGAGAAGCTTGTAGGGACCAACCACAAGTATTGAAGAAAGTGTATGGAGGCATATCTTCAAGGGCAAGACTTATGGGACTTAGTCATGGGTGCTAATGTTGTTCCTATTGATACCTTAGAAAATGTTGAACTAAAGAGAAAGTGGAAGATCAAGTGTGGGAAAGCTCTCTTTGATCTGAGAACTTCTATTAGCAAAGAGTTTATTGATCATGTCCATGATGTAAGTTCACCAAGAGATGTATTGGAGAAACTTGAGAGATGGTTTTCCAAAAAGAATGCAGTAAGGCTACAACCACTGGAAAATGAGTTGGAAACCTTGACACAAGAAGGTATGTCTATTTCTGAATATTTCTTGAGAGTTAAAAGCATTTGTGCTGAAATTTCAGAATCTGATATGGATGAGAAGATCAGTGAAGCAAGGTTACGATGATTTCTCATTCTGGGATTGAAAAAGGAATATAATCCTTCCATTACTTCCATTCAAGAATGGGCAAATCAGCCTTCAATTGAAGAACTATAAAGCCTGCTTTCCAACCAGGAGGCCTTGGCAAGACAAATGGAAAAGAACTCTAATCCAGAGGAGGCTCTCTTTTTAAGAGGAAAAGCTACCACTGACGATTTTCTGAGCAAAAGTACTGTGAAATGCTACAGATGTGGTAAAATGGGGCATACTAGGAAAAATTGCAGAGTAAAGCTTTCCAAAGCAAATATTGCAAGTGAGCATGAAGATGAGGATGAGTTAAAATGGGAGCAGTGCTTCACTACAGAAGTAATTGATGGAAGGAACAACGTTGTTGCTGAATTGCTACAAGCTCTCTCTAATCATGACCCATACAAAGAGTGGATAATTAATTCAGATTGCTCTCATCATGTAACTGGAGATGACTCACTACTCTTAGAGTTACGTCAACACAAAGGGGAACATGTTATTGTTACTGCAGATAATTCAGTTTATCCAGTAACAAAAGAAGGAGTGGTAAAGATTGGCATTGATGACAAAAGTGTTGTCAAGTCGAATGACGTCTTTCAAGATCCAGGTTTAAAGAGAAATTTAATTTCAGTTTCTCAAATTACAAACTCTGGAAAATATGTCCTATTTGGGCCCAATGATGTAAAAGTTATTGTTAATTTGAAAGGCATAGGTACTGATGTTGTTACCTCTAGTGAGAGGAAAGGTTCTTTGTTTGTCATGTACATAGGAGAGGCTTATATGAAAAAGACAAGTCAAACTGATAGTGCGGCAATTTGGAATGCTCAATTGGACCACTTAGGCTATCAACTGTTACAACAAATCTCCTCAAGGAAGCTGGTGGATGGCATACTGATTTACCTAAATATTCGTGAGGATATAATTTATCAAGAAGTCATCAGATCGTAGATCTTCCATGTTTGAATTGATTCATACGGACTTGATGGTACCAATGAAAATAGCAAGCTATAGTGGATACTACTGTATCATGGTACTGGTAGATGATTTTTCCAAGTATACTTGGGTTAAATTTTTGAAGGAAAAGAGTGAAGCACTCTCAAAGTTCATTAAATTTGTAATTGCTATTGAAAGCGAATATGGGATGAAGATCAGATGTTTATGGAGTGACAATGGAGGAGAATTTATGTTAGAAGATTTCTCCCAATATTGCAGCAAAAATGGCATTTCGCGAGAAATGACATGTCCAAATACACCTCAGTAAAATGGCATTTTTGAAAGGAAGTTAGCTCATCTTGCCTCTGTGAGTCTATCGTGGCTGCATGAAAAAAGTCTCCCTCACGAGCTTTGGGTTGAAGCTTTCCAATATGTATGTCTGGTAAAGAAAAACCTCCTTTTGAGACTTTATATAGTGACAAGCCAAATGTAAATTACTTTCGAGTTTTTGGTTCAATTTTTTATGTACATGTCCCAAAATCTAATTGAACTAAGCTTGACCCAAAAGCAAAGAAATGTGTTTTTGTTGGCTATGACTCATACAGGAAAGGGTGGAGATGTATAGACCTAGAAACAAAGAAGTTTGTTACTTCTAGAGATGTGGTGTTTGATGAAGTTTCTTCATATTATTCTAAACGAAATTCCTCCACTGAACAATTCATTATTGATGGTAATCAAGAAAATTTGTAGGAGTGTCCATAAGATAATATGGAAGCTTCAAACAATGGTGAATCTTCAGTTTCAAACACTTCAAATTTTGATGGTGAAGAACAAGTTCAAAAAAGATCAACAAGGGAGAAAAGGTAGTGGAGTTATCTCCAAGACTATAAGGTTCAAACCAACCGTTGTACTGTTATGTCATGCTTCTTTATAGGAACAGTTGATAAAGAACCAACAAGTTTTGAGGAAGCAAAAGGTTGTTTAGAATAGGAAGCAGTTGTGCAAGAAGAGATTGATGTACTAAGCAAAAATCAAACTTAGGAGTTAGTTCCAAAACCAGAAAATTGTAAGCCCATCATTTGTAAATGGGTATACAGGTTGAAGAAGAAATCTGATGGGAATATTGATAGATGCAAAACACAGCTTGTTGCCCGCAAGTTTTCTCAAAGCTATGGGTTGGACCACGAGGAGACTTTCAGCCCAGTTGCAAAAATGGTAACTCTAAGAACCATTTTTCCCCTTGCATCTTTTAAATGTTAGAAATTATGGAAACATGATGTAGAGAATGCATTTCTTTACGGAGAATTGGATCGTGAAGTATTCATGGAGCAACCAAAAGGATATGTTTCGGAGCAATATCCTCACCATGATTATCGGCTAAAGAAGGTGTTGTATGGTCTCAAACAAGCACCACGTGCTTGATATGGTAAAGTTGCTCAGTACTTTATCTTTTATGGATTCCAAGTTTCTAATGCAGATTCTAGTTTGTTCATTAAAGTAGAATCAGATATGCATTTGTTGGTTCTGTTGTACGTGGACGATATGATAATCATTGGTGACAATGAAGCTGAAATTTCTATGCTGAAAAATGAGTTATCAATCCGCTTTGAGATGAAGAACATGGGAGAGGCTGGATGCTTTCTTAGTCTAGAAATTGAAGAATAAGATCAAGGGTATTTTGTTTCTCAAAAAGGATATGCAAGGGAGCTTGTGCAACATTTTGGCATGGGGGAGTCAAAGGAAAAAGCAACTCTAATAGAGCCACGTCTCAAGTTAATGAGAGATGAAGGGAAGATGCTAAAGGATGCAAAACGATTCAGACAACTTGTTGGTAGTTTAATTTACTTAACTATCACAGGACTAGAGATTTCATATTCAGTTGGCATCATTTCCTAGTTTATGCAAAATCCAAAGACTTCTCACTTAGAAGTTGTGAAGAGAATTTTGCGCTATATCAATGGGACTTCTAATTATGGTCTCGTATATAAAAGAGAAGATGGTTTTCGGTTAAAAAGGGTTACTAATTCAGATTGGGCAGGCAATGTAGATGATCGTCGGTCAACTTCAAGATACTGTTTTAGTATTAGTTCTGCTATCATTTCGTGGTGTAGTAAGAAGCAAACCACTATTGCTTTATCAAGCACTGAGGTTGAGTATATGGTAGCATCAATGGCAGCTTAAGAATGCATTTGGCTAAAAAGGTTGATAGGAGATATTTTTGGTACAGTTGACTATGTTGTGCAGATTTTTTGTGACAATGAAAGTATTGTTAAACTTGCTTCAAATCCAATTTTTCACGCCAGGACCAAGCACATTAAAGTTCAACATCATTACATTCAAAAGAAGGTGTTGGATGAAGAAATTGAGTTGAAGGGAATATCTTCAAATGATCAAGTTGCCGAAATCTTTACAAAGGCCTTAGGGAAACCTAAGCTAGAATCTTTTAGAACAACTCTTGGAGTTTTCAGCCATAAGCATGCACTAAGGGGGAGTGTTAAAAATTAGTGCATCTTACTTAAGGTTATTTACTGTTTTACTTTGGTCATTGTTAGTTTTACTTGATAAGACTTAGTCATTGTTTCTGTTCATATTGTTTAGGATTGGATAAGTAGTTAAGTTCATTCAGGAGAAGGTTGTTTAGCTTATTTTTAGGAGAAGTCTGTTGAGTTTTAGCTTATAAGTAAGCGCAGATGTAATGTTGTTTATATCTCAGTCATAAATAAACATTTTATCCCCAAATTAGCTTCTTTTGCATATTTTCTCTTCATTTGTTTTAATTTCAACGAAAGTACATTCAAACTCATTAGAGGAAATCTAGCTTTAGCTAAATAGACGCTTAGTATAATAAAGCTAAGATATAGAATCCTTAATTCTTTAGGATATTGATGCTTTTAACTCTTCAAGTGCATTATTCAGTTAACTATAGTCAAAGCCAAATTAGTTTCTCCACTTTGCATGAGGATATTTTACAAGATAGCAAGACTATGCAAGAGAATGTGGGAAAGCAGCGCCTCAGCCTGGGATGGAGCCATTAGCAGATTCAAGGCAATTCGTTATTCACTTATCAGTGTTTGTTTTCTGATTTCTTTTAAGCGTCTTGAGATTTCTCTCATTCCAAATATGATAAACTATTATGCCAAAGATTATTCTAAAGTTGGTATATTTTATTATCAAATGTTTAAAAATCATTCATTATATGCATGGTGCCTGTTATGTTATTTGATGCACTAGTATCTACAATCCTAATAAGTTTCTAGAAAACAAACAATATTAATATTTTATTTACTGATTTTTATTTTTCTTAATTTGGTATCATTTTTATTTTTTTGAAATATAATTGATTTTTAATTATTTTCCTTATTAATTTATATGAACTTTGTTGTTGAGATGTTATAATTTGATCATTTAAATCCTTTTGTATTACATAAATATTTTAGGTTTTGAGTTCTGGCGTTTAACTTAATAAATTGTGAATAAGTTTAGAATAATGGGTATAATTCAATTTCTTTTTAATTGTCGTAACTATCAATAGTTTAACAAATCGTTATGGTTCATATATATGGGCATGCGATTATGTGAAGGTATTTTTTAGAGCATATTGGTTGAACACGAGATATTCGTTAAGGTGAAGATTATTGTTTATGACTTATATGATTATACAATTTGCAGTGTTTCGAGAAGAAATGGACTACCTTATCAAAAAATATTTTTTTGTCAATTTCAAACTCTATATGAATTCTAGGATATATATAAGAATAATGTTTAAATTAGTTTAGGATTGGCAAGATATCATTTGTATATAAATGTACTAACTAGAGTTTACATATACTATACAAGTGAGAACCCAGTTTGTATATAACAAACTTGTAATCTTTACCAGGTGAGAGATTAATCTATCAAGTGAAATCAACCACTCTTAACTTTCGAGGATGTAGGCCCCCTCAATTTGTTGAACCTCATTACGAATCTTCTTATATTCTTATTTATTTCTGTCATACTACTCTACTCATGTTCCACAATATCTCTCAATAGTTTGTATCAGTATAGTTAAGGCAATAATAACTTCAATTGTGAGGTTTCAAAATAAGAAGTTTAACAGAATTGGGAATTTTAGACGATAATAATAGGGAGGTATATTAAAGGAGTTGTAAATGAAATAACCAAAAGATATAGGTGTGCTTGAGTGGAAAGGGTTATAGGCGTGAGCAGCTGGTACCATATGGCTATATCTAGAAGACAAGGTCACATAGCATAGATATTGCTTCCCTTGTTGAGTTATAAAAGGAGCTAGAGAGTCAATACATGGCAAAGTCTCTTATAAACAAATACCTTAAGTAGAGCATATACAAGTTGAAGATACAGGAGGGAACATATCTAGTGGAACTAACTATTAAGTTACAGTCAAGCATTAGTTATTTTTAACTTTTTGATTTCACGTGGCATTAATTATTAGTTAAGATGCCAGTTATGTTAATATATTTTCTAAAGAAATTGCATAATATAAGAATTTATTAGTGGAAGACAATAGCTCAACATCAACAATAATATTCAGTAAAAATCTCGTTGAGACGTGGGATTTGGGGAGATTCTAGTATGTAGCCTTACCCCTAACTAATAGAGAGGTTATTTCCAAATGACCCACATAAATGAATGAAAATAAAAATAAAAAAAGGAAAAAGAGAATAAATAAAAATAAGTAAATAAATAAAAATGATAAATAAAAGTAAAATTATAATAAAAATAACCAAAACCAAAAAAGAAATTAAAATTAATAATAATAATAGAGAAAAATAAAATAAACTAATATATGTAAATAATAGTAAAAGTAAAAATAATACTAATACTAATAATAATAGAAATACTAATAATAATAATAATCATACTAACATTAATAATCATAAACATAAACATTAATAATACGTAATTACCACTTAGGCTAACTACAATAGGCAAAAGTTAACATATTAAGAGAACTATCAGAATCTCTTTACGAGAAATCTTTAACCTAAATTCTAGCACACCAAAGTTTTCTATTATGGTCATGTCCTCTGTAATTCCAACATTGTCATCTCTTTTTTGATCACTTCACCCCAATTCATCATAGGTCTCCTTATTTTTCTCTTACAATCTCTAAGTACGATTTTCTTGCATCTTCTCACTGAAGAGTTTGGGTGTCTTCCCTTAACATATCTACGCCACCTAAGCCTTGTCTGAAAGAAAATAGGACAAATTACAAATTTGAGAAGAGAATTTGTTTATTTATAAATTAAAATTTCACCATCTTTTAAAAACTATGAAAATAATTTAATAATTATAACAACCTAATTTATTATTATTTGATTTCTAAAAACTTGGGACCTATGCTTGAATTAAGGATCCTTAACACTAAAAAACTGCGGTCTTAACAAAGGATCTGACCCTATATCTACAATCTCACTAAAGCCAAAAATGAAATATATTTTGTATCTGTTTATAAAGGAGTTCAATGTGGAAATGGGGTATAGACACTCACATCCATTCCACAAATAATTTTTATCTCAATAAAAAAGCCAAATATAGTGATGTAACAACACTCCAAATGCTCCAAGTCCTTATAAAATAGTCTCAATAATATTTCAATATCTTAATAGATAAATATGGAAATGTGAACATAATGTAAATGTTGATATTGTGTAATCTCATCTTAAGTTTGCTAAAAATATTCTTTTTTATTTATTTCTTTAATATTATTATATTCTTATTGCATATTATTATTCAACACAAATTTACTTTTGTTTTGTTTCTTGACTTCCAATTTGATGGTTGCCTATGAACCTTCCAATAAGTATTCGAAATGTTACTTCTTTTATGCTATTCTATCTTCTATCTATGACAAAAGTTTCAAGAAAAGATGGCAAGGCTTCATTCTTAGAATGTCGACTACTTATAGGGATAATTAATGCTAAATTACTCAATCTTTTAGAATTGTTTTAATTTAGTGTCCAAATTTTTTAAATTTTCAGTTGAGTGATTAATCTTTTAAAACTTTAACAATTCAGTTTAAAACATTAATTTTTACTAATATGGCTAATAAATAGACATCTACGTAACATTTAATAGATATTTACATCATCAAAAATAACTTTCTAAATTGAATTGTTAAGATTTTAAAAGGTTGATTACTCAATCGAAAAAATTTACAAATTTAGCCATTGAATAGAAAATTTTTATAATGTTAAATACTTTTGAATATATTATCTCCTTATTTTATCCAATTTAGCATTCAATCCCTGAAGATAATCAAATATCCTTGCCTTCTCTAATATTCTCTTATCATATTTCAAATTATCATTTGGTCGATTTGGATGTAGAAGAGATCCACATCGTATCCTAATATTAGTAAGTTATAGAAATAGTCAATGACACTTTTAAGTGCCCTATCAAGTAGTCACCATAAGAGATCTGATGTCACTGCATTCTTAAGATCAGAATGTACTTGTGGTATTACTTTTTATAACTCTTTTATTGTCTTGCAGAAGAGATGCTTTCTTTCGATCTTTGACTTCCATTGACTAATAAACGATACCATAATAATTGGGCACTATGATTTTTATTTTTTATTTTGTTGTCTTACAGATAATTATTTTTATCTATGAATGGCACTATGATTGCTCTTAAGAGATAGATGTGCTTTTGTATATAATAACAAGAGTGACGGATTGGAACCTTTTTAGAGATGTTTTTCTATTCAACTTGTGTTGGTTATTTTATAAAAAATAATTATCAGGAGGAATAAATGTAACACTCATTTTTTGAAGAGTTAAAAGTGGATTAACAATCTACTATTCTTGGACTATAAATGCTTGGGTCCATGATGTTTTTTACCAAGGCTTTTGTAATGTGATGCCATAAAACAAGATACAAGTCTTAAGAATGAAAATGACTGGATCAAATGATTTTTTAAAAAAATATTGCTTTTTAAGGTGGTGGGATATCAATCACTATATATAGTTGAAGGATTTAATAATTTCGAACTTTTCAACATCATTCTTGCTATATAATTTCATAGATATTGATTATTATAGTTGTTTTATTCATATTAATTGGACCCTTTATTTGTTTAGGATTGGTCGTTAATAAAATTTTCTGCATTCTTTGAAGTATGATAATTTTAATTATAATTATTTCTGTTATTGATACATACACGTCTAAAATTTCTTTATAGTTTGCATTTTAGCAAAAGAAGGATTAGAACGAGACTTAAAAGTGTAAGAATCGACCTAACGAGGAATTATCAATTCTAGGCAACATTAAATTTTTTCTACCTCAGTTTTGCAGTTTAGAGCTTGAACTATATTCTTACCCAAAACACATATAACCAAAATAGAAAAGGTTTTAGACTATGGCAACAAAGAGATTATTAACCCATATGACCATTGCTCAATTAAAGGAATTTCATTTGTCAATATACCGTTGCTAAACTCAAGGGATTTCATACTGCAAATATGTAAAGATCTTCTTGCCAAATAAGACCAGTGTACTGTTACCTTAAGAGTCTATATAATAAAATCAAGACCTCAAACAATAGTAGTTGTGAGAGGCATTTATTCATATTTCTCTCTTTCATGGTATCAGAGCCCTACTAAATAAAACCTAGCCGTCAAAATTTTTTTCTTATGGTTTCCTCATCACAATCGAATGCCCAGTCTATTCCTACTATTGTTGTGTAATTGAATCGTGATAATTTTGTCACCTGGAGGGCACGAATTCAGCCTCTTTTGATGGTCAATCGCTTATGGGAACTAGTGGATGGATCAACCTCTCTTTCAATGGCTACAATTACAGCTACTAAAGATGGTAAATCTCTTACAAAATCCAATCCTGAATATGATGCTTATTTCTTGAAAGATCAACTAGCCCTTGCATGGCTTCTTAACAATATATCAGACTCTATAATGACTAATCTTGTTGGTCTCACTCATGCACGAGATGTTTGGGTTGCTCTTGAATGTTTGTATGCTACCCAAAGTGAGGCACGCTACAGCACTTTGATGACTAAATTTCATGAACTCAACAAAGGTTCTCGCTCAATAGAAGAGTATCTTCAAGAGGATAAACGTATCTTTGATAGTCTTAATGCTATAAATCGACCTGTCTAAGTATCTGATTTTCACCACCATATTTTAATGGGTCTCGGTGAAGGGTATGAGCACTTGGTATCTACATTATTCACTACAGGATTTGGTCCAATCTTTGATGAATTGCATGGTATTCTTCTCCAACATGAAGCACGTATGAGACTTCAAGCTTCCAAAGTTCATTCAGCTATAGGAGGCACCTCCCCTTCTGCAGATTATGTTTAAAGAACTGCACCATAAAATTATCAAAACCAATCTCATCAACGACCACCATGACTTCATACTTCCCAAAAAAAATTTACCACTCATTATAACAGACAGTCTAATAACTCTAGCATATCATATGGGAATTTTCCTTCTAATGGTAATTTTCAATCACGAAATAATAATTCATTTTATAGTGGACATCAATACAAGCCACATTGCCAAGTTTGTAGGAGACATGGACATACAGCATTGAGATGCAATTATAGGTTTGATCACTCCTTTCAAAGTACTAATGCCCCACCACAAGCAAATTTTGCTGCTGCTAGACAACCGAATTGGTATATTGATTCATGTGCATCACACCATATGACATCTGATAGCTCTAACATTCAAGTCAATTCCGAGTATAATGCAACTGAGCAAGTTACTATAGGCGATGGATCAGGTTTGCCGATTGAACATATTGGTACAAATTCAATTACTACTCCTTCATGTTCATTTCATCTTAATATCACATTACATGTTCCTACTTTAACTAAAAATCTGTTATCAATTTCTCAATTTACTTATGATAATAATTGTCTTTTTTAATTTCACTCTGATTTTTTTCTTGTGAAGGACCTCACAACAGCTCAAATTCTACTCAAAGGCACAGTTAAAGATGAGGTCTCTTGTTTTCCACTTGACAATACCTCTACGTCAGTCTCTACTGCGTTTTCTATCTCTAGTGATGCATCCTATTCCCTTTGGCATCAAAGACTAGGACATGCTGCAACGCCAATTGTCTCTAAAGTTCTGAATAGTTTATATTTACCTTTGAATAAAAGCAAACCTCTAGATATTTGCATGTCATGTCAATTAAGTAAAAGTCACTCGTTACCATTTCATACATCTTTATTTAGATCATCTGCTCCTCTTGAATTAATTCATTCAGATATTTGGGGACCTGCACCTATTACTTCCAATTTCGGTTATCGTTATTATATCCATTTTCTTGATGATTATAGTAGATTTTCTTGGTTCTATCCTTTTAAACATCGATCTGAAATTTGTGACATCTTTCATACTTTTCGCACTCATGCAGAGAACATTTTAAAATGCAAAATTAAAATTTTACAAACTGATGGTGTTGGTGAATTTCAATCCCACCAATTTAAAAAGCAATTAAGTGAGAATGGTATTGGTCATAGATTCTCTTATCTATATACTTCACAGCAAAATGATGCTGCAGAATGTAAACATCATCATATTTTAGATGTTGGCCTAGCTCTTCTAGCCCAATCACATGTTCCACCTCAATTTTGGGATACTGCTTTTGAAACTGCAAACTATTTGATCAATTATTTATCTAATCGTACTTTAAATTTTCTATCTCCTTAGGAAAAATTATTTAATAAAAAGCCAGATTATAAATTCCTACGTGTCTTTGGCTATCAATGTTATCATTGTCTTTGCCCTTATGTCAAGCATAAATTAGATTTTCAATCTCTACCTTGTATTTTTCTTGGCTACCCTATAGGTTTTCATGGCTATAGTTGTTATCACCTTTCAAGTAACCGCATCTATATATCTCGTGATGTTGTCTTTGATGAAAGTAAATTTCCGTATGCAAAAGAAACACCAAAGACTATCTCTCCAAGTAAGTCCGATTCATTAAACTCTCATTCTCCATTAAATAACATGCCTATTATTCCAATTGTCAAACCTTGTACCACTCCCACAATAGCACCGAATATCCTTCATGATGTGCCCTCTCACGAATTACATACAAACTTGAACGTACCTTCACTTGACACCTCTTTGTCCATACATCATAATCTACACCAAATGGCACTTCAAATGTATCAAATGCTAACTATTTGTCCCCTATTAACTTAAACTTACGTGTGTTGTCCTATTCATCTAATTCCTATGTTCATGATACTAGTGTTACTTAAGAAAACATCCCACCTCAATATTTGCATTCTTTGATTCATGAAGGTCATCATATGATCACACGATCCAAGGATGGTACACTTAAGCCACATAAATTTGACAATAGGTATCCTATGGCATTTATTGCTTCATCTATTCCTAGTGAGTGATGAATACAATGCTCTCCTTACCAATGGTACTTGGATTCTTATTCCACCTGATCCACAACATCATGTCATTAGATGTAAATGGATCTTTCCTATTAAAAGAAAATATGATGGATCCATTGAGCGATATAAGGCATGATTAGTTGCTAAGGGATTTAATCAACAAGAAGGTATTGATTATACTGAAATATTTAGTCTAGTTATCAAACCAGTTTCCATTCGAACTGTTCTTTCTTTAACTATCTCTGGAGGTTGGTCAATTAGACAATTAGATGTTAAAAATAGATTTCTTCATGGATCGATTAATGAAGATGTACATATGAAAACAACCTTCTGGGTTTGTTTCTTGTAATTATCCTAACTATGTTTGCAAATTGCAGCGATCTTTGTATGGACTAAAGCAGGCTCCTCGGGCTTGGTTCCAATGTCTTAGTTCTTATCTATTTACTCTGGGTTTTCAAGATGATTTCTCTCTTTTTATTAAATGAACATCCACATACATGGCCCTATTACTTGTTTACGTAGATGACATTATTCTCACTAGTACACCTAATGCTCCACTTAATGATCTTATTACTTCTCTCAATATTGAATTTGCTATAAAAGATCTCGGTCCCTTACACTTTTTCTTAGGAATTGACGCACATCACACTAATATAGGTTTATATCTTACTCAATCTAAATACGTACATGATCTTTTGCATAAAGTTGATATGGATGGTTCCAAACCTGTATCAAATCATTTACCACTAGGTACACAACTTTCAGTTTATGCTGGAACTCCTTATTCTGATCCCTAACAATATCAAAGTGTAGTTGGGGCACTTCAATATCTTACACTTACTAGACCTAACATTGTTTCTGTTGTTAATCAATTTTGTCAATTTATACATAATCCTACTACATCACATTGGCTTGCAGTTAAGTGCATTCTTCGATATCTGAAGCATACCATTACTTATGGCCTTCATTTTTCAAAGTCCTCATCCTCCACTCTTCATGCCTATTCTGATGTTGACAGGGCCGAGAATCCTGATGATCGACAATCTGTAAGTGGTTTCTGCATCTATCTAGGCTCACATCTAATTCCATGAAGTGCTAAGAAACAACATACAGTTGCTCATTCAAGTACAGAATCAGAGTATAAAATTCTCGCTAATACCACTGCTAAAATAATTTGGATACAATCCTTATTAAGAGATTTGGGTGTCATTTTGAATGAGCCACCTATTCTCTGGTGTGACAATGTTTCAGCAATCTACCTCACCGCTAATCCTGTCTTTCATACTCAAACCAAGCATATTGAGATTGATTATCACTTTGTCCGTGAACGTGTTTCACACAAACAATTGATAGTTCATTTCATCTCCTTTAAGGATCAACTAGCTAATCTCTTCACCAAAAGCTTACCAGCTCCATGATATACTTATTTGAGGTCCAAGCTCTCTGTGATACCCACCTCATCTTGACGGGGAGTATTAACCAATATGACCGTTGCTCAATTAAAGGAATTTCATTTGTCAATATACCATTGCTAAACTCAAGGGATTTCATACTGCAAATATGTAAAGACCTTCTTTCCAAATAAGACCAGTGTACTGTTACCTTAAGAGTCTACATAATAAAATCAAGACCTCAAACAATAGCCGTTATGAGAGGCATTTATTCATATTTCTCTCTTTTAGAGATGAAGACAGTCCAACTAAAATTTATAAATGACAAATATAAGCACTCATATTTTCTCTTTTCATTTTGAAATATTTAACTTGTAAACCCTGAAATGTAAGACGACATATAGCCTAGGTGCTAAGAAAAAGCAATGGTGACCTTTTTTTTCTTTAAAGAAGTGTAATTATACAACTCGTATGGATTGCAATTGTGACTCATCAATGATGTTGGATTAGTAAGAGTCCTGTTTGGTAGAGCAGTAGTGTTGAATAAGAAGAATGTCAATAAATAACTTATAGGAAGAGCATAGACAACAGACAAGAGTGTCACATAAGCTGCCTAAAAAGAATAAAGAGGAAAAGAGAGAATGATGTTGATAACACATACTTATGATCTAAGTTTTACCAAAGTTTTTCACTTGAGATATCAAAATCTTATGTGTAACTTTTTTTATATTTTAAATTTTCTCGTATACTATTGAATTTAAATTTTTATAAGAAATCTTAATACATTTCTTTCTTAAGTTAGGATATCATCATCTTTAGTTAAAGGTGCAAATCCTCTCTTAATAAAAAGTTTAAGTTAGTTTTTATCTTAATCTTTAATGCTATTTTATACTTTAACAATTATAAATTAATATTATTTATATTTTAAAACTTAATTTTATTATGTTTATGTTAATACTCTAGTTAAATTATCTGACTTTACATATCAGTCAAGCGATATAGACTCCCCTAATATTGACATAAAATTTTTGAATTTTAATTTAAAAATTATTAATCTTAAAATAATTTTACTATTAAATAAACATTCACCTCTTTTTCTCTTATCTCTCCTCCACTACGTTCCACCTCTCTCTGACACTGACTCTCTTTCTTAATAAATGTCTCTCAAGTGACTTGTAGATCTATTAAATTGTGGACATCTTAGGTGCAGTATCATATTTTCTGTATTGGTTATGGTACTCCTATCATGTTTCATTAAATTAAATCCACACATTTACGTAGACCCTACATAAATGTATGGATGAGATTTAATGAAACATGGTTAGAACAAAGTAAGTGGAACAGAGGATTTGATGGGCTTAGGTCCTTCTCTATTATTGTCTTTTTGTTATTTCTTCTCTTCTCATTTTCTTATCTTTTCACTCATTCAATCCCTCTTTGCAACATCAATCCAATTCAATCGATCGTTTTTTGTTGAATCCCCTGTTCACCACTATCCCTTCTTGCTGCTCCATTTAATCTTTTATTTTTATAACAAAACTGTCCTTTTGATACAACCTTTTAGAATTTTTACTTAACACTTTTCCTTCGTTTGAAAAGTGAGGGATTGCTAAGAGGAACTACTAGGAGTAGAGGAACAAGACTATAGTTGGGAGGTTCTGAACAGAAAATCAATTAAAGGAGGAAAAACACACTATACTAGTTGTTATTTGTTCATGCGCAGCCCTGGTTGGCTTTCCATACACTAAGAAATGTTGTCGTAGGCATTGAGGTAACAACTATTGAAACCTTAGATGATTGGTCTACCTAAGAGAAAAATTATAACATGTTCTTTCGGGAGATAGTTGACGATAAAATGAAGTTTTTCTAATATTGTGATCCGTTGGCGTAAAGGCAAAATCGTGAGGAGACTTTACAAGTACACTACAACAAAGTTAATATTTAGCTATGAAAAAAATCGTAGCTAAAGGCACCTGTAACTGAAAACTATAGGTGACATTTTGGGCTAATCATCACAAAAAGTTTTTGGCAATGCTTTATTTTCGTAGAAAAAAATTTTTAGCGACATTTTGAGAAATTGTCGCCAATAAGTTTGGCTACACTTATTTTTCATAGCTAAAAACTATTAGATATGTTTCTAGAAATGTTGAAGGAAACGTAGCCAAATGTTTTAGCTACATTTCTGGAAATGTAGGTAAAAACCAAATGTACATTATGTAAAATGGTCAAATTTTTTATCTACGTGTTAGTGAAATGTTATATAGCATATTGTAATAAATTATTTGCTATATTTTTAATCCATATTATTGTATATAGTGTTTTGATATATTTTTATTGTTAATTTATTATAAAAATTATACAAAAATGATTGAGAATTTGAAGCATTGTATATAAAAATAAAATATTATTAAATTTCTTCGTATACAAGATTTTAATTATAACTTCAACAATTCTTATATACAAAATAATATATACAGATGCTAGTTTATAAATTATAATACAAATTACTCAGTCGTTGCATCTTCTTTAAATCTGTAATCTGAGAAAAAAGTATTAAATTTATATTTTAATACTAATAAGAATTAAAAGAAAAAAGTATAAGGGATGTAATTAGTAGCATTCACTTTCATCTTCACCGCTTTGATAATCCGAGCAAAGTATTTTTCTGAGGTACTTATCATGCTTGGCTAAATTTTTCGAGTATGTTGTAAATTTAGCCTTAAGCGTATTGTTTTCCTCTTCAAGACATTGAATGTATGTGGATCTTGATGAGGTTGAAACATTTGGCTTAGGATCAAATCCCAGACATTTGATGTAACCAGAACGTGTATTAAACATGGTATTGCAAATTTCTTCTACATTGACCTCATTCTTCTCAGCCATTGATTTCTGTAATAATTATTGTATCATATTCTAAAATTAAAAATACAAAACCAATATTCAATGAAAATATTTTTAGTTAGTACTACATAAATAAATAAACCAAAAATTTAAACAATTTTTTATACTTGCATAGTTTTTTTCTACTTCTTCTAACATCCACCCTTGACCTTCCTTATAGTGAGTCACTTTGTGTAGTGTGATTCTATCACACTCTTGTCTATGTAGTTCCTTCTCACTCTGTTTTATGAAAGAAAAATACAAGGCACAATAAATAATATAGTGTTTATTGATATAATTATAACTTATAAACAAAGATCGTTCATATTCATTTTGGACGGCTACAAATGATTTAGACCTTTAATTCTGAGGTGTTTTTATTTTTCCTCTAATGACCTTTGCCTTCTCACATTTTTCCTAAATAAAGAAAAAACGATTAGGTAGTCATTAAATCATCTAAGAAGATTAATAGAAGAAAATGTGAAGGGAAAGAAAACAAACCTGAATTTTAGGTGAGGCCCAATAATCACACAAATTATTTCAATTTTCTTAGGAGATTCGCTTCGGAACATGTCTCTTTGCCTCCGCATCAGAAGGAAAAGATTTATAAAATTGATGCAACTTATAACGACGATCCTTAGTCCTTTGTTTCAACAACGAAGTTACACAATTTGAAATATCAGGATTCTCGATATCGATAACATTCAATTTTATTTGTGAAAAATAAGTAAAAGTGTAATTGATATTAAAATAAGTGAAACAATATTGCATATAGTTAAATAAATTGAAAATTTACCACAACTTTATCCAAAGCAGTTTCAAGCAAGTTGTCTTCCTTCAAGTCCTTAGCATGTTTCAGGCAAGGTAATTAGGTTCTCACAATAATCCCCAACTCATTTGACAATTTTACATATTAGATTTTGTCTACAAGATGACCTTGTGAAGTATCAATATGTATTAACAACTTATTATTTATTGCAATATTTATTCGTTGCAATTCACAACTTCTAGTTATACCTCTACATCTTTTTTAATATTGACATTGGAAATTTACAATAAATCAATAATGATAAGAAAATACATGTTAAATAAGTAAATATATATTTAAGCATAAGTCTATTTGTAGGTGTTAAAGATTAACAAACTTGCAAATCCTTCTGCACTAATTAATTCATTGTTTTTTTTGAAGAAAAATGAGGTTGTTCTTGACTGATTTCATTGGTGGCCGAAGTCGAATGTTACTGTTCTTTAGGAACTAATTCATTTGGTTGAAGTTGCACATCCCTTTATTCTACAATTTTGATACCTGCCACCTTCTTCCCTTTGTTTTTACCAGGTGTCTCTATATTGGATGATCTTTTCGTCTTCATATTCAATTTAAAAACCAATTTGTTAAAGATTCTAGAATTAGGATCCTATTATATCAATAACAAACCACCTTTTTTTAACAAAAATGGATATATATCTAGACCTAGAAATATTGAAAATTAAGTATATCCCTCATTTGGATCAATTTTTATAATATACCATTTGGAATACTAGTCTATTGTAGGGTCGAGTTACCTAGCTAGTTACTTGGGCAAACCTTTATGCCTTCATTAAGATAAAGTTAAGATGAGGAATATAGGTTAGGTAAGGATTTACATTAAAGTGGAATTAGAACAAGAACTATATATGTAACACAATCCTTATAATTAAGCTTGAAGGAGGAAATATTCTTATAAGGGTTAAAGACATAATCTCATACAAATGAAAACCTCCTTTCAAGACTTTTATAAAAGAAGATAATGCAAAACTGAGGGAGAAAGATGTAGGAACAGTAATACGTAATGGCTTTACTCAAGCAGGAAATGGTCCTATAACACTAACAGCGCAATTAATTGTCAACTCTAATGAATAACAAACATGGTACCAAGTAACTCGTAGAACTTTTGAAAAGAAGCTAAGAGAATGATGAAGACTAATACGAAAAATCACCCTGAAATTACGCAGAATCAGGCTAATGAAGAGAAATAGTTCAATTAACTGAATTTTGAATTAGATTTAACTTTAGTAGTAAATCCAAAAATTCTCAATAGATGTTATTCTAATTTTATAAATTTAAAATAATGTTATGTTAATTTATAAATTTAAAGAACCTAAATTTAAATTTTATTTTAATCTGAAATAACATCATCCTTAACTGAATTCTTTATATCACTTTATTTTAACACAAGCCCGTAATAATATAGAGACCACAAACCTGAAACATTGATAGTAAAAAAATGTTTTTGGAGCTCAAACTAGCTGTAAAATTCTAGTGTAGAATTAATCCAAATTGGCATTCAATTCTTTGATAATTAAACTTGGTACTAAAAATTTAGGAGTTTTGACTTTTGATTGAACGATTTAAGATACAAGTATAACGTTCCATAACTATTTGTGGTTGTTGATAATTTGAAACTAGTTTTTTTTGTTAATAATGAAGATCTCTAAGTAAAAGTTCCATTTTGACCTTTGAATTTTTAACACGATTGAAGAGAAAAATGAGAACAAAAACTAGCAAAGAGCAACTCCCTCAATAACACTAGCTACAACAGTGAATGAGGCTTAAATAATGAATCAAATAGTTTCTAAACTAGTGTGTGTTTTTAAAATTAAAATATTAATCGAATTTAATCTATTTCTTTAACCAATAATAAGTTTTTTTTCATTTAAATGCATAATCTGATGTTCTATTAGGATCAAATAGGCCTCGAACCAAGTAGTGAAAGAATTTGTGTCAAAAACGCCCCCAAACGAAATCTTAATTTATTAAGCATTGGTAATAGCCACTAATTCCTCTACGTTGTTTGTAAATAGGAAAATATTGTGAATCACTAGTCAACAAACTCTTAATGAGTTGGTGAAAGGGCACAAAAAGAAAAAGGAAAAAGGTTGTAATTATGAATCAAATTAAGGAAATGTTGTAAGCTTGAGAAATACTATAAACCCCTTGCATTTAAGAAATTCTAGAAAACATTCAAACATGCATTCCTTTCATCAAGAACACTATAAATTTACCATAAACAATTCCAATAAAAGCAGGATGTCTTTAACAGAACTTTCATCAAACAGTAGATAAGCTATCCTCAAAACAAACATAGAAGGTGGTAAAAAATCAACCCATTCTCTACACACACAAAAAACACAATTCACCATCTTCCAAACAACATAATGAGGCAAAGCAGAAACAAAAACCCATAGAATCAAAACAAAACACAAAACGCAGAGGATGAAAACAAAATAGAAAAGTAGAACACAACATTCAGAGAATGAAAATATAACAAAAAATAGGTGGACGACTTACTTAGACTGACAGAAAATCGGAGACGATCATAACAAACGACAAAGATGGAAAAATGAGGCTTCTTGAATGCAAATACTAGAGGGAGAACGAGGTCAAACAACAAAGAAGAAGAGCACTTCATTTTAATGTTAATAATAACACAAGAAATACCTCATTTTTTGTGGAACAAACGACGTCGTTTACGATTAATCCTGAAGAAATATAGACAACATTTATGTTTATAGTTTTATAAATTTTTGAAATGACATTGCTGTTAGCTAAATTTATTTTTGGAATAGAATCATTGTTAATACTATTAAATTTAATTTTTACGAATATGATATTAACATTTAACATTGATTTCCATTTTTTACTATATTGTAATTAATATAATTATATATGATAGTCAATATAATCCCCATATATGAATGTATAGATAATAATTGTAATTAGTATAATAATTTATGAATATATAGATAATAGATAAATTTTCTCATATCTTAGTTGTCATATTATTCTATTTAATCATAATTATCTATTTATTATATATACTATTATATAAAATTTGTATGTTATATATAATTTCTATGATATATAGAGTGTAATACATAAAAAAGGGTTTAACAATGATTTTTGTATTTGTCGTGAAAGGTGAAGCTAAACCATGTAGTTTTATGAAATTGAAAACCTAATTACCCAAAGATAGGATATAAATTGTTTGGATAGAGTTTGTAACCAATTAGGGGCACAAAATAGTCCCATTTATGCAAGCAACAGATATTCTAGAGAGTTCCATTAGGACTTACCTCAACGATCTAGATGAACTGGAAGGTTTTAGAGCATTTTCTTGGAAATATATTTAATATCACTCCCCAAAACCTACTCTTGCCTCTCTTTACCTTCGGCAGGCAGCAACAACAGTAGCAGTAACAACTTAAGCCTTATCCAAACACCCACCCTTCAACTCTATGCACTTCTCTAGTTTCTGATAGAAGACTTAAAAAGGTTATATGGTATGTGTTGTATAATTTGGTAATGTATTTATGTAGGTTGTGACTTATGTTTGAAATAGACACTGTATAAAAGTAATTATATTATGTGTAATAAAAAATTTCTTTTCTTATGCGAATAACTTATAAACTCAACTTCAACGAGTTATAATGACTTATTGATGTCTATTAATAATCTTAGAAGTGTGTAAAATGTGAAAAGAACATTCAAATAAGATGTCTTTTTGCTAGAACCCCTCCCCGGGCGGGTCACCGGCTCGACGTCCTACGTGACATCTGGACGCGTGCCCCCACGAGGGAGGAATTCCCCACCAGTGGAACTTAAAACGAATAAATTCATTTAATTACCTTTGTACAAAAATAGAGATAAAAT